>JAEUBA010000055.1:0-219135 GCA_018257865.1 Stereocaulon alpinum | reverse complement strand
ATAGAGTAGAAAAGATAATAGATATAAAGGATTAATAGGGGGTCTTTAAAACCCTAAAGAAAGATAATAGGAAGCTCTACCTAAAGTTAGAGATAATAAAGGCTAAGTAGCCTATATTTACGTCGAAGCTAGATATACTTAGGAGGGAGAAGAGGTTCTCTATAATAATAATTAAGGTCCTAAGCCTAGAAGCGGCGAACCGACTTATTATAGAGGGAATAGTAGTAGAGAATAGCCTCCTCTTCTATAATTACTAGGAGAGAGAGGCCGCCCCTAAGTAATACTTTAACTACTATAGGTACGGATATATTACTAAGGCGTATAAATACCCTACCTACTATAGGATATACGCCTAAAACTATATAACTAATAATTATATAGAAAGAGCTGGCAGTAAGCCTAAGTACGTAGTATATAAAGGGGAGTACCTAGTATAGAGTAAAACCTACTTAATTTAATAGAAGGAGAATACTAAGGCTAGGTAGAGAATTAAGTATAAGCCGAAATACTTTAAAGAGACCCTAAAGTAATACTTAATAAGGCCTATACCAGCGATACTAAGAAGGACTAGCCTAAAAGGGTAGCGTAAAGTAATCTCTAAAGGGAAGAGGAAGGCCTTAGAGGATATAATAGATAAGCCTTAGAAAGGAATTAGGGAGGTAGCGAAGAGGGGATAACTAATAACCCTCTCTAAGGCGGAGTAAGGGTAATAGCCCCTATCTATAAAGAGGATTAGTCTAATAAATACCCTTAGGTAGACTTTAGGAGTAGTAAAGACTACTAAGACTACCTAAATATAGGAGAATATCTAAGCAGCCCTTACCTAATAAGGGATATACCCTACCTAAAAATACTATAGTATAATATATAGAGGAAGAAGGATATAGTAATAGCACTACTTCTTAAAAACGAAGACGTAAAAGATATAGATATATTAGTAATCTAAGAGTTAGTATATAACCTAATAAATAGAACCTTATATAATATAAGTATAAGTAGATTCTATCTAGCCTATAGAGGAGACCTAGAGGCTAGGACGTATTTCTATATAAATAAGAGGATAGATCCTAATAACTGGGGGGTAGAATACTAGGGAGGCGACTTATACTTATTATAGATCTAGGTTATAAGGACCTAGAAAGATATTAAGGAGGGGATAGAGAATACTAGAGGGCTACTAGGGGAGAGGGTATAGGTATATAATATCTATAACCCCTTACTAGTAAGCTATATATTAAGGGATAGTCTAATAACTATCCTAAAACTAGAGGAAGCGCTGGGGAACGAGGGTAAATATATAGTTATAGGAGACTTTAACCTATACTACCCGTACTAGAATAACCTAGGACGAATAATATACTACGCTATAGCAGACGAGCTGCTAGAGGTAGTAGGAGAGAGAGATATAGTTCTAGGACTACCGGAGAAGGTAGTTATATAGTAGAATAGGGGCTTAGAGAGTACTATTAACCTTATATTCCTAACCGAAGGCGCGTATAATACGATAGTAAAGTATAGGGTGAGGAATAACCTTAATATAGGATTAGACTATATACTAATTATTATAGAGCTAGAATAGATATAAAGCGAACGCCTAGTACGCTAGAAGAGGGCTTAGAAAAAGATAAAGGCGAAGGTAACTAAGGAGGAAATCTAGAAATATATAAAAATTCTAAATAAAGTAATAAGCTGGTACTTAGTAGACTCTAAAGATATAATCGACTAGTATATCGATAGGCTTATAGCTATACTATAAGAGGTAATAGAAGATACTATCCTATATAAGGAACCGTACGCAGGGGCTAAGCTATATTAGAACGGGGTATATATAAGGGTAACTAAAGTATTATAGGTAGCGCTTAAGGCCTACTACTATAGTAGGAACGCAGAAACTAAGGAAGCCCTCTATTAGGCTAAAAGGGAAAAGGTTATTACCCTATAGAAGGCTAGAATAATAGCTTTTAGAGAGGGAGTCTATAAGGTATTACTAAGACTAAGAGGAGTATAGTAACTTACTAAGTAGGGAAGGGAAAGGAGTATATACCCTAAAGAGCTACCGTAATTCCTAGCTATTAAAGATAGAAACGGGAATAAAGTAATAGACTTTAAGGGGAAGGTAGAGGCCCTAAGGAGGGTCCTCTTCCTACTCTTACCCTTAGTAGACCTAACGGATATAGAGGGGGCCGACTACTTAGAACTTATAGCGATAGATAGTAAGATTACCTTAAAGGAGGTAAAGGACGCGATTTAGTACCTAGTAGTAGATAAGGCCCTAAGGATCTTAGGGATCCCGAATAGGTTCTTAAGAGCAGTATACGTAGAAATAATAAAGATATTTAGAAGGATATTTTAAGCGTACTTAGACTATAGATACTACCTAAAGAAGTTCTAGGAGGCGAATACGATAATACTAAAGAAACTAAAAAAGACTAACTATTTAGAGCTTAAGGCGTACTAGCCTATTATATTACTAGATATACTTAGGAAAGTATTAGAGATAGTAATAGTAAAATATCTTAGTAGAATAGCTAAAAGGAATTACCTACTCCTAAAATACTAGATAGGGGGTAGAAAGAGATACTTAGTAGAAACGGCCTTAGAGACTATTATAGATTTAGTCTATATAATATAGAACTAAGGTAAAGATAACGTAGCGAGCCTACTATTACTAAATATAGTAGGGGTATTTAATAATATATCCTATAAAAGGCTACTCTATAACCTAAAGATAAAAGGAATCCCTAAGGGAATCGTTCAGTAGACTATAAGCTTCCTTAAAGATAGAGTGATATTAATTACTTTAGGAGGTAAAACTAGCTTAGTAGAGGCGATAGAGATAGGGATTCTATAAGGATTACCTATATTACTAATTCTATTTCTCTTCTTTAATATACTACTAATTAAAGTATACTCAAAAGCAAAAATCCTAGTATAAGTAGGAGGATTCGTAGATAATATATACCTACTAGTATATAGTAAGATAACGGAAACGAACTATAGGTAGCTAGAATAGGCCTATAAGCTCTACTAAATATAGGCGAAAATATATAGAGCGACGTTCGCGCCTTAGAAGTATAAACTAGTATATCTATTATACGCCCCTAAAAGGTTTAATATAAAGGAGACGGTATAATTTAGTAATATAGAGGTTAAGCTAAAAGCGAGTATTAAAGTCCTAGGGCTATATATTAATACTAAACTCCGCTAGGGCCTATATATAGCGTAGGTAAAGGTAAAGGCCGCTACTTAAGCCTAGGCGATTAAGTACCTAGTAGGATTAACTTAGGGAGCTATATTTAAGAAGTATAGAAAGGTATATAATATAGTAGTAAGGCCTATACTTATATTCGCTGCTCTAATATAGTATACCCCTACTAGGGGGCGGGGAGTTATAGAAAAGTACGTTAAGACGCTTATAATAATATAGAATAACTACCTATAGATAGTACTTAGAGTATATAAGGTAATACTAGTCTAGGTCTTAAAAGCGAAGGTAGTTATTATACCTATCTAAACCTATCTAGACGCCTTAGTTATAAGATACTAGGTACTAAGGGGAGTATACCCCTTAATAATTAAAGGTAACCGCTTAATCCGTAGGAGACTATAGGGAAGGAGAGGAAGGGCGCGCCTAATACGCCTAACCCTATTACTAGAAAAGGAAGAATAGGCCCTATAGGAGCTTAAGGTAAAGGATTAGGATTAAGCGGTAATAATAATAAGGAGGAAGGTATATTAGTATAACCTAAAAACGGATATTAAGGAGTATTAAGACGTAGGCGTCCTAGCTAAGAAGATATAAGGCTAGGTAATAGCGAAGTAGATTAAGTAGTAGGAGGTATATAAGGATACTATCCCTAAGTACTCTTATATACCTATATAAAATAAACTATTATTTAGAGGAAGGTATAACTACTACCTAAAGCTTAGGAAGGTAGAAAGCTCGATAGTAGTCTAACTCTAAAGTAGGAAGAATAGGTTTAACTACTTCTTTTATAAGGTAAGGGTACTAGGGGTCTATAGTACCTACTATAGTTATAGATAAAGGAATTAGGATATAAAGTATATTCTCCTATACTACCTAAAGCTTAGCGATACTTAAAGGGAGCTTATTAAAGAGGTAGAGACTTATAATATTAGGACTATACTAGCTGAGGTTACTAGTATAAGAGCGACTATAAGATAGCTAGTTAGGTTAGGATTCCTAACATAGTATTAACTTACTAAGGAATAGCTCTCCTAGTCTAAACTCCCTATTAGAGTAGAACCAGTAATAAAAACCCTAAAGATAAAGAAGCCTAAGTATAAGTAGAAGCTAAAGGCGGCGGAGCTGCTGGAGTATTATAGGGCCTATTAGGGTAGCGGAGATTATTATTACTAGTATTATAGAGCTTAGCGGTAAGGTTAGATAGGCGGAGTAGAATAATAAGTAAGCTAATAAGCGAAAGTTTTTAGCTAGAAGGGGCGACTTTAGAAAGGTTTCTTTCGCGTCTAAAGGGCCTTTAACCCCCCTAGATTTCCTAATAATATAAGAGAACACCCTTATTAGTATATATAGATACTAGAATAGGCGTATAAATCAATCAATTAATTAATATATTAAAAATATATAGGGACCTTAAGAAGGGTCCTTATAAGGAGGGTAAAAAAGGAAATAAGGATATCTTATTAATCCGTTATATATAATTAGTTAATTAGTCGTTTAGAAATATACTATTTTTTCGTTACTTAATATAATTACTTAAGGTAATTACGTAAGTAATATAACTAAAAAAATTAATTACGATACTTTTTAAATCTAATACTTTATTTAAGTATATCTTAGAGAGCCTCCTTACCCCCCGTAGGCGAATCCGCCGCCTCCGAATAAATCTTATTATTAGACTTAGGCCTAAGCTTATTATCTAGCTAATCCTAGAATATATTAGGCTCCTTATACCTATAAGCGTTCTAAAACGCGTCTATTACTATCTAAGAAGGTCGCTACCGCCCTACTCCGGTAGGGGTCTCTATACTAGTAAGGATTAGTTCTATACCTAAGATAATATATTAGCGGATTACCTCCCTAAGCTTTATATAGACGGGACTATATAGTCGCTACCCTATTTTAGTAGTAAGGATATCAGAAGCCTTTAGCGTATCTAAGTTATATCTAAGCTTTAGAGCTTTTTAGTAGCACTACTCCTTAGTTACTAGCGGTAAATATTCGTCTACGTTATAGGCTTATAATTCCGCCCTTAGCTTTTTAATAAGCTTTAGATTAGGTATACTAGCGCACTTCTCTACTAGCGGTTTAGGAAATTTATAAAGATACTAAGGTTTACCGGAGACTATATATAGATAATTCTTCTAAGTATAAATCTTATAAGTATTCTAGTTCTCTATAAATTTATAGGCTTCTTTACGAATTAAGCGTATATAGACGGCGTAGTAAGCTAGTTAATTATAAAGCCTATTATATTAATAGTATCCTTCTTCTTACGCGATATTAAAAAAGAGTACCTAGCGGTATAGTATAGAAGACTATAGATATATCTACTAAGCCTTAATCCTTTAATTTACGGTACTCTTCCTAAATATCTAATACTTCTTAAAAGGTCTTAGTCTCTTAGTACGGTCCTCTTACGCGTAATATAACTACTAGTAAGCGTCTATAATAAGAATAGTCTCTATCCCCTAGTTAGAACGGATTACGTTAGGTATAGTTTTTACCTCTGCTAAATAGTCTAAATATTACTTTGCTATACTAATTACTATATAAGCTGAGACTCTAATATAGATCTATAGAATTTTATAAGAATAGGTGTCGATTACGGCGTAGATCTAGACGCTAAAGAACTCTAGCTTATAATACGCGTTAATAGACTAGATTACGTTAGGTCCTAGTATAGTATATTTTCGGCGTTTATATTATTTCTTTTTAAATCTTCGCTAGATACCTTCTAAATCGACTAATCTTATTCTATATATTAAATTATACTTAGAGATAGTAATCTTATTACGTTAGAAGTAGGTATAGAGGTATATAAGCCCGAAGTCTATAATAGCGCCTTCAGCTAGGTATTTCTATATAATATAGAGTATCTCGCTATCTTAAAACTATACCTATCTAATCTTACGCCTCCGCTGGTAACCTATCTTAAGCCTAATTCGCTGAAGTAATCTAAGTTATATAGGTATTCCTATATCTTCTAATTTAACTCTTATCTCTTAATCCGTTGCCTAGCGTTTATAGAAGAGGAAGGTAATTATTATATTATAGAGTTAAGGGTCTTAATACTTATTATTAGTATATTTCTTTACGCCCTATTTATTTAGGCGCCTCTATAGTATCTTTATACTAACTATAGGGTAGTATCTATATACCTAGGCGAGGATATCTTTAGTAGTAGCACCCCTATTATAGGTATTAAGGATCTATTCTTAGTAGGGGTCTAAGTTAATTTTGCGGGGCGCTATAAGGATAAGAGGTAAGAATTTAATAGAGTACTATTAGATAAGCTATACTATAGGCGCTATAGATAATTAGATCGCTAGTAGTAGTATAGTTGCTAGATTATTAAGAGTTGCAAATATAGTAGGGTAGGTTTTCAGAAATAAAAGTTTAAAATATTTGATGTGACCAATTGGTTATCCCGGGACACCGTAGATATGGGCTCAAACCTAGGAAGTAGGGTTAGGTTTAGCAATTTGCCATACCTCTAAAAAAACCGACATTTCTACCATTTGAACCGTCAACCACATAAGTTAAACGATTAGAAACTGGACCACTAAGATCTCAAACTGGACCTATTAATTGGAGGAAAAAGGGCAAATCAACCGGTTGAGCCGCCAAGCCCTTATATAGTCGGTCGACTGACAAAGGGCCCTGTATGAGATCTAGCCTACCAATGCTGGTAGACACACCAATCATCAATCGCAAACCCTGTCTTCCTAAGGCGCCTGGTCCTGCAGCGCAAGCCTACCGTTATTGCTCTAAGGAAGGGATACAGAACCACAATAGCGATAATGCTCCGTGAATTGACGTGCGTCATTGATGAATCACTAGAATTAAGGGATCTAAGAAGAAGTGAGTGATACCCCCAGGAAGACAAAGGCTCGTTGAATTGGGATGCGAAAGGAAGCCTCTCTTTGAATGATATTACGAACCGCGACCAGGCAATCTTCCAAAGAGTTGTGACCTAAGTATTGTATTTACAGCGCAAGGACCACACTCGGCGAGACTCGGCGTCACACCACGACATGTGGTTGGTAACCTGTGCCCAGTTCTAAGGCATTATTGACACGAATACCCATTCATGGCGGGCTCCTTGTAACCTCGCATTTTTCGTGTGGTGTCGCAAACCTGTTCCTGTTATGGTGGGTGCCGTTCAGCCAATAGTGTGGCCCGCTCTATTGTGATGACGCCTCACATCAGAGTAGATCATTGATCATCACACCTTTATCCAAGAAGGCGGCGCAGTTTTCCTCGTGAGAGTTACTGAATGATGAGGTTTATGATGTATCGACAAAGCTTGACGTACTCGCAAACTTTGTTGAATGAGGAGGTTCGTAATGCATCAGCAAAGGTTGAGTTACCTTCATTCTGCAGTCTAATACTGCGACGTACAATAACGATTCTCCCTGCGGGCTGGCCTTATAGCTTCCGGATAGTTGGATACTGGCGAGCAACATTGTTTCGGGTATCAAGAAGACTAACTTTTCCTTGCGGACCGCGTTTCCCCGTCCTGTTCAAACGTCTGTTCCATCTCTAAGCCGATTGATCAATTAACGAACGTACGGAAAGTTACATCAGCCCGTTAATATCAAAAAGGAATCCACACCTTTTTGCAAATGCAATGAAATTCTACGGTTCGGGTTGGGGAGAATCAGTGTCGTTCCTAGTCACAGGTTACCCTTGGGCTTCGCTAAGCCCAGGAAATACCATCATCGACGTTGGCGGTTCGGAAGGTCATGCCAGTATTGCAATTGCAGAAAAATACCTACATCTAAATTTCGTTGTACAAGATCTGATGGAGGTCGTCAAGAAGAGCCATCTTGGACCGGAACTTTCAGAGTCTGTTGCGAAGCGTATCACTTACCAAGTCCACAATATTTTGGCGACGCAAGGAATGCAAGGCAATGTCTATCTATTTCGCCAGATCTTCCATAACTGGCCAGACAGATATGTGGTTAAGATCTTGAGAAACTTGATTCCCGTATTGAAGGGGGGAGCAAAGGTTGTGATGAACGAACGATTGATGCCAGCACCAGGTTCAGTTCTGATAGTGATGGAGAGATAGGTTCGGTAAGGCTTTGAACCTTTCAATTTGTGTCTCAGTACAGTTGACTAATATACGTAGGTTCTTTGACCTGGTTATGCTGAGCTATTTCAATGCTAGGGAACGGGGGGAGGGAGATTGGAAAGACTTGTTTCACGAAGCAGATTCAAGGTTTCAGCACATAAGGTTATTGACGCCCAATGGTTCGTCATTCGCGATCATAGAAGCTCAGTGGATGCCATATGTGCACTAGGCGCTTGACCAGTCTGTCTAGTTCATATATAGGACTTCCATTTACATAGGGACCATCATAGCTTCAAAATCTGTAGTTGATCTAGCTAACATCCTTGTTTATCAACTGTTTACCAATTGACTCACCGATATGGCAAGTAGAATGTCGATTCGAGCAGATGAGGCACATACGTAGAACAAACTAGCGCGTTACATGAACCGGCTGAGCTCAAGGGTACGAGCTCACAGGCGAAAGTGAACTTTACCATCAGGTGCTGCCTCTTGTGGCTGTTAACGAACCTCGTCGTCGGTAAGCAGAGTTTCACACAACCCTAGAGGGGTCCCGGAGGCCGGCTTAGGAGCGGTCCCCAAACCCCTTGGTTAGGTACTAATTGCGCTTGAGGGCTTGATTGCTCTCGGCCCAGTACGATATAAATCACTTTTGAACTAGGCTGAGAACCGCTTGCTTAGCAGTCCCGACTCCGGTTCGCCTCATGAATTGGGCGTTTTGAACCAGTAGTAGCCCTGCTTTCACATAGCTCAATCCGGCTAACCTTGTTAGCCCCAACGATCAGTACCAAT
This sequence comes from Stereocaulon alpinum, assembly GCA_018257865.1. Classification (NCBI taxonomy): domain Eukaryota; kingdom Fungi; phylum Ascomycota; class Lecanoromycetes; order Lecanorales; family Stereocaulaceae; genus Stereocaulon; species Stereocaulon alpinum. The sequence goes on along the minus strand of JAEUBA010000055.1, from coordinate 210,061 downwards.
AGAGCGAAGAGCCAGCTGCAATACCTGCGGGCCTTCAGGAGGCTTCACAGACCCGCTCGAATCTTCAACTACGATTGTTACGATAGCCTTGCCGAATCACGGCTTGGCATCGTCTCTTCTTCGAAGACTCTATAGATCTTCTTTGCGAGCCAATTCGTACTGTGGTCGTGCAGCAGCCTTAATAAAGGTTCAAAATTTGTCGAACCTTTGCGCGTTCTGGAAGAGGTGTGGACGTACGGTGCGCTCGCGTTATGACCGCCCAGGTTACCACGAACTTGCCTCAACGTCAAGGACGCCTACTGGGAGAGACCATGTAGCCTTGCGTGACGGAAGTGCCAGATTAAAGCAAACATGTGGCACTGGTCGCACCTCTCCAACCCCCTTATCTCTTGGCGATTCCAGCGAGCCTGCGTTTGAACTCTGATAGGAGACATACCATGGATGACCAGACGGCCATAGTCAATCCCTTCCTAATATTGCCAGAGAAGGGAAGTTGTAATTCTGTTCTACGCACTTCAACGTTTCGGGAGGTGTTTCAAAAGACGTCCTGACATCTTTTTCTAGCTCTTCAGCCTAGTACAACATAGCTCCATGAGACGTGTTCGCCGCAGTGTTGGATCGTACAGGTACCGCTTGTCAAAATTTCAGTATACCTGACCGTAATGCTACTTTTGAGATCGTGATCATCTGAGATAAGTCTGATTAGTTCTTTTCAAGTCCGACATCTCTCGGTCCGGCCTATCGGATCCGAAGCTATTGACGCACGAGGGTGCGCTGGCCAAGTATGAGCTGAAAATGGCCTCAATCGTTTATGCAATGCAGGTGGGGCTCTCAAAGAACCGTGCGCTCAAACAGAGTAGTAAGTCTAGCAGAATGTGGGGTTCGTATCAAAGTTCACGTATCACTTCTCTGTCGATGTCAATTGCCATTCGATCTTTCGAGAGCTTGCCGGAATGGCCTCGCCCCCTAGTACCCTAATAATCCGATCCGCCTTATACAAAGATCTTCCCGAAAGCCTGGACATATACAACTATCACGTCGTTGACACAGTCGTAAATTCATGGACTGACCCGCAGCCTCTTTCATACATAGTGGAAGCCTACCACTCGGTCCTCAACAATGGCTTCCCCTACCTCGTCGCCACCGTGCCAGACAACGAAGGCAATGAGAAAATTCTTGGGTATACCTACGTAAACACGCTTCGACCTGGAGACGCATGTGGCGCAGCAGTCGAACTCACTATCTACTTCGCCCCTTATACCACAGGAAAGGGGTACGGATCGAAGCTCCTCACGGCGCTCGTTGAGGCCTTGAAAACCATGCCTGTTAGCGAGAAGCGACCGTATGACATTGAGGAGGTGTTTGTCTACACAACAGTAAGTGAAAAGGGAAATGTGGCCAACTTCTATCTGAGAGCTGGGTTTGAGCGGAGAGGTACGCTGAAGAGGGTTGGGTGGAAGACGGGAAGGTGGATTGACAATGAAATATTCCAGCTGTCGCTGGGGCAGAATGATGGGGAAACACAAGAGAGCAGGGGGTCGAGGAACTGGTGGGTATTCGAACCGTTTGCGTGGGAGCTTTGGAGGACTTGAGCATGAACAGTCTTGATGCCCCTATGCTTGAAAGCCGTTTAGACGATGTAAATTTTGGGTATCAAAGCAGGCTAGCAGGCTGCAGCGGAAGGGTATGAACATATATACAGGAACAGGATTACAGATACATAGGTATAGGCGTGAATTCATCAAAAGCATCTCTTTGTACACACGCAGCATCGATACTTATTCCCACGTTACCGACTATTCACTCATCTTTAGTCGGTGTCGTTGCCCTTGCAGGCTTGCTACTCGCGTCACCACTAGCTATTGCGAGACCGTGCAAAATATCTCGGGCAAAAATATAGCCCATGTAGGAAGGGAAGACGAGCCAAGCGCCACTACGAAGAAGATCAGCTAGGGGATTCGAACATCCCTGACTCCCTGACTCACTTCGGGATGATCCACAAGAAGAGCAACGACAAGGGATCGTTATGGCCGATATTTTCGAATCCTGAGAAGGATTCATTCAACCCTAGCACCAGCAGTCAACTTCAAAACTTCACGGGCGGATCCTTCGCCCCCAAACCCTCTTTCCATCTCCCCACCACTCTCCACCACCAATCACAACACCAGAAAAGCAATACTCACAATATAGCGCAGTCTTGCTAACAGTCATAACGCAAAGCCCAAAGCCCACCAAACAGGCTACCCCACCCCACGCGTTCGGCAACACCCTCTTTTCCCCCTCCCCAAATCTCCACACCACCCACAGATACGCGATATACCCTATCGATTCAATGACGTTGAGGGCCGTCTGCGCAGCTGTGAATCCATTATGCTCATTCCAAGCTTTCCAACCATAAATATAGTCGACCTCGCCATACAACGCGTATGGTGTCCAGATCGGCGAGTGCAGCCAGCCGTCAGGCATCGTGTACGGCCGTCCGAACACGTATGCCGCATCCCAGCCGACCAAAGGGAGGGATATTATAAGCCAGAGGAGGACAGTGGGATCGGGTGTGTGGTGCCATTTGCCGCGTCGGCGGGAGGTGCGTGTTAAGGCTTTGGAGGGAGACAGGTCAGGGGGTGGGAACTCGGTTTTGTGGGACCGCGTGGACACCATGATGGCGGTGAGGGATGCGCGCGACAGCCGTGACGAGATGAGGTAAGTCGAGACCTTTTTGCCAGGAAAGACGCTAGTCACGTGCCGTATCCGGCTAGCGTTAATCACATTCATGCAATTTTGTCAACGCTTATCTTACCTTGTTTGACGCTTCTAGTCACTCAGGCGTTGAATGAGAGAATGATCTGGACCCAGCTCCTGAATCGCTCTGAAGAAGTTGGAATGCAGATGTGCTAGCTTGAAGGCTATGCTATACTAATAGCTCATACCGCAACTCCATATTCTGAACTGCCCGGCTTTCTTCACTCATGATCTACCTCACTTATACGAGACAGCCTGGGTCGAACATCCGTTCTTGCAACTAAGCCTAGAGCATTGTGATACAGCGCTGACACGAAACTCTATCTGGGAAGGCCTGCTGGCTGTTTAGGTCCTCGATCCATGCAACGTTCTTTCCTTTGCAAGTTCCAGCTGCTTTTTTGCCCGCGATGATAGCCTCTGTCTCGGCTGGGTCCATCCCATAGAGTATTCGCGAGGACCTGAGGGATTCAGGAAGAGCCTCTGCCTGGTTCTCCTCTACATAGTGACGCGTTTTCTCATATCTGACTGCTCTAGGCTGATCCGATGAGCCACCAATCAAGTCCAATACGTCCCTGATATACTGCAGCTCTCTCTCGAAACCAAGAACCTGAAATGGTTCTACTGAACCACGCTCCCGCCTTGTCTGATCATATTCCTCCTGCATCTTTTCCTTACTGGGCAGTTTCGCGCGTCCAGACAGAGCAGCTGCGATGGCCACCGCTTGCATGTCAAAAAATGCGAAGGTGACAATCTCGTACGGGATCCGGACAAAAGTCAGAGTGTGATCATTAGTGAAGAACATGTCTTTATACGGATTATGCAACTGTACGCCATCCGTGATGATACTTTCAGGATTGACTGTCTCCCCTTGGTAATTAGAAGGAATGGTAAGGAAAATCTGAATCCGGTACAAAAGACGACAAAGTCGATCCCGCTTATAGGAGTTTTGTCCACAAGAACAATATCTGCATCTGCAGTGTCCCTAGACGTGTTCGTGGAAGCAAAGCTGGCGATCTCTGAAATTCGGAGAAGATTATTGGGCAATATGGAACGAACGGCCTTCTCCCAAGGCGTTACTGACCCTGTGTGGTCGTCCTCGATCGATCTTACCCATTGGTACACTCTCTTAGCTACCAGAGCAATTTCTATTCTGATATCGCATGCAGAGCTGCCATCTCCGACAATGAGTATATTCTGGGGCATGTCGGCAGGAATGTTCGCAAGAACGAACGGTGCGACGCACTTTATCTTCAAACATCTTATTCTTCCTATACTCTATGGAATGACGAATGCGTTCGGGCCACCTTGAAGCTCATTCTTCTAGCCCTTGAACGGAGGGAACACAGGGTCGATGTAGTAGCCTACGCAAACCACGGAGCATACTCACGATTGTATTGTGCTTTATCTTGTCTTCTACCATGGTATCCTCTGAGAACTGCTGGAGGTACTCCAGGATGACCTTGTGAGCAACAAGCCAGCGCTTGAAATCGTCAGTCGTTGTCTAAGATGAGATAGTATTTTCTGAGACATGGTCATATCGTTTCAAGTGGATACTCTCATGCTCAAAATCTCATCAAGGGCGTAATGATGTTGTTCATGGTGTTGTTCATCAATGATTCATAGCAAGCACCTGAAGGACCGTGACTCTGGAAATATGCCCTCAGGTCTACAATCTTGAGCGGCGTCGCCGTCATATCTGGGCGTGGGGAACTTCGGTCTGGGCGGCTTGTTGTCATCATGTTACCTGTTTATTTGCAACCCATACTTCAGCTGGTTCGATTCTCCCATGGACCGCCAGCCTCACCTTTGCGCTCGAAGACAGTGACACTGAGGCCAGCTTGTAATAGCCGCCGCGCAGTGGCAAGGTCAGAAGTTCCAGCGCCTATTACTGCAACTGTGGAAACAGCTTGTGAGAGAGCAGTTCCCTCAACTAGATTCATGATAGCGTGATGTGAATATTCTACATTACTTCGGAGACAAAGTTACACTCAATAGATGTACATTCAATAGACAGAGCTCCAACATGTTCAGAGGGCTCGCTAACTGTGTTGTGGAACATATTCGACGCTAGAGAAGTCAAGGCGGTGTGGATTGGCAAAGCTGGTCGAGCACACCTTCCTTCCAAGTTGAGGCATTTGGGCAGTCTTGGCAAGTCTTTTCTTCCGAGCTTGACGGCTACTCTGGCCCGCTACTGGTAGCCTACAAGCCAGATCGTTAAGCCAAAAAAGGCGTTGTCGACATGTACTACTTCATAAAGCGAACGACCCATATTCTCGAGCGTTGTCCTCTTTGCATGGCCCGAAGACTTGAGCAAATCCGTTCGGAGTTCTCGCCCCGAGCCCCCGAGAACGCCTAAAAGGGACAGCTCAATTGGAGTGGAAGCAAGCCAAGGCTTCGATCTTAGCAAGACCTGGGCAAGATTCTGTCGGTTATCCCGAAAGCCGCAAGGGATGGATACGAACTCTTTCGAAGCTTGGCAATATGGACTTCAGCCTTCATCATATGCAGTCATATGTAAAGAATCACCTTTCGGACATAATTCGCTTGCCAATAGATGTAGACAACTAGATTGTAAGGCGCCAAGCCCGGCGAGATGCAGGGTCGATTTCAGCTGACACGCATATGCTGCAGGACGAAGCAAAAGGATTTCGAATCTGCAGAGAGGAGTTCTGGGGTTTCCTGACTGCTCAGCTAAACATTTCACCTTTCTGGATTGGAGGACATGAGGTTTGAGCGGTCAAAGCAAAACCTCACTTGACGCTGCATAATGCCAGTAAATCCGGATAGTCTGGCGAAGGGATTTGATGGTGGTAATCCGCCCAAATAACACCAAGCACCAACTTCTACTAGTTCACATTTCGAGACCTTGAGCCAATATCCCAAGTACCAACCCGTCAAACGCAAATATGAGCAGCTTCCTACCACTATTGGAGCATACGTTGCTCCCGAACGAGGCGGGTCCATCACGACCTGATATTGCCCACCAGCCAGATTCAGAGAAGTACAAAAGCCGGACGAAGAGAAGGCTTAAAAATGAACAAGTCTCGAAAGAACTTCCTATGGGGTTTCCCACTAGTTCACGTTCACCGCTGGCTTGGAAGAGTACTGACTTCTACGATGAAGAGTGGGTGATCACGCTCACAGCAGGAGACATCGAGGAGATAAAGCAAGCAGCGGACCACTTCAAAAGTGAGCTTCGGTGTACTCCCTTTTGATCTCGGCCCCTTATCATCTTGTGCTGAACTAAACAAGCTCTCGACCTGCCTTTGAGCCACGTTTGTCAGGCTACATTTCCGCTTCCATGCCTCGGTACAAAACTTCGGGCACTCTCAGCAGAGATGCACAACGGACGTGGCTTTTTCATTTTGCGTGACTTCCCTGTGGATGACTTCAGCAGACTTGATGGCCTAATCACCTATGCCGGCGTCTCATCTTACGTCGGCAATCTCCGAGGCTGGCAAGACAAGACTGGTGCGGTCCTCGCTCATGTGACTGATCTCTCACGACACTACGTTGTTGGTAATCCAGCGTATACGAATGACAGGCAGGTCTTCCATTACTGATAATAGCGACATTGTCTCGCTGCTTGCGCTAGAAGTGGCAGAGGAGGGAGGTCAAAGCAAGATTGCGAGTAGTTGGCATGTTTACAACAGTCTTGCTAAGAAGAGACCGGACTTGATCGGAACTTTGTGTGAAAACTGGCCGTGTGATAAGTACGTTGTCCCATGAAATGCTGCGAGCAGAGCCTAATCTCATAATGTCAGCTTCGGAGGCGATCCACCATACTACTCTCGCCCAATCCTCACCATCAACGAGGAATAAAAATCGTCATTCAGTATTTCCGCCGCCGCTTCACAGGATTCGGCAAGCTCCCACGCCCAACTACCATCCCACCCATTACCGAAGCTCAGGCCGAGGCGCTCGACGCGCTGGAGTTTTGCGCTGCTGAAGAGTGCTTGTATCTTGACTTCAAGAAGGGCGATATCCAGTGTATCAATAATCTTAGCATTTCCCATGCTAGAGAGGCTTATGCGGATGGTCACAAGAAGTGAGTGCATGCACCCTATCTGATTTCATGAGTAGTGCTAATGGTACTGGGAGCAGGAGACATCTTCTTCGCTTCTGGTTGCGTGACGAGGAGTATGGATGGCAGATCCCAAAACAATTACAGAGCGGGTCGGGAAGGACCTGGGATGGTCTTCATTATAAAGCTAGGTCTGATGCACAGAGGTTTCCGTGGGAGCCGGAGGTCAAGATTGAATGAGTAGTGAGTGGGCTGCTCTTCGGAATACGATAAAGTAGATTTCACGAAGCCCAGAGGTAGATAGCAATAAGAAATCTCCTTCCTTTATCTATCTTATTCTCCGCGATCACGTGCTCTGCTCAGTCTGCTTCTAGTTCCCAAAACGGAAAGTTGTAAACAATCCATTGACCGTACCTGCTCCCTCACACCGTCAGCGCCAAGACACTAGTCAGCTCCAAACTATTATCTCACGACCTATTTGCTGCAAGAGATTCAACAGCGAACATTCGAAATGTTTAGAAGGGGTTAGCGCGGCATCGTTGCGGTGCGATGATGACCTGCAGAGCTAATTGCGAGGGTGGGCAGACAAGACGTGAGGGAGACTGATCGACTGCGAAAATCGAAATGCAAGGACAAGATCTGAATGAGTATACTACTGCAATTCAGTCTCAGTGGGCTGCGAGGGTAGGTGAAGCAAGCTAGGAGCAGAGTAGGCGCAGGGAAGCTGCGACTCAAAACACGCACATTCACTCAAAGATAGATTGCCCCCAAGGCTTTGATTCAACCATTTTGATTATAGACGAACTTCTCGATGCATGATTGAGACCTCCTTCAATGGCATGCTTGCCATTACTTCAAGCTTCGCGACCGTTTCTTGTATCTCATGTTTCTGCATCATGTGCTTCGTCTAGCATTTCTGCGCTCATATGCTTAAGCATTACCATCTATCTACCAGTCTTGGATGCAATCGCAATATGGGATCGATCTCTTCAGCTTCCGAGTCTACGGAATCTACATCGCTACCAGGATCGTATTCGAGCTCCTCTGACGTCGAGTCTTCCTCATCCACATATTCTTGGTCTGCCGTTGAAAGCGCCTCGGCTTCATCTGGCCAACGCCCATTCTGCAATACATAGCCAACAAAGAGTCCCAACTCAGGCAAAGTTTCCGCAATGTAAGCGAACAGCTCCTTCCATGTGCCCGATAGGAGGTTGAAGTTGTCCAGCAGCAGGCATCGTAAGGGTTGCCTGTTACTCATCAGGAATGCTCTCATCTCGCGCAAATCTGCGTCACAGCTCCGAAGCGTTACGTCTCGTAGCTTGTTCCACCGTTTCGTGCCAAGTGTCATGCCCACATTCAGGTGTTCAACGTCGACTGCGCCTGCAAGCTTTAGCTCCTCAAGGTTATCGGTACTGTGAAGAAAGTCACTCAAGGCATTCTCGTAAGGCGAACGTGAGCTTGGCCTGATAATCGGCCTCTCGGGATAGTCATCAGGCGATTGAGAATTGTTGGGGAAGCAGATCGTGAGATCGAGTCTGCGAAGGCCATGAAGAAGCGGACGTAGGCCGCTGGGTAAACACACTGTAGGATGGGCGAAGAGAAATTGAGGTATGCCACCATCGTATCCATAACAAGTGGGACTTCCATATTCTTCATGAGCGTGTTGCGGGTCGCCAAGCCTCAAGTCGATGACGGAAGTTGGAGCACTTACTGACAGACTCTGCAGGAGCGCTATCAAGACCCCGAATTGTCGCCAGAGGTTATTTCTGTGCTCCGGGCAGTATGCGAGTGATGGTTGCTGGAAACAGCAATGACTGAAGCGGTTGTGATGCGAGCTTGACATACCCCGATACTCCAGCAACTCCCGGGAATTTAAGGTACCCAGCCCCTCTCCTGGGAAACCCACCAGACGGGACAGGTCAGCGAAGACCACGGTCTTTAATCTTGTGAGCGATTCGATAGCCGTAGTCAGCGCTTGTTGCAGCTCAGACTGCATGATGAGCTCCTGTTCAACAAACATTGTGGCACGAGTTGTGAGTTCTTTGCCTTCCGAGATTGCTACTTTCTCCGCCGGTTGAAGTTTTTCCCAATCGCACCATGAGCCGTCAACAACCATGGTCTTTACATAGTTGCAGAGGACCGGATGTGTGGTCAGGTTCTTGAAGACGTCTAGGACGCCCCTCCGAGCGGCAACGTAAGCGGTGGTGAACAATAACGGAGATGCTAGATTCTCAAATCTCTTGCTTATTAGCCTTGTTGATTTGAGGTCTGTGCCAACGGAGTATTCGAGGATGAGCAGCCACAACTCATCGGGTATCCTCATTGTGTGGTCCATCGTGTCAGTGTTCATCGCTAAAACAGATGGCTGGTCAGGGAGCTTGGCTGAGGTATTTGCGAAAAGTTGTGGGTGACAGGAGACTGTGCCAAGCAGCGGGAAAGTCGGGGGCTGAGCACCTCGCTGGTAGCTTCGTCTAGTGCTACCGTATGACAGGGCTGACAAGCGATGACTATCTGTCTACATGGGCTTAGTGATTGACAGCAGCGATTCAGGCGTAACACGGTCCGTATCAGCCTGCCCAGAGAGAGGTTTGCAAGATAGCGAGTCCAAGGATTCTCTTTTATTGAGGGTGAGAAGAAGACCGCGTGTTGGAGAGGGACACAATCTCGTTAAGCTGAGTGCTTATGTATGCTGGTTGTGACGAAGGGAATAGGAAGTGCGAAGGAAACTAGGAGTGATATAAATGAGGAGGGTGAATCATGACTGAGAGGGTCAAACTCTTCACTTTCCTCACGATAGTTGCCTGGATTACGTCGCACCCAACCCGCTGCTAACTCAACGAAATCACAACATAAAGGAACATAATGGCACAAGGTATCCCTTTCATCCAGCTGCAGACTATTACTGCCTACATCTAGGTACCTCTCCATCTACATAATGCCAATGGTCCCGGGCAATGCGCGAAGTCGCAGTCCTAGCCTATTATTTGACTCTTTTCGGGTATTACATATGTTCTCCAATTGTTCGATCTGTTGAGCTTTGTCTACTTGCATTTATCTCCAGAATAGCCCGAAAGTCACACTATGGCTACCCAAAACTTTCATAGGCTAATCAGCTGGCCAAGTATACCAAATCATTCTAGCAATCAGAGACTTTCGGAGAAAGCTAGATGTAGCGGTCGTACACCCCCACAGATTCACTTCTCCCTGCCAAGTCAATATGAACAATAGTCCATCATCTATTCGCTCAGCGTGATACATCCAGCTATGAGGTCTGCACAGAGTCCGATGCTGGACCAATCCCTAGAACAGTCGACGCATTACTTGCACTCGACGCCACAGGATTGACGATCGATGCATCCACCGCAATCTCAGTCCCATTGGACGCCAACATCGTCCAGGTCCCACTTGCAGAATCGCGAGCGAATGCTTCAATACTCACAAGAACCCATTCATGCGGCATAATGTGTTCGCTTCCACTAAATAATGTCAACGTCAGCACATTCTTATCCAAAACATTACCGAACAGAGTGACATGTCTCATTTACCGAATGCATTCCGGCTTGAATGCGGAGAGGAGTGGAAGGGTAGGTAATGAGTTAGAACGGACAACGTACAATTTTGGCGGGCCGCCCGCGATACAATTGTCACGAATTCTCTGCGCCGCACTCAGCATCTGGTTTGGATAAAGCACATCCCAAGCGTCTGGCGAGACAGGAGCCGGTTTCTGCGCTTCCGGATAATCCGGGTCCCAGATGATAAGGATTGAGCAGCGGAGCGCTCCTGGGGACACGTCGGGCCTGTCGTCGGCAAAAGCTTTGTAAAGTCGAATGTCGCTAGACCTGCTGGCGCCGACTTGAACGGTTTCTTGGCGGAAGTAAGGGAGCAGGAACTTCTGAAGATTGTCGAGGGCGACGTCGCAGGAGGCGGGGGTTGGTATGCGCTGTCCGTGGTTGTAACATTTCGTTTCTCGCGCAGTCGGGTTCGCTGCTAGGGTGGTGGTGGCTACAGTGAGCGCTAGGAGGAAAATCATTGGCAACATCTTAAGCTTGGTAGAGCAAAGGGTGGGTTTCCCTCAGAGAAGACTTGGTGATATTGTTGATATATGAGTGCCAAGACCGCGTATCGGAAGGCGGAATGTTTCGCCTCACCACTAACTCCTACATGTATTGTCTGAAGGTTTTAGCGATCCGTGAAGATCCCGCACTGACAGCACTTTGGACGAAACTCAGCTCAGACATCGATAAAAACTTCTTCGGGTCTGATAGTCGATAATGGAGGTTTCAAAGCGCGGAGTTTGTGTACCAGTTCACTGTTCTGAGCCTGTAATAAAATCATTCCCGCTGTGGAGGTGTGGTATGCAAAGGAGTTGGAAACAATGGTTACGATTTCCTTACAAAGCTTGTGCATTCAATCGGTGGATCCTAGAATAGTAGATCTGTGATATAAATAAGCCTGATACATTGTCCACCAGAAGATTTTGGATGACCCGAAATTTTAAATCTGGAAAAACAACTTCGATCTAGTAGTCTCAAACAGCTGCTGAGTATCCCTTACGCCTGTCAAGTGACAGGCATTAGGCTCAGGACCATCGTGAAAAGGGCATTGTACGATACGCTCAGTAAACCGCATACCGCGTATATGTCGATTGCTAATTCCAATCAAGCGGTAGGTTCGACGACATTCTCGGATTCTAGGGTCAATGAGCTCCGTACCGCTAACATTGGAAGTGCATCGAGTTCCTCAGGCTTAAGAGCTGCTGGCTCACCCGGTCCTCATCAGCTATATTATGTTGCCGTATACCGTATTTGTCTAAGGCGCGAACGCTATACCACAAGTCTCTGAGGTCATCTCGTTGAGACCGCTCTCCATAGGAAAGAGAACCTTCTCCAACTAATGCGATTCCGTTTTTTTCTAGAATCACCCACTTCGTACGGAGAATTCTTGGCAGCCTCGAAAATATAGCCACTAGCAACGATTGCACAAAACCTTCTGTCGCTTCCTTTGAAAGGTTAAACCTCAACGCCATTCTGCCATGGAGAATACACGACAGCTTAAACCCCTAAAAGAACGATGGCCAGTAGGATGGCTTGTCGGATCTTCCCTCGCCTATTGAGCAGACCACAGAAAGCTGCACAGTAGCGACTTGAGACCCAAAATCCTGCAAAGCCAGAGGTAAATCAACCTACAGACAGTATCATGGACGTAGGCTTGTTACGAAGAGAACTGCACCTCTGAGGAATCTTATCACCACAGCGGTAGCGACAAATGGGATGATGTCCACCGCACTATTTATTCGTCATGGAAGACGCCGCTGGATTCCACCCTGTGATGGTCTCCACCTTCGATTTTGTGCACGTAAAGCGAATATTTTATCTGTAAATTTTGAGCTTCTTAGCTATGAGTCGACGTTTCATTGGCTGTTCGGCCGGAGCGACGCTACAAGGCGGGTGGAAGTGACAGTCGTGTAGCACGGACCTAGGCTCTATTGCGCGGGGCCTACCGTACCGTCGCGTGGCGACAAGACGTTTTAGTCATGAAACACGATCCCGTAGGTCAGCATAAGCGCTAGTAGATCTCGTGTCTGTAACGTACTTAGGCGTGCAACAGCTACATAGCTTCCTCATCAATTAGTAAAATTGAGCCATTGAGTTTGTAGGTTGAAACATGCGAATGAGCAAAGCGGATCTGGCCAAGTGTATCGAGACGCACTCACGTTGTTCGTGCACCAAGCGGTAGCTTGAATAGACGGACATGAATTTCTCAAGCTTCATTGCAGCCATGCTGCCACTATTAGGACCGTATCTATTTTCCGTCTGCTCAGCTGAAACTGCGAACCCAATTCGACCTAGCTTCCAGCCCTTCTCCAATTTACCTCTCCATAGGCTATCTGCAGATACGGATATCGACCCCCGCTTCACAGTGAGGTTAGGTTACAACGTCGACGTCCAACTGCCTCAACTGTCCTGCCTCTTCAACGCCTTAGACGCACTCGCTCTCCTGGCGACCAAGGATTTTAATGGAAGGATGCAAGGCTTCTCTAGCTCGTTCTCAAGCACATATCCGGATGTGGTGGTGGAAATACTGCCATCTCCGAATGCGCAGGTTTTCGAGACCCGGTTCGCTGTCTGGGGCTTGTATAAAGCCGTGAGTGATATGATCCTCAGACATCGATACCTGGAAGCGATATTCGGTCTTTACTTTGAAGGTAGCCACGTTGCGAGTATTTCATTCCATTCATCGATGCACATGAATGAGACAACACATATTTCCCCAGGAGCGTCATCATCGGCAAGGTCCTTGATACTAGTAAGCAGTACTTCCTCCCTGCTCTCCACCGAATACCAGGAAAACGCTACCAGCACGAATAACACAAATCCCTACTACGGCCTCCGGATGTTATACCTTGATGGCGGCAGAGTACTCAGCATAGAGAGTGTTTTTCTCGCCGTGATATCCACCCTGGAATACGTATCAAGATACCCTCAACATGATCGCGTTGTGCCATTCCGAGAAGTAACCGTGGTCGGACACGCATGCATTATAGAATTTACCGAAAGCCCTAGACCTGAGAGTATGATGCCACAGCCTTTCTTGTATAGATCGGTGATTCAGGCGGCGAAAAAAATTCCATATCGGATGGTGCAGGATGACAGATATAGTGAAAGTCTGTTTACGATGCTTGTTAGTGGGACGGAGGTCGGCAGAGGGCTTATCATGGACCTACAGGACCGTCCATCAGCGATGAATGAGACTATCACCTGAGTCGAGCCTTTGCATATATACAAAAGGTCCATCTTACGATATCACCTGTGGGCAAGACTTCCACACGACGTGTCTTGTCGAAGAACATTTGGAGGCAATCAATGTGGGAACATACTAGCGGGCAGCAATCACTTAGAGCTCCTCAACAGGCAGATCATTGTCAATGCGGGGCCCGAACACTGTCTGTAGAGTTTGTATGGTATGTGAAGTGCGGTATTTGCCTCATCAAGAGCTTACATATTGATCGAAGTGAATCGGCGCAGAACGGGTCGGTTCTCGGTGGGGTTGCGTAAGGTAGTTTAAGTTGCCGCCCCTGCATAAGGTAATTTTAATTGCCGCCCCTGCATAATTTTAGTGGTGACACCGTACCTCGCGTACTACCCTTACCTTAAGCTCACCAGTCAGCCGAGTCCGCGAACCTTAACCTCTTTCATCACTACCTTACTCCTTGGCACAAGACCAGGCACCAAACCCTTCAGCTGTTCTAGCCAGATGACCTCTCTTCTTGGGTGCATGAACCTCAGCATTTGACCTCCAATTGCACAAAACACTCTACCTTATCTACCCACGCAGTCACAGGCATTAAGACTAAATATGGCCGCATCAACAGCTTTGCCGAACGAGACCTGGCTTGAGATTCTCAGCTACTGCAGCAAAAGAGATCTCAAAGCACTACGTTTGACGAGTGAAAAGAAATTTGAGATGCTGGCATCAAAGCTTCTCTTCACGACTGCTTACGTGGCTGCTCGCCGCGGTGTACTAGACATCTTCATGCAACTTACAACAGTGAGTCACGACTACGCCTGCTTCTTCGTTGTGTAACATATTGCTGGAAGGTATTCAACAGCATTCGATCTAAAGCTCCATTCAGTCAAGCAGCCCTCATTGTAGCCTTCACGAAGCCCCACTGACCCGGTGATCTACTAGCATCCCGTTCTCTGTCACTACATCACAGAGCTTCTTTATGACATTTCCTATATTGAGAATCCGCGGGGCACGGTCGTTGTCGGCGATGGTACTCACTACCGTCGGTCTATTAGTGGAATCTATCGCCGATCGTTCGAAGACCCCCGTATCCATAAGCGGTTCGAGGACCAGGAGCAAATCCAAACCAAAGAGCTATTTGACTGTCTCAAGTCCGCATTTTCAGGACTCTCACATCTAAAGCGGGTGGTGGTTGCCGATCTGTCTCGTACTTCCGGCCTCCTGGGTGATGGCATTGATGTAAATGGCTGCCCTCTCAACAAACGGATTTTATCAATGAACATCGAAGGTACGGCCGAGCCATACGACACTGGATTATGCTGTGTCACTGGCAGGGACTTAGACTGCAGCTCCCATGGAAGTACATTTCGGAGACATTTCGGGGGTGTTATGCAGCTCATCCGAGTCTTAGCAAGCTCAGATCTACCAAGCTTTGATAGTCTTAGCCTTGGGAACAGTACCCATTCATATGACTCTTTTAGCGATCACAATGGCTACACGCGCCCCAGTTACGGTGGAATCTCTAATTGGTGCCTTCACCCAGAAAGTGGGCTCCTTTTCGAGCTCCGACAGAACGTTCTTCCGCGGCTACGCATCTTAGATCTCACAATCTGCTTCGACACGGCGGTCGAGCCCAACGAGACCCTTCTGGGTCCTCCAAGAGGTAGGAAGACCGATCTCTATATTCTGCTTGACAAGGCCTCGGAGCTTGAAGTGTTAAAATTGACTGGCCATGTTAATAGTGCTCACTTGAATGTCCACGATGTATTGCCAGCGTCCGGTTTGAGCAAGCTGAGAGTGCTTGAAATGAAAGCCTGTGAGGCGAGCTATCGTGAGCTCACAAACTTCTTCGTTCACCGTAAGGATCGTCTTCGGCGCATAAAGCTCGATTGTTTCAATCTTCTTGATGGGACCTGGGAGGAACTGCAAACGTTCATGCCGCTCAACCTTCCAGAAACGAGCCTCATTTGGGGCTTCACGTGGGAGCACGGTAGACCTCTGACATCTCCGGATGACAAGATCTCCGATGAAGGCAACTGGGACAATGTGCTCTTTGGGACAGAATACCAATATTTGGACGAGAAAACTGGAGAGTGGGCTGGCATTGACGAAGATGGCAGCCTCTCCTCTGAGGATCTTGATGACGACGGTAGCATCCGGTCTGACGATTTTGACTACGATAGCGGCAGTGATCACGAGGATATTGATTTAGACCTTCTCAAAGAAGAAGGGCTTGTCTATTACACGAATAGTCCATACGAACAATAGTTATCAAGCTTTGAGACTTCTGGACACGCAAGATGGCCGACTTAGCACACAACCTCTTCAAGGGCAAATACGTCTTACCGAAAGTCACGCTCATACTTCCACACAAAACCTCTGCACTGGCCACTATCCCGCAGTCTCTTCAGTATTCGCAGTTCTGGAAGTCAATGCATATCGGCATAATCTGTTGCGCTTTCCATAGCTTCATCAGGTTTCATCTTACACAATGCTAAAGTACTTCGAGATCCGAGTCTTAACCCTCTCACTATTCCCCTTACTGTTCCTTTCCCTCGAAACACCAGATACCTGAACCAGCCTTGCACTTACGGCAGGTGGAGTCTTGCCCGAAGAGCCGTCATGATATGTTTATCATGTGCGACATATAGATCTTAATCATGATCCCTTTCAACGCGAGACCTTGAACAAGGCTCCTCGCATACCTCTACCATACAGTATATAGCTACTGACCAAGCACGATGTGACAGACCATGAATTCCAGACTCCATAACGAGCGATGCCCTCGTAACATCCACCAAACTCGCCCATCACAAACTCATCCATGCACATAAACACAACCCAAAAAACAAAGGCGCCATTCCCTCCCCTCACAAACCGAGCAGCCCATCCACTCCCCACCAACGCCCCAGTAAAAACACCACACCGCATCACAACCCCGAACTTTCGAACCCGACAACCCCACCACATATCCCCGCCTACCCAACCACCTCACCACCCCCCTCTCCCCATTTACACCCCTCACCACCCCCCAGCATCCATCTCCCCCCCAACCTTCCAAAGCCCACCACAACCCTACCTTCTACACCCAAACGTCAACAACAAAAAAAACGCCATCAACCTCCTAACCAAATACAGCTACCCACCACCTAAATAAACAGCACCCTCGAAAACCCCCCCACCCCCAGCTCCAGACCGTACATATGTAGCGGTAGTCCAAGCATACAGTGAAGATATAGAGCGGAGGCTTTGGTTTTTCAGAATACCCATCAATTAATTTGTACGTCTGTGTGTGCTGGTTCGTGGAGCGGAGGTGACTACGTAGTGGCGAAAAGCGGGTTGGAGTTGGGGATGGGAATGGGAACGGGAAAGGGGATGGTGGTGATCGGACTGCTTAGGTAGATTGTGCAGGGGGTTTGGAGGGGGTTTGTTGTATGAGGTGGATGTGATGTGAGTTGTTACTTGAGGGGATCTGAAGGGTGGGGGAATTGAGGTTTGGAGGACGGTGGGTTGGGTGCTGGGGTTTGTGAAGGTGAAGGTGGATAGGTGGGAGGTTGGAGATGTAGTGGTGTGGGGGAGGGTGTGGTGAGTTGGTGATGTTCTGATGGGTGAGTGGAGTTATGAGGAGGTGAGTGGGGACGGGATTGGGGGAGGTGAGACATTTGAAGGGGGGGGAGGGGGGGGCGGAGGTATGCTCGACGGATGAGTGGTAGTTGTGGAGGGCCATGGAGATTGGAAGTTGCGGTGGAGGAGATAAGTGAAGTAAGTGTCCTAGATGAAATCTCAAGTCTACGACATGACTCGTAACACCTTTTCCTGGGAGAGCTTTTTGCAGATCATTGAGGCCTAGGACTGAGCTTTCAATACTCTCCAATTACATGCCGACCCGGAAAAGATACTTCAACTTTAGCTGTGCAACGTCGTAGCAGATATACTCGTTGTGTTGCAGATAGCCCCTTGCGGTCGAGTCTTTGTTGTCGCCAAGTCCCTTGGACAGATCGGGCTGGAAGCATCAGGTTAGCACACCGAGCTAGTCTCTCTAGTTGATGAGATTACTTACGACGCGAACGCCCTTCAAAGTTTCATGGAGAGGTTCTCCGTCCATCCACCCTTGTGGCACAGTTTGACCGACACCGAGAGTTGAGATGCAGTTGCGTTTCTTCGCCTCCTCGCCGGCATTGTAGTCGCCGTTAGGAATCTCGTACATTGGTCTGCCCAGTTCAGCTTCGCAGAGGAGCAGTAAGCCGGTTCCACCGCTCATGCTGGCGCGGCAGTATTGAGCAGATTTGCTTGACATATCGGCAAGGTACACCCCCTAGATGAATCGTCTTTAGCATCAAACTCTCCCCAAGGGCGGTGTGGTAACATACCTTTCCGAATGCATAGCCGCTGACAGGAGCTTCGGGTGGTGCAATGCGCAAACCCTGGGACAGAATGCCACCAAAGTTCGTTGTTCGAGAACCATGCCATAGCAAACGCTTGTCCTTCTTCTTCCATTTGCCATACTTTGATGTTTGGAAGCGTTCTGCTTCCCCCACGCGCTCAATGCGGAAAATATCTTCCAGACGGTATCTGATACCATGAGCTGTACCGGAGGATTTGACAAGGTACTCAGCAAGAGCTTTATACTCGTCAGAATTGTGATCTAGGGGAGTCATCTCATTCATATTGAGCTCTTGGAAGTGTTTGTCAAGAGTGTTGATACTTTCGGCATCTTTATCCTTGTCGATACTGGTCTTCATGATGGTATTGGCGACTTCCATGTCTGTGAGTGTATCGAGCATCGAGGTCTCTTTGCGGAGGATCTCGTTGTTATCAATTGGAGGTGGACGATTACGGCCAAATTCATGTGGAATCGTCGAGTAGTATCTATTGGAAAAGTCCTCGATTGCCTATGTTAAGACAATAGAAGCATCAGTCTCGAAGTGCAGCCGGGAAAGAGGTGCCTTATGAATGAAAGAACCGTGTGTTAGGTCAAAAACTTAAAGCAAATCCTAATAGCCGTTCATGGCCTTCAACAACTTCTGTTCGACCGAGTAGGTGCAGCGAAGACATTCATCTCGCCAGAAGCCCCAAGTTTAGAACGAGCTGGTTTCCTTTGTTGCAAGCGTTTGTAAGAAAGAGGACTGATCGACTTACCTCTTTCTGAGAAGTCCCATACTTGTTCTGAGACAGACTGGGATGCTTAATCAGACTAGCCAGCTCTTGCAAGTGCTCGAATCCCTGCTTCAGGGTGGCCTTGGACAGCTTCCCAAGCGGTAGCTTGTTAGCATTATAACCGATGGACTCCAGAACAGCGTTGAAGTGGTTCTGGTTGAAGATCAACTCCATCAGCCTCTGCGTCTGGCGCGGAAGCTTGCTGTCAGTCTGCTCATCGTCCGCATCTTCCTTCTTGACCTGGTCTTGGGCTTCATCGTCATCGTCCTCATAGCTTCGCTCGAGGAATGTGTACTTTCCCTTCTTGGCAGGCTCGGATCGTTCGTCCCATTTGTTGCCGGACTTGTCTTTAAATTTCTTGTTGTATTCTTTGAGTGCGTCTTCCAACTCGGCCAATGGTCCCATGGTTTTGACTTGACCGAATTCACCAACTCGCCCCCATCGGGTGTGCACAAAGTACGTATCATCCTTCTCCTTGTACAAGAGCTGGAGTCGGTAGAACTGGAAAACTCTCAGACCCATTGGACATTATATGGAGATGGAGTATACCTTGTTGTTGTTCCCACCAATGTTTGTTTGGTTTAGGGAGGCATCGAATATGATCCCATCATCGTCGATATAAACCTTGGCGTCTTCATTGAACCCTTCATCGAGCGGAATATTGATGTCGTGGGAAATAGCTTTCTGGCCATCCTGCTTTGATTGTTTAATATCGGCTTTGGCAGCCTGCTTGCCTGAGGCCTTGCGTTTTGGGGGCATGATCTTCTCTACCAGAACGGAATGTAGGCAATTACTTTCTTGGAGAGATTGGAAAGCATATACAAGACTGAAGAAATGAAATTAGAAAGATGAGAGTAAGACGTGTCATATAGAAGTTCAGCTGAACGTGGATCCTTCAGCGGTCAGCGTCACTAATGCACCTCCGATCCTCAGGGGTAGCGCGGGACTACAGGCAGCATAGGGTGTCTTAGCCACTTACGACCTGTTGGTTCAGGCAACAGCACGCCAGAGTAGCCTGCTATCACATAAAATGTAGGCATCACGAGCATTCAATGATCAAACGTCACTGGAAATTGGAAATCTGGTGATTATCACCTGATGGGCCAGTGATGACATTAACTGGAAGCTGTCGAGGACTCTCAAGGGTGAGGTGGGGCTTCTTAGCGTGGCTGCCGCCTGACTTGCCCCCACGAAACAATCTCTTACAGGCTCGCGGGCAAGCCTCCGTCCTCAGCTCGCGTTCAAAGTCTGGGTGGAAATCACCTCTGGGCCACCACGGCGGATAGCTCGTCGGACCTGTTACAACTCCCGCTCGGTCGAAGATTCGACAAAAATCTCTTGAATCCAGCTTTTTCTCTCAAAAGATCGAGGTCTGTCGGCGAGTCTTACGTTTAGGCTTGGAAATGCTGCGATGGCGCGGGCAAATTCCGCTAGGAGCCTTGCCGGGTAGCAAAGGTGCAGATTTCCGTTCACTTTTGCTACACCATCATGGACACTGCCCTTTCAATGGATCCCCAGAAGCCAGCTCACCTTGAGCCAAGTGAGTTGGGTACTAGAGAATAGTAAATCACTGATCCACTCCCCTAGACGTATTGAGCTGACCAATGTCACAGCTGGGATCAAACCTACAGCACCGATTTGACAACCCATGCTTCCACGCCCTCTCATGAAGGCCACACCTGGTTCTCGGACGTCAATGCCTCGCAAAAGATCCTCAAATACCTGACCTCCAACTCTTTGGGTCTCGATAAAGAGGCTACTACATTCCTAGACCTAGGCACCGGAAATGGCGAAATGCTGTTCTTATTACGAGAAGAGGGGGGCTTTACGAACAGATTGATAGGAGTGGACTATTCAAGGTCGAGTGTGGAGTTGTGCAAGAAACTAGCACAACAGAAGGGTCTTGCACTAAGGCCGAGCCTGGACGGACATGGCATTATAGATTTTACGCTCTGGGATATCTTACACTCGAAGCCAAGGCCGGAATGGGTGGAGGGCTTTGATGTGGTACTTGACAAGGGGACCTTCGATGCTGTTAGCTTGAGTGGTGAAGTGGATGATTTGCAGCGGAGGGTAGTCGAGGGGTATGCTAGGCGAGTGGAAGGGTTGGTGAAGAAGGGTGGTTTGGTGGTAGTTACAAGTTGTAATTGGACGGAGGAGGAGCTGAAGACCTGGTTTTGTGGCGAGGAGAGTACACTAGAGGTGTCTGGGCGGGTGAATTATCCGGTATTCAAATTTGGGGGACACACGGGGCAGAGTGTCTGTAGTATTTGCTTCAAAAAGAAGAGCTGACCCCATTACGTTGAGTGTCATTTATGTGTACCCGAACATTGCAAGAAGAGTCCATCAGCAAGAAGGCTTCCGCCAGAACGCACCAATGTGGCTGGCAACTTTACTGCTTTGGTACTTCTCATACATGTCGATTTGATTTCTGCATGAGCATGGATGCATAGAAACGTTGCTGCTTCTCCTCTTCCGACAATTCTTCCACTCTATTGCCCCGTTTCAGTATAGCGACAACCATCCACCTATTTCGCTCCTTATCTTCTCTGTCCCTCTCCCAGTTCCTCTCATTGCCATCAGCATCCCGCTCCCATATACTCTCTACCTCGAGTCCTGCTTGGACAGTGATATCGAAGAATGACACAAGCTTTGCTCTGCCCGTATGGAACCCCGCTATCACCCACGCCCGCGCGCCTTCCTTGTCAGAGAGAAAGTGCTCTATCGACTGAGCAAGGCCGAAGTGATTCGTATCCATCCATAGGCAATCTGCACAAAGTATGCGTGTGAAGTGGCGGGCGTTAGCTTTGGAAAATTCGTCTGTCAGAATACCCCATTCGTGACCCTGAACGGCGACTTTCGCCTCTGTACGTAGATCTTGCGGAATGTTTCTCTCAACATTGACTCTAAGGTTTGCCAATACTTTCTGCGACGGATAGTCTGACAGAACAACCTCCCCCCCACCAGCCAATGCACTAGTGATGCCCACAATGCCCGTACCTACCTCGTAACATGAGCCCGTACTCTTGCACCACCGATATAATTTTCACGCACCAGCTCCTAGCTCCAATACGCTCTCTTTTTCTACGTTCCATTTGCCATCTCTGTTCTCTCTTGCTAGGCCACCAGCTTGACTGATGAATTCGGCCATCTGGATCCCAGAATTCCATATGAAATGAGCAAACAACGTCCGGTCTTCTTGTTGCAGTGGATCGGCCAGAGTTAGCTTCATGTCACCGAAGCGCCTGGAGAGATAGGTGATGTCGCGTCCGGGGTCGCCATGGAAGGTGCGTATGTTGTCCGGGAAGAGCAAACCGACAGCGTTGCTGTACACATCTTCGGGCTGTTCGACTGGCACCTGTGCGGTGCGAACGAGGAATGTCAGCATTCTCTCGTTTTTTTGTATACCCGGCAGCAGCCTCTAAAGCTCATGCTGTCACGGACCAAATGAGGTCCATTTATTTGGAGTGGAGTAGTACGAGACGGAGCTAAGATGAAGGGTAAGCCGTGCTTAACACCGGCTAAGTTTCGATATCTGTAAACATTCGATCCAAATTCCGTTACAGTCACTTACTCACCTCGATCAACTCGCATTTAATCACACCGGAAGCTGACGGACATTCCTCTACGCAATGGAGGAGATCGTATCAACGGGGAGGACAACTCCTCTTTGGCTGGACTGCGATACAGGTACGGGCTGGTAAAGCAGACCTTGCTTTCTCCATCCCCGAAGGTTTCGCTTTCTGACAAGGGCAGGACATGATGTATGATTACTGCTATCACAATGCTCTTGACTGTACTGATTCGGGCCAAAGGACGCTTTCGCCGTCCTCCTCGCTGCTCACCATCCTTCACTACGCTTGTTAGGCATCAGCACCGTCCATGGCAATGCCTCCCTCGAAAAGACGACGACCAATACGTTAAGCATTCTTACAGGCATAGGGAGATCCGATGTTCCTGTCTATCCGGGCGCTGTAAAGCCCTTTAGCAGGAATGCCGTACATGCTCCTGATATACATGGTACCCATCCTCAGATTGTATATTCATCATGGTTACCCAGGCTAAATCGTTCAGGATCCTCTGGTCTCGATGGCACCACATGCCTTCCGCCGCCTTCCGTCCAAGCGATAACGAAACCCAAGGCAATCTTAGCCATGCGACATGCATTGATATCACAGCCAGAAGGCACGGCTTGGCTAGTTGCAACCGGAGCTCTAACGAATGTAGCTTTGCTGTTCGCTACATTCCCTGAGATGGTTCAGCACATAAAAGGCTTGAGTATTATGGGAGGGGCTATCGGAAACGGTTTCACAGATGCCCCCATGGGTCATGTAAGAGGAGAGGGAGAGCGTTTTGGCAATATTACCAAATACGCCGAATTTAACATCTACGTAAGGGCAAAAGATATGGCTCCCAGACGAGACAGTGCTGACAGAAGCCAGTGTGACCCGGAATCAGCACATTCACTCTTTTCGAACCCAAAGCTTGCTGCTAAGACTACGCTCATCACCCTAGACCTTACGCATCAAGTCTTAGCGAATCTAGAAGTCCAGCAATTGCTGGCCGGAAACCCGCTCGCTCCCTCATCAACACCCGATCACCTAAATCTTCGCCAAATGTTCCATCAAATTCTCATTTTCTTTGCACATACATACAGAGATGTTTTCGGACTGAGTAAGGGGCCACCGCTCCATGATCCATTGGCGGTTGCAATACTATTGGACGGCCAAAGCGAGGTGATCGGCTTCGACGACTGTGGAGGCGAGAGGTGGCATGTCAATGTGGTGACTGATGGGCTGCATAGCGATCTCGATTCCGAACGAGGAGAGGTTGGGAGGACGGTGATAACGAGGGCTGAAGAGGGCGGCGTTCGGATACCTAGTCGAGTGGATGTACATCGGTTCTGGGTATTGGTGGACCAGTGCATGCAGCGGGCGGAGCAGGCAATGTCTCCTTAGGTGCCCGTGTCCGTGTCCGTGCAATATCTCTCCTCTTAGCGATAACGAATTGATACCCCCTGCCTCTCTCTTTAATCCAGCAAGACAATCACGATCTACCCCTCTTTCCAAGTGTCATAATTAGATACCGTTGCCGTATCTCATACCTGCTTCGTATCTCATACCCTCTTAAGCCCACACCGCCCTCACAGAAGTTTCATCTCCTCCCCTCAACCATAATAATATGATACCCATGCCCCGACTTAACCTCCACAAACTTCGGACTCCCAGTCGTGCTCGGCTCCAATTCATACGCCGCCTTCTCATACGCCGTATCCAGCGATCCCCTAACCTTCCATCCCAAGCTACCACCTTGACGTGCTTTGTCTTCGGAAAACTCGCGCGCTACGTCGTCGAATTTGGCGCCCTCTCGTAGTTTCGCCAAGGCTTCTTCTTTTTTGGAATGTTTCTCACACTGCGTAAAGATGAATGTTAGTAGGGGTCTATGGGATGGGTGTTAGGGCACGTACGAGGATATGGCGTGTATTTATTGCTGTTGCGGCTTTGAGCTTGCTGGAGCTGCTGGTGTCGTTGGTGGATTTGCTGGTGCTGGCTTTGTTTTTTGATTTGGGGTCGGTTTTGGGAGCTTTGGTGTCCTTCTTGGGCGCCATTTTTGTTGGTGTTGGTGTGTTGGAAAAAACGTTGTTTTCAGGTGGGTTGCGGGGGGGGTGGGGTTTTAGTCTGCAGGGCTCTCGCGCGACGTCTTTTAGAGCGAGGACAAGTGGGAGTATGTCCTTCATTTATCAAGTCTAATACCCAGTACAGATACTAGTGGCACGACTGCCTCGACTGCCTCGCTGGCTTTGACCAAGCTCCTCAGCTACCATGTCTACCTTGATAATTGGCGAGGCGGCGAGACTGACAGTTAGCAAAAGCCTTCCATATGGGTCGTTCTACTCAACCAGCTTGATCAGGATCGTAGTAAGCAATGTCGGATTCTGGGTATTGACCTTGAATCCATCATGGATCGCCTGGCCTCCCACGGCAGGGCATGACCAGAGTCTAGACCAGACGATTAGACTAGCTTATCGACATCACTTCTGTAGTGATCACGTTGCATGCCATCGAAAAGCTGGGTGACCCTTTCCCCCCGGCTTGACATTGATCGCTCGTCGGCGCAACTCTGCGAATCATATAGATCTTTTCCATCCGACAAGACCTGCTCGCTGCTCAGTCGCAAGTCTTGGAATGTACAATGTGATTGTGTAGAGCAGAAGCTTAGCGCTGCCCTTGTCGACTCGCCCCTCTTGCAAAAAAGTAACCAGCTTGTTTTACGAATCCCAAAAATTCAAATGTGGAAAGGGGTCAGATATTGATCCTCTAAAAATCGAGGTTTAGATGGATTCCGATGTTTGTATCTTTTCTTCGGACAACGAGAACCCAACACAGTTAGATGGCGGCCTTTAAAAGACTACGACTGGGTCTGTTTGGCAGTGCGACGGACAATTGAAGAAAAAGTACGTGGCGTTGAGCTGTGTTTTGGGTTAGCCCCCTATCGAGCGAAGACCGGCTATGTGACGCGACTATATCGACAGTATACCAGCCTTCCTCGCTCGGTGGTGAGGTCCCTCCAGCTATCATTGAAAATACCACTACTAATATTTAAGATTGGGAGAAGCCTACCTTTGAGCCAATCTTTTGTGCATCAAAAGAATTGATATTGATGACAAAGATATGTTCGCCCCACGCATGGACGAGATATAGGCAAGTGCAGAGTGGAGAACAGTGGCTGCAGTCGGACTTTAACGTCGATACTGGACTACCCAAGAAAGACCTGACAGCAGAGTGTGCAGCAATAGGTTGTCATACTGGAGGGTACCGCGATAATGGAAACCCGAAGTCCTCATTCAGAAGCTGACCTCATCGGCCAAACAACGTACAGAACCCACGCTTGGTGCTTTCGGGAATGCATGTCATTTACCGTTCCTAAAGGAAAATGTTGCAGCGCTGCTCTTATTAAGGATACTTGGCTATCGCGCTCTAATCTCCACGGCTGAACAGGTGTACTGGGAGTGTTAAAGAGCGAATTGATGCGAACAGGGTTGTTGAGAGCCTCCAAATGGTTTATCATTGTATCAGCGTTACCTTCTAGAAGGCTGCATTTTGCGCCAGCCATGGGTTTTGGATGTTACCAGTGGTGCCGATTTCGAGACCCTTTACCGGTCATCAGCAAAGCAATATTCCAGGGGACAGCTTTCTTAACCCCATGGTACCTGAACGCTTTTCAAGGCATCTTAGAAAAACTGCGAGATGGCTACATTCAGCAATTCCATCAGGCATTGTTGGTCGCGTTATTGGAAGCTGCTCTGGCTTAGTCAGCTGAGTCTCCAGAGAAATGTCGTGGAGCATTTTCACCCAGAAGATAACGGCATCGTCGCGTGGACTTCACACTCGAGTTGAGCGTGGGTGGGTTGAATTGCAGCCAGCATGCAAAGCAACTAGGAACTTCCACGCCGCTATGTCGTCTTTCCCCGACTAGACAAAGATTGACACTTAGTCACCGTTAGATTTGAAGGACTCAGAATGCCTTAATAGTGCCCCTCATTGTACGCGCTCTTCAGGAAACGACGGAGATAACACTGTTATTACGGGAGTGTGAAAGGAAGAGCCAACCAATACGAGCGGAAACGTTCCTCTTTGGCCTGACACAGTCAAGACTCTGTTAACTACCTCATAAAGCTTCAACCAAGTCATGTTACAGCAAGTCCGCTTTCCCGCAGCATCCTGTGTTTCTGGACTGACTATACATCGCTACTAGTCATAGCTGCAATGAAATGCGGAACGGATTGATTCCATCGCTAGAAACTGGGTTCAAGTCAGTGAAGGTGCGGTGGAGGCAATACTTAATGCCCATGCCCATGCCTTACGATTGAGCTGTCATATGCTATGATAATGACAAATTCAAGACTTCGTATGCTACTTGTATCCACTGGGTCAACGGCGTGGCCCATCCGATCGGCTGGCTTGGAATACATGAGTAGGACTGGAACGATCTTGAGGCGGTGTGGAAGCCTATCGTTCTGGGATGAATATTTGACAACCTACACTTGATTCAGCATGGGGACATCGCTGGTGGTCAATGACATGTTTGAGAGTTTGGAACTCGGTTGGGGATAATATAATCTTCAAGGTTCGTACTTAATATACCAAGAAGATGGAGAAATTGACATGCACCGGCCTTCATTCGTGTTGGCTTACTGGCGTTGCGTATACGTTTCACCCCCAACGTCTTCTCCAATAAAGGTCTCGATGCCACAATTAAGACTCCCAATGAACACAGACGCAGAAATTCTTGGAAACGAGAGCTGGCCGAGATAACCAACCGCCTTGTTGGTGTTCTAGCTTGACTTGGCATCGGCGTCTAAACTCGCCGAGAAGGGGAGGTGGACGACGACCGGTCCCCTCTCTTGCGTGATTGATCCATGAGCACGCGCAATGTACCAGAACAATGACATGAGCCTCGTAAGTGGCGGGACTGGATCAAACTCCGCGGTCGAGTCTGCGGTCGATAGGATCTCATGCGTCGTTCGCACCCAGAACGGTGCACAACAATCGCAGGAGAACATGTCAGGCGAACGCTCCTAGATGTTGACTCAGAAGCCGGCTCATGAACCTCCCAGAGGGTATCGGTGTATGCTTGCCGTGCCTACCGATTAGGGTATGCTTCACGTGTAATTTCTGCAATGACAATCCAATGTTTTGCGTGCAGACATGCTGCGGGTTAGTGTGAGCGAAGACTGTCTGCGTGGATTGATAGTCATTGCTAAGTTGTGTCGAGACTGTCTTCGAGCTTGAAAGCGCATGATGATCGTTTTCGAACTCATTGATATACTGTGAGGATCCTCCTATTCCCGTATACCATCTAACGTTATTGGGCTTCAAGCGCCACAGATTGCATAACCCTGAATACAGAATGGGATCCTCATTGAGGTTGTGGGCGCAGAGCATAGGAGCAATGCGAGAAAAGGGAGAAGGTGATGAGTCCGTCGCTGCGACGGAGTGATGATGACCCTCGAACATTGGGAAGTAAAAAAGGCCAAAAAGGAAACCCGCGATCGAGCGTCGAACCCAGGAATTCCCAAAAAAACAGCTCGCGCGTTCCGCATCACCGAAGAGACCGCCACACTAAGTGACGAGGCGTTCAATTGAATCAAGTTCGCTGCAGGTGCTTTATGAATGCCTGCTACTTTTTCACCAGACCAACCGCAAATGATTGCTGAAGGGACCAACTACCACAGAGGCTTCCCGGCGAGGTCATTTGACGTGGAAAGCTTTTGGTTGTTGGGGCTGATATTCAATGCGTGTACACCGAATGTGCAATGGTGCAGTCTTCCCACTACGCCACGCGAGCTGGAGTAGATTGATCGCGCTTATTTTGTTTATATGCTTTGTTCACTTCTTCCTCGGCAAAACCTCGCTGTCTCGGTGCTGTGAATATACGATGACAACACCGCATCTTCCCTTCCCTATCACTAAGGGCGAGTTGTCGAGGCTCAACTGGTTCTAAGCATGTGAAGAAGTTGCTTGATATTCTGAATAGCAGCTGCAGCGCAAGGAGAACATACGCAGCCCCGGATCGAATCCTAGCGCAATGTAGGGCAGCGATCCACCCTACAGCTTCAATCACTGACCCACCTGAGGAGAGACCCTGTACTGTGTCGTCTCATCAGCGGCATTTACGGTTCACAAAAGCTATTCAATACAATTGCTTGCGACCGGAGTTGGTGATCACTTAACTTTGGACATACTCGATCAACACCGGCTACCATTGTAGCTACCCACCTCAGGCACTGGCTGAGCTAGCCACAAAGCATAGCAAAGTACAGCGCTTGGAGATACCGGGTTCCACCATCACGACCGGCAGGAGTGCTCTCCCTTGGGTGTTCTAGCCATAGCGTCGAATATGTGGAAGAGTGGATAGGACCACAGCGATCTTTCATCCGCAAAAGCTACTTTGTGGATATCTTAGATGATGAAACAAACCGAATACTTCAAAAGAGACATTGAATTGATATTGTTGTTGTTTGGCAACGAATATTACCGCAATCATAGTGGTTTGTCGTCAAAGTGAACGCCAAGCCTTGGCGCAGACGGGAAAACGTAGCCGAGCGCCGACTCGCGTCAATCCCGTCAACTGATCTGTAATCAACGATGTGAGCATCCTTCTCAATCAACTAGACTTTATGAAATTGACTTCAGTCATAACCAGAATTATCTCTGCTCCTGCGTCTTTCTTTTCGATTGCCTCAATGCTTTCAGAAGTGTGCTCACAATGTAAAACACCGTGATCCTAGATATTTCCAAGCACAAAGCAAGAATTCCTAGTATCGTTGCGCTGTTGCCTTGATTCTCTTCTTGCTCTCTCTCATCATGGGCTGGCCATACCACTTCGTCAGTCTAGATGACGGGCAACAAGTACGGCGGCGACAATTACTAGATAGTTATGGCCAGTTTGCACAGTTCTCGATACTACTTTTGCCTCTTATTTACCAACTGAGTCTCGGCGTCCGACTTCTGTTCGGGAGACTACAGCGGAGGCACGTCTATGAGCCGGTAAAAGAGCACCAGAGTCCTGTAGCTTCTGGCTTTAAGCAGCCTGCAATAGATGGGACGGGAAATGCATGGGCAAAGTTACGTTGGGCTTTGGACGAACCGGTTGCTCAAGGCTGGGAGACGAGAAAGGAGTGGCTCGCTATATTGGTGTGGGGAACTTGGCTTCTTCTGCTTGTATTGAAGGATACGGGCGATGGTGAGTCAGGAATTTATTATATGCCTTTCAGGGATATCGGACAATATCTTATGAAAAGTGTTGGAATTTCTATCTTTCATCGTCAATACCCACTCTTGCCTATCAAGGTTATGAATGTGCTACTCTTCCATTGACGAAGCACGTTCTGATATTATTCTTCTAGATTATCTTCACCTAACCCGCCGCTTTGGCATAGTCGCCGCCTCCCAACTCCCCCTTCACTACGCTCTTGCCCTCAAATCCTGGTCGCCCATTCAATACCTAACCCGCCTCTCCCACGAATCCCTCAACCCCTACCACCGCCTCCTCGGCCGTCTAATGATCCTCCTAATGACCTGCCACGCAACTCTCTACCTAAATTTCTACTTCCAAAACAACCTCCTCCAAAAACGCCTCAAAGATTCGGACGTAATTCTTGGTCTAACAGCCATAACCAGCGCCCTCCTAATCGGAACCACCGCCCTCGCTCAAATCCGAAAGTGGAATTACCGTCTATTCTTCTACACTCACGTCATCCTCTCCCTCTCCCTCCTCCCAATCCTCTACTTTCACGTCTCCTACCTGCGACTCTACATCATCGAAGCCACAGCAATCTACATACTCCTAATTGCTCAACGAAACACCGAACAATCCGCCATCACCGCCACCATAAATCTCCTCCCTGCAACAAACCTCTTATCGATCACAATCCCCCTAACCCCCTTCCTAAAAAAACGAACCTACACCCCAGGCCAACACATCTACCTCTCCCTCCCCTCTCTCCCCCAAAAACTCCGCATAAACCCCTTCTCAATCGCAAACCCCGACCCCACATCCGACAACCACATCCACCTCATAGCCCGCACTCTAAACGGCACAACAGCCCTCCTCGCCTCCCTAACCAAAACTCCCCAACCAACGCCCCTCCTCATCGAAGGACCCTACGGCTCCGCAAACTACTTCCCCGACCCAGCTACTTACGACAGAATCCTTCTCATAGCGGGCGGTGTAGGCGCTACTTTCACTCTCCCCATCTATCGTGACCTACTACGCCGCTCTGCAGCTAGGGAACAAGTACCACCAGCAAAGTTCGTATGGGTTGTGAAGAGTAGCGCGGATGCGGAGTGGGGCGTGCAGGGGTTGGGTGAGCAGTGCGAAGGCATCTTACCCAAGAGCTTCGAGATCTTCGTCACGGGTAAAGGTGGCAGTGGTAGTGATAGTCGCCCACCTACTAGGAACGAATCCATCGAACTTCAAGAGCGCGTGGGACTGCTTGATAGTTCTGCCTCGAAGGAAGGAATTGCGGAAACTGTAAGAAGAGGCAGACCGAATTTCAGGGGTATTGTTGATGACGTTTTCGAACAAGGCGGTAGTGGGGATAGGGTAGCGGTGTTTGTTTGTGGACCGAGCGGTATGGGCGCTAGTGTTAGGAAGGAGGTTGGGAGGTGGGTTTGGAGGGGGAGGGAGGTGTGGTGGCATAGTGAGGAGTTTGGGTGGTGATGTTATAAGCTCACCTTGAGGTAGCGTTCGGGTTTATAGAGGTGTTGATGAATCTCATGTTGTCGGAGCCTTGGATTGATGTCCTGGAAAGCTGTGAAAGAATCTCATGTTGTCGTGTGCTCAATTCTACTCTCTCATGTAACTAGAGGTCATGAACAACCAAGTATCTATGCAGTTTGAAAAAAGCCTTGCATTATGTACATACGCATCGCAAGCCATTCATCGTTTTCCTACTGTACTCCTGTCGCTATGTAAATGTATATGCAGGGAATGTCCTCTTCTGAGGGGATAATGATAAGTGTTGGTACGGGTTGCTGTGTGGGTCATAGTACAAGCCTTCTACGTGGCCGTTTGCTCGTCTGAGTGAGACGTAGTAGAAGCCGCTGATGGTTAGGGCGGTCTGGGCGTCGGAGGGTGTGACGAAACATTTTTCTAGGGTGAGATTTAATTATGGGTCAGGTGGAATGGGAAGGAAAAAGACGAACCTTTCCATCTCATTAAGATCCACTTCCTCATCAACTCATTTTCCAGCCACTCCTTACTCAGCAAAGCCTTCACCATGGCTTCTTCATCACCCAGATCGTTGAACGGTGGCAGTTTCCGCCAATACATCCCGTCTACCCTAACACCAGCCTGAAAGCTCTTCGTCTCCAGAGTAAAGGTGTTGAAGTCGATGATCTCGCCTTCCAGAAAGGTCGTGATGCTTGATTTTTCAGTGGGCGAAGATTTGTCAGGTACATTGAAGGCTTCCATAGTACCAGAGAGGGTCATAGTGGAATAGTCGATACTATGGATCGTCACTTTGACAGGCCAACACTCTTCCTCCTGCGAAGACGAGTCATCGGGCATTTGGTGTGAGGGTGAGGTCGCCCTAGGAGGTACGGAACCGAAGTGCGGGTTTCGGGTTCTTGCTCGGTATATGGATGGTGGCATGAGAGGGGTGTAGTTGGGGGGCGACGAAGAGGGACTAGCGCCGTGCTGCGTTCCGAAAAGAACCCCACCGATTTGCAACCAGGAGCTTTCCGGTGGGGGTGCTACTATCTGTGTATTTACTAGGAAGTCTTGACGATTCTCTGGGCATAATTCTTCTGGGACGAAGCCGCCTTCTTCTGCCGTCTCTTGACCTTCCTGGTCAGATTCACATAGGCGCAGTTGACCCAGGTATTTGATAGCGCTGTCAATCCGCCTCGTATCGCTGGCCGGACATGGGGAAGGCGTTTGCCAGTATTGTCGTCTACGATTCTCACTTGGAGGTATAAGACCTTGTCTCTGCTGCCTCAATTGCTCCTCCAGATAGTTACGATGTTGCTGATGCTCCGCAAGGAGGTCTCGCTGCTGTTGCATCTCTTGTCGAACTGTAGCTTCCCGATTTATCTGCCGTCGTTGGCTAGGGGAGATGTTCGAATTTGGCTGTTCGTTCGTTCGTGCTGAGCTTAGTCGGTCCCGATCATCGCCTCTTTCTCTGTCAAGTATATATCTTTGCAACTCATTTCTTGAGCGAGCCGAAAAGGTTGGATTCCGCCTAACGGCTTGCAACAAGGCTGTAGTTCGTAGTGAAGACTCCGTGACTGTGGGAGCTCCATTTACGGCGAAATGTGACTGGTCTTGGGACATAGCTTCATGCGTCATGGGATCGGCTGGGACAAGATCACGCCACTCCAGCTGGGTCGCATCTCTTAGGCGTCTTAGTCTCATTCGATCCCGTAAATGCTCCTGTTGCTCGTTACTCCTCAAAACCCGTTCGTCCAACAGCGCGGCCGAAGATTGCGAGCTACTGTGTCTCTGGCGACTCGGTTCTTCGTCATCTGATGCGCCTGGTGCCCATCCATGATACTCGTGTCTTGATATTCGCTCTGCGTAAGATGGCTCTTGTAGATCTCCTAGCTCTTGTAATTGCGCTGGCTGGGAATGGACGTTGGAATTAGCTACATCTTGGACTCGGCCAGCAACGGAAGCGACCATTGGCTCACTGTATACACTCGGGGTTCCACCATCGCGTCCACAGCTCTTCGCATCCTCCTCCTGCGATCGCTGGGATCGTCGTAGTGACTTGAGTCATATTCGTCCGGTAGCTCCGTCCGCAGTAGAAAGCTAATGTTCTCATCATTGGCCTCCTCGGCTTGTGTGCTTAGTGTTGCAGCAAGGTCGGGAACCGGCTGTTCCAGGTATGGACTGAATACTGTAGTATCAGGGGGCTGTTCCTGTCAATGTTGGTGAGTACTGGGAAGTAAAGTGATGGCCCCACCTTAACATACCGTTGCTTCCGGCATGATGGCTTAGGCGCCTTTGGATCGAAAGTGTAGATGATTGGAAGGATGATTCTACTGATGTTGTGTAATTAGGTATCCAGCTGAATCACCGGTCTTGCGACTGTGCCATGACTGTGGCGGTGACGCTGGTCAGCTGAAGGACAAAGGGAAGCCGACTGAGCCCTACGGTTAGGTATCAGTGTTGCCCTGAAGCGGCCACTGGGCTGAGCTGCGAGCGGAAGGAAACAATAATCAACCACCGCTCACCTTCCAACAATGCAATTGTTCACAACCACTATATCTCTTAGTCAATGAAGACCTTGTATCTAACTTGTTGTCGCAGTTTTCATATAATACAATGATACCTATCTACATACGGTACTATTACACGATCATTCATTAGCGTTCCTCTGTCGGAAGCAGCTCGCAACAGGCCGCGGGCAAAGGTCGTCATTCGCGAATAGGATTGTGTCTTTGCTGCAACTTGTGTCTGCTCCACTCAACCCAAGCCATTGGCCCATGTCATCCACTCGACACTCCACACACTCCACCATACTCCCGCCGGCCGCTGACAACCCCCAAATTGACATGAACAACGTCTAGTCTAGTGTCGTCTAAGACCCTTTATGACGCACTTGTCGATCTGCCGCTGTCAAACATCCCGAGATCGAGGAGACTCTTACGCCTGTTCCTCGACGCCTCGATCGGATCATACACCCCACGCCTTCGGTTTGGGCACTGCACTCTTCGCGCTTTAGCTCTGAAACCTCACTAAATATACATAGTCGTCACAGCCAAAGCCAACGCATCTTGCAGACTTACCCAAACAGTCCCCCAATAGCGTGGGATGGCAAGCCCAAAGTACTTGCCCGCTCCACTTATAAATCTCGGATCCAGTGCATGCTATTGCACGCCCACCCTTCTCTTTATCCTCTCCTCTCTCCAGGCTACACTCTCGTGAAGCTTTCATATCATTATTCTGATCTTCGAAACAATGCCGAAGATCAAGGCAATTGAGTATTTCCGCGTCCTTCCTCGTTGGCTCTTTGTCAAGGTCTGCGATGAGCAGGGTGAACATGGCTGGGGCGAAGCTACCCTCGAAGGCCATACACAAGCTGTTGAAGGCTGTCTTGATGCCTTGAGACAGCGCTTTGTCGGCTATGAGGCCGAGTAATAATGCCCACCTTATACCTATATTACCTAACACGACTGATACACAATTTCCCACAGTGACATCGAGCACCTATGGCAGACTGCGTACGTATTGCTTGGATCGACAAGGTTCGCGGCTTGCTGACCCCTTCAGGTACCGTCTTGGCTTCTATAGAGGTGGTCCCGTCCTAATGTCCGCTCTTGCAGGCATCGATATCGCGCTATGGGACCTCAAAGCCCGTCGGCTACACGTTCCCCTCTACCAATTATTCGGCGGTAAAGTGCGCCACAAAGTCAAAGTCTACGCATGGATTGGGGGTGATAGGCCACGAGACGTTGAGGCGGCAGCTAAAGAGCGTCACGCGCAAGGCTTCCGGGCTATCAAGATGAATGCGACGGAGGATGTGGATTGGCTTGACTCGCCCAGAGCGTTGGAAGCTAGTGTGGAGAGGTTGAAAACAGTCAAAGCCTTGGGCATGGATGCTGGGCTTGACTTTCATGGTCGCGTACATAAGCCAATGAGCAAGCAGTTAGCCAAGGCTCTCGAACCATACCACCCACTTTTCATCGAAGAACCGCTGCTCTCAGAACATCCCGAAGGCATCAAACAACTCTCCCTCCTCACTACGATTCCCATTGCTCTAGGCGAGCGCCTCTATAGTCGGTGGGATGTAAAGCGCTTCCTTCATGACACCTCTGTTGATATACTCCAGCCAGATGCAAGTATCGAAGATGTCGCATGTCTGACTATCGACGTAATAACCATTGTCGCAGATCTCGCATTGTGGTGGTATATCTGAGCTACGGAAGATTGCCGCCATGGCTGAAGCCTATGATGTGGCTATCGCGCCACATTGCCCCCTTGGACCCATTGCGCTGGCGGCCTGTATGCAATTTGCGCTGGCTACACCGAATTTCGCCATACAGGAGATGAGTCTTGGCATTCACTACAACGTCGAGGCGGGCGACTACGACATCAACAACTACGTCAAAGACAAGAGTGTCTGGAAAGTGACGGATGGATATGTGGAGGGCCTTCAAGGTGTGGGATTGGGGATCGAAATTGATGAGGATGAGGTTAGGCAAGTTGCGAAAACAGCGCCGCCCTGGGCCTTGAAAGGCTTCATAGGGCCGGATGGAAGTATTCGAGAATGGTAGGGGAGCCATGTAGGTGTAGCCCGTGCTTGGCCAAGGTGACACGTTAACAGCCCTAGCCCTAATCCGCCATGTGGGACTTGGCCATTCATGGAACAAAATCCGGATTAAACCATGGCTTTATTCTCTCTCGTCTTCATTGCCATGCTTTCCTTTTCATATTCCTCTGGGAGATAATCAAGCTCGAAATGACGTGTCAGAACAGGTTCAAGAAACTGACCGCTGTTAACGATCATTCATTCCAGAGCACACTGACAAAATCTCGTCTATGTGTGTGTCTATGCGTTGATTTCCTATGACCATTCGACAAGTCTCAGCGTTGTATCATTACGCTAGGATCTCAAGCAAATGTGACTAGAACCTTGCGAGAAAAACCCTCTACATCGAGCTCCAATATCACCCTCTTGTCGAAGACCATTGTTCTATAGTATACACACATGAAGAGACAGATGATCGCGGATTCACCTCCGACAGTCTTACGCGTCATTAGTAGTGCTGAAGCTGCTGTCATGACGTGGTCGGCTACAACCGCTGTTCTGGCCGACAGAGCACCGTTCCAAAAGCCTATCGATCATCTTACCGGGCGCTTGACATCTCAAGATCTTCCACAACGCACAACTCGCACCAAGTCGAAAGCGATCATAGTGATCTCCGATCCCAGCCACCGTACGTACTTGCGCTCTATATGGCCGTATATATACCTTAGATCCCCAGCATGATCCCCCACCAACCTAGGACGCAAAAACATACTGACTGATACAATGAATACCCCACTCTTCAACAGCACCAACGCCCTACTCACCCGCCTCCCTCACGCCAACAGGCCCAAAGGATTCAGAACCCATGTCCCGCCCAGAACACCCTACAGTGTTCCATTAATAGTACAGCACGATGAATCTCTCTCTCTCCACTCCTCTCTCCATCCACATACATCCCATCTCATCCTTGCAAAAGTACGAAACCTCTTAGGTAAATATGCAATGCAACCTGACCTCACATACCAATCAGCAAATGCCCTCCTCCTCCTCCTCCTTCCCAAGACAGAATGCCGAAATGCCAGAGTCCGTAATAGCAATATATCGTATCTAAAAGGGCAGTACGTCATGGTCGCTACACAACGACCCATCTTCCAAACCCAGAACCAACTCCCATCACCATCACCAACACCAAATCCCCTCATCCCTTCCAAGAATACTCGCTATCAAAACCCCTCCTTCGCTAAAGATAAACGCAGTCGGTGTAAATTAGTTGGCGAAAACGTATTTTACTAATCCCCTTCTGACCCTCCACCCTCCTCTCTCCTCCCTCCTCCTCCAACCCCCGCTCCTCACCAGACTACCCGCCCGGCAATCACTATCCCCACCCTCCACCTCCAAACCCCTGTGGGAGAGTATGTGGCTGGTATTGTAGGGAGGAGAGGGGTCAGGGGCTGAGGTTTTTGGGAATGCGGTGGAGCGAATGAGTCGTGCATTAGTGGGATGGTTGAGTGTTTGGTTTGGTTTGGGGGTGGGGATGGGAAGGGAGGGGAGGGATTCGGAGCAGGTGGGGGAATTAAGCATTTGAATGGCCTGTTTTAATCCTTGATCATGAGCTACCTGCGTGATGGAGTGCTGCGTTTTGGGTGTGAGGTTGTAAGCTTAGTGTTTAAAGGAGTGATGAAAGGTTAGCCTCGTAAAGGCGCTGGAGAAACGAGTCTGATGTCACCTATCAAAGTGCGTTTCAAATAGTAGCGATGATCGTTTACACTGCCCGAAAAGGTTTAGTGTCTATGTTAGACTTGTGTATAGTATCTCAATTGTAGTGAAACTGCCGCAGTCGTATGAATATAGTGGGGTCTCATCCCCTGTAGTGTATAGAATCACGAGCTAGCCCATCCATTGTCAGACTTTGTGGCTAACTTCCCTTGATGACCAAAGCCCCATGTTTTTGGGCCTACACTTCCTTTCCTCCGCGCTTTCATGACTGAAACAATTCCTGAAAACGGGCGCATGCCTGCGTATATCCCATTCCTATCCAGGGTCCATTCATGAATACATATCGGTACACGGGATGCAGCATCGGAAGATCTTCCTCAAGGACTTGGTCGCAGTCACACAAAGTGACCTCACCAGCCGAACCTAGATGCCGAAGCTTGAGTCGTCTTAATTCTCCTCCTTGTAGCTCGGCAAAGACCTCCTCCCAAGAGCCATGGATCATGAAGATGTCCAGTAGGGAAACGAAACGTAAGGTGCTTCTATGTCTCTGGAACATGTTTGACAATTCACTGCTGTGCACGCACCAGCGGCCAATCTCAAGAGTGGTAAGATTGGACCATGTGTTGTTGCCAATGTAGTCCGAAATCGCCGGGTTCCAATTCCGGGGGATTCCATATGCTGTATACGATAGTTGTTCCAGTCTGCTCATCCACCCCGTAATCAAGGACAATCGACTCCGAGCGAGAGCAGTCAACACCACACCGGGATGGTTAGTATCGAAGGCGAGGTCAAATTTTACCATGTTGACCAGAGAATTGCGGACTATTGCAGAGTGTTCTGGGCCTCGTAGAAGAGCTGCTGTCCAGGTGCCAAAGCCTTGCAATATGGGAGAAGCGTCAATTTGTGCTCCTGATTTGGGACAACCCCGTTCCAGTGCCCTTAGCACCATCGACATTTGATCTAATTCGAGTACATTACGGCTTATGGTAGCCTTCCATTTCAAAGCAACGTGCTTCTTATCGCAAGGAAGTGTGGTAACTAAGTGGTTCTGGTTGAAGAAACGACGATGAGTGCCGGACACCAGCCCCTCCAGGTGAGGGAAACGGCTAGCAGCGATCATTAACATAACTTCTGCCTTCTCGAGAAATTCGCCTTGGCGTCTGTAAAGTCTGACGTATTCTGCATAGATGTCGTCGAAGTAGTGTGGATCGAACATCGTGGAGCATTCTATGTCGCTCTCCAATTTGTCCAGGGTATCTGGCGTGGTACCTTTGATCCATGATTCGAACTCAGGTTGCGAGAGTAAGGGACCTGGAATCGCTTTTGAGACGATGCTGAGCTTACGGACGTACAGGTGAAGCATAGGATCAAGGGCCAATGATAGCATTTTTCGGTGACTGGCCTCAGTATATTCCAAGCGAATCTCTGCAAAGAGGTACTTTGTAGAGACGCCGTTCAGCTTATGGTTGCATAGTCGCAATGATTTGAGTGCATTGACGTTCCTCCGATCACTAGTCCCAGCTAACTTCGCCATAATGATGCAAAACACCTCTGTTGGTGTCTTTTCCATGTTGGCGTTCTTGGTACAAGGTGGGCACTCCTGTGAGCTGATCGGATGTTGAGCGAACAAGCCAATTAGTCAACTAATAAAGATCGCCAGATCGACCTCACGTAGTGGAGAGAATTGACTTTGAGAATGGCAATCGTTCAAATGTTTTGCTCGTTGGACAGGTCAGGTGAGCAGGCAACAATAGTAAATAGAAGTCCCAAACAATGAGTCGTCTACCGCTTCGTCTTGAACCAGTGCTTACTAAATGTTGGACGTAGATACCTGTTGTTTTGGGAAGCAGATATTGGGAGTGAGTTGAAGAATTCCCGATACCAAGCGGGTATTGTTCTGCAGAGAAGTAAATCTGCGTTGGGAAGGCGCGATGCCCGACACCTCTGAGTAAGAAATCTAATAGCTTGAGCTTCGTCATTGGCTTCAAAGACACATGTATGATACTGAAGCCCCAAACAGTTGTCATCTACTATCACAAGATTGGCAGGAGTCTTTCTCGGGCTATACTACACATTCAGTGGTAGAATGAGGGATCGTAGATGTTAGATCCAAGTTTCTCTGTGAGGCTATTCTCCGACTCCATAGCTGCGATAGGAAGCTCTGATAAGTCTGCCGGTTGCCTAGATATGCGCATTTTTGCCCAAGAACTGGTTCGATTCGCAGATGGCTCTTGCAAAGTGCCTCGAAACCTATAGGACAATATGCTGAGCATCTCATAGCTTCAAAGCCGCACTCACTGAATGTTAGTCTTCTACTCATGGGTATAAGATTAGGGGTGCCTGATTTCCATGAGGAGGATGTAGAACATTTAGACTTCAATGCCGATAGAGCCAAGGCTTCTGGACCAATTGACATGCTTGGCACGAAGCCATGCTTCCTACCTAATACGGCAAGAACAACCACAAGGCGTCCAAGATAACGGTCCGATCTCCGAAGGCGCTGCCGAAAGCATTTGCAGCAGCTGAGCGCAGTATGTAGGGATGCATAAAAAGAGTGCTTGGCCCACCTCTCAGCTCAGCTGTAAAATCATTCATTCATAAACATCAAGCTTTCCTTTGAAAGTTTGAATCCAACTCTAGGCCATGGCATCCCCAGCAACAATCCCCATCCTCACCCTCGGCCGTCACCGCCCGATCGGCCAAACAATCGCCGGTATTCTCGCTCCCCACGGCTTCTCCGTCAATGGTATCCTCATTGTTGATACTTACGCATCCAAAGAACTGGCCGCAGCGCTCCGTGTCCTCGAACCGCGTCCCCAGGCTCTGCTTGTAGGAGGGGGATTCACTGATGAGGAAGCAGAGCAAGCTAAACTCGTGTTTGACGAGTATAAAAAGGACGTGGAGTTGGAAAAAGGGACGGTCGTGAGAGTTGGCCAGGGTGTATTGGATAAAGTTGGGAGAGAAGGCGTAGGGAAATGGATTGTGGGAGAGCTAGAGACCTTCTTCAGGATAGGGTAGGATGCAAAAGGCTTTCCACCTGGCTATTCATAGACTACCAAGAGACCCTCGCACACTTCATTAGATATACGGGCTCTATCAAGAAAACGCATTGGCGTACCTGTAGCACTAGCAACGCCGGCTAGCGCAGTATCTGAAGCTTGCACGACTACCCAGCTGTACTAGAGTATCTAGGCAAGAATTGCTGTTATATGCTAAGGTAGTAAGAAGACTGAAAAGATCGAAGGCAGGAGTGATGCAGCATGAATTACTTTTAGGCCAAGCTTTCAAGGCTGAACGCCCAAAGATCTTTCAACGTTTCGTACCCAACACAGTACTCCACGAAGGACTGGTCCCAGTTCGCTGTGATCCATCATGACATTACATTGTCCACGGCCGACAACATGGAGGACCTCAAGCTACCCGCCACCCTCCGAGAAGCCCTGATGCCGTTCCTCCCAGGTTCAGGCTACTATATCCCCAACTTCATCACGCCAACGGAGGAGGAGTACCTTCTACAGAAGGTACGTTGTGTACTCCTACATGTTTCTCTTAATTTACTTATGAATCGCATAGATTAACACTGTTCCTCTTCCAACCTGGAAGCACCTTGCGCACCGACGCCTTCAAGCCCATCCATCTCCACTCTCATCAAGCAATACGCTTCTTGCTGCGGACTTGCCTCTATGGCTTTCGAATCCCGTGATCTCACGCCTCCTTTCAATACCCCTCTTTGCCGACTCGAAGGACAACCTCTTCAGCAAGTCGCCTCATCGCGCACCAAATCACTGCCTCATCAATGAATACAAACCTAGCCAAGGCATACACTCCCATGAAGATGGAGATGCTTACTACCCCGTTGTGGCTACGGTATCATTGGGATCACACATCGTGCTAGATGTGAAGCCAAAGGATCAGGCGAGGGGTGCCGGATGCCGAATATTGCAAGAACCACGGAGTCTACTCATTACGACTGGAGAGCTGTATACGGAGTGTCTACACGGTATCAGCGAAGTTGAGGTTGACGAGAACCTACATGCGGAGGACATTGTCAATTGGGAGCTCCTTGGAGATGAAGAGGCGTTTGCCGAAGGACAGGCTGTGAGAGAGACGAGGGTCAGTCTGACCTTCAGGGATGTCAGAAAGGTCCAGAAGCTTGGGAAAGCATTTGGTGCGCTTAGGCGTAGATGACTTGGCTTTCAAAACTGTTGGATCGCGCACGTGACGGTGTCGAATCTGAGAAGCGACTGAAACATTCAGAACATGTCACAAACTCTGGACACAGCTGCCTGGGCCACCCAAAGCACGCAATTGGCACTGTGAATAATTACACGGAGCTCCCAGATCAAACGCTGCTTGGAAAGCGATGTACGGTGGAAATTGATGATACGTAACCACTGGACGATATCCGATCGCCCATGCCTTGTCACAACTTAATGAAGCTGTTGATAAGAGCTGCATGCCAGTACAAGCTGTGGCTAAAGATGAATGTCGAATTTACACAGGTTTGTGTTTCATGCTGATTCCACTATTCTGCGAGCAAATGAGCGAACGCACATTTGCTCTGACGTAGGAGCAATGCCGTTGAATGTCTGGACCTCGCCACTGAAGCAAGCTCGATGTAGCTACTACTTAGTATAAGAACAGAGATTTTGCGCCGTGGATCACGACTTGTTGACTCTGTCTTGGTCCGAGGCCAACGAAGTGACCTAGAGGTGCAAATTTGAGCGAATAAGTCCATATCTTCACTGCAGTCAATCCTGCAATGAATTCGTGCTGAGCCAAGACCATGCAGCAGAGTTCTTTTCAATAACAAGATCAACTAGCACATCTTCCCCATATCGTTAGTTCTTACGATTAGTGGTGTAGGTTTGCTGCGTGATCGCATGTCGACAAGCTGGTAGCACCACATGTCCAATGCGGCTATAGCTACGTGACGTAACAACAGCAAAAGCATTGTGAGGTTTGCGGACGACAGATGTATCATCCAGGTTGTCACCTATGACGGGACTTACAGCGACATAACGCAGCGTAGGTGCCTTGGGGACCCATCGAGCTTTGCCGCCAGTGGCTATCAAGTGGCGAGTCTTTCCTCGCCTTCTCTTGCGTAACAACGCCTTCATTACACTTTCTGACGGTATCCCCATTCCAAGTCCTACAAGCGGTATTCATTCCTCTCGTTCGTTACCGCCGACTAAGCTCATCAAGTCCGAGCACACATTCAGAGTGCATCTTAATACTCCAAGGGGGTCTATCAATCGACCTTCACTCTTTTCACGTTATCTGCCGGCAATCTCATGCATTCACGGCATCTCAACGCCTTCCTTCCAGCATCTGAGGATACATATTCACCAAGGGATTTCCCTTTTCCGCTCTTCCCTTCTCGACACTCAATATGCGGTATGCTTCCATC
Source organism: Stereocaulon alpinum (assembly GCA_018257865.1). Classification (NCBI taxonomy): domain Eukaryota; kingdom Fungi; phylum Ascomycota; class Lecanoromycetes; order Lecanorales; family Stereocaulaceae; genus Stereocaulon; species Stereocaulon alpinum. Next base: position 167,509 of record JAEUBA010000055.1, on the reverse strand, counting down.
TTTATCATACATATCTATACACACGTCAGGTTCTCCTCTTCATCACCTTCCTATCTCTCAATGTAAGCAGGGAAGATCAGCCCACCCCAAAGGAAAGGAAAAAGCATCATGGGCCCTCCTCTACTATCGTTTGACTCACCAATGAGCCCTCGATTCAATATATCTACATAATGACATCCATATCCATCATTGTAGAGATCAGATGCAGCAGTGCCCCCAGAAGGTCGTCATGAACGTTAAGCTTTTCCTCCTATCCAATCTGACTGTGAAGCTGACATTGCAAAGACAATGGAAGTATTGGGGGTAGATCTTCGGAAGGAATTTAACCATTAACCGTATCTACTCAACGTCGTCGAGGATAATTGTTACCGTTACAATGGCCTAATACAAGACTACACCTAAAGCATGTGGCCATTACAAGGTGCTGCGGACCTCAACCCACACTGCTACCTTAAATATACCAGACACCACAAGAAACTGGATCCAGGTCAGATAGTTCTGTCAACATCATCAACCCCAATTATTATATTAATCATCTCGCTCCAGTGTGGAGAATATGTCAACATTAGGTAAAAAAAAGGCCAAAAGGCAATTCATGTCGAGTCTCCAATCGTGCGGTCCAAGAACCTGTGCGAGATTGATACTTGGAAGCTCTCGAGTTAAAAGCAACGTGCCTTCGTCGCGATGGGCATCTGGATTTCAAGCAATCTGGCGACCTTCAAGTACTATTCAGGATCTAGGAGGCCTGCTTCTTCGCCGTCTATTCGATGCAAGATGTCCAGGTCGAAGGCTTGCACAATCGCAGGGTGCACTCGGCTGGACGAGCAACACCATGGACGGAAGAAGCCGACTTTTTAACAGGACTTCACACCCAGAAGAATACGAGTGGACTGTAGACACCATCCAGGAGATTTTGAATACATTGATCCACGAGATGGCGCACGTAGTGTTCTTCCGGTCGACTACCAGTACCTGCAAATCAGCAAGACTACTTTCGGTAGCATCAACGTGAGAGACCAGCGTGCTTGCAAGGATTTGGCAGTCGAAAAATGGATGGATCACTTCTTTTCACACCGGTGGCGCCACCGCAAATTTGGGAGCCAATTAAGGACGAAAATTACAGGGCCCCATGTTTTCCTGGCAATCTCAGCAACTCGAAACAGCCTGCTGAACCCTCGCGGCAAGGAAAAGGCCCTCAATCCTGCTCTAAAGATCTACGTTGTGCTCGCACATCACGTTTGTGTCTCGCCAACATGCACTGATTGCGGTGCCCTGGGAGGTTTCGGTCCAATAATTCAAGTGTGCCGATAGTTGAGAGGCTCCTGTGTCAGTCGTGATCCTGATCGATTGCATACATAACCAGAGTCAGGATAACGACGTGTCGAAGACAATGTCAGGCTGTGGACGGTCACTATTCATATCCCGTCATAGTACAAACCACTACGGAATGGCTCATATTGCAACAAGATGTGCGGCTGCTACGAATACTTTAGGCGCTGCAGAGTGTCACTGTTTGCATTGAACAATTTGAAGTGGGATTTCTTGCTGCTAAAGAAATGAACAGGTTCCTGACATTCGTCGAACTCGCAGATCAACTGAATTAAGGTATCAAGATCATTTACGAATCTGCCGAATATATCTCCAAAGACCCACATGAGTAAGACCTCTCCTACCACGGAGCTAGACTTCTAGGCAAAAAGCGTACAGTCTGGCTCCAGATCATGACGACGCCACGCCAGAGAGATATCGTAAAAGCAATGAGCCTGGCCACAGAATTTGAGGGAGCAGATGTCCGGACTTGACAGGAAGGACGTCGAGAATGCGGTGTACAGGGTGGTTGTACCGAACTGCTCAGATTCCGAGAGAACCTCAAATGAGACTGAAGGCGAGAGCCAGCGACTGAAAGATGGAATACAAGATGAGTGAAAGACTACGGAGAAAATTCCGCAATTGGTCCAGGCCTGCTTCTATATACCTCTGGAATCTACGTCACTCTCACTCCTAGAAATGTTCGTTGGCGAGGCCATTCGCCAGGCCACTCCATGAACTCTGTCGTTGTTCCTCGTAATCCCGGGCCCCTAAGCAAGTCCTAAAGCGGAAGGCTGCGTCCGAATATAGCCAAAACTAATATACGAAAAGGGTACGAAGGCAGCTGGATACATTCACTGCGGAAGAATAAGAAGTAGAACTAGCGAAGAAAGCCGATATTATAGCTACAAGTTATTATATCAGAAAGTATAAACTATTAGATAAATTTTATAACGCTACAGAAGCGGAGAGGGCTCGCTAGATAGCAGAGATCCGTTCACATACTACTAACTAAAGGTAAATTTTCCTAATTCTAGCTATTATTCTAGTTATCTAATTTTATTCTAGGATCGCTAGTGCTTCCTCCGAGGTAGAACCGACCATTACAAGTGGATCACGCCTTGGGTGTGGTATATTGGTGGAATTGTAAATTTGAGTCAGGACCTCTGCAAAAATCTTCCCACGCGTCAATGTCCATAACAATGGACCTCACAGTTCGAATCATAAGATGTGTATCATGTGGAAGAAAGTGGCGACTCCTGCAGTCCATCACCAGAAACGGTTCGTAGGAAGCCAACGTGTCCGTAGCCATGAGTCCAGCAAACCGAAAGGGAATTCAGGAGGCACTAGCCGTGCTAAAGGAGTGTCAAACTTTGAAAGCACAATTAGCTCCCAAGAGTTCCTTCATCCGCCCTGATCATCGATCCATCCAAAGTGTACATTCCTTTCAGAAGCTGCCCGATAGAAGTCGGATAGAGTGCCAATATCAGAAAGCGACTCGAAGCCTATCTATCGAACAATAGCACAACAAGTCTGTTCGGAGTTTTTAACGCAATTACCCGGCAAGGCTCTTCAGATAAAGGCTTTAAATTTCCTGAGCTATAGCAGTTAGTACTCTTCCCAGTGTAGGAGAGAAACATAGAAACTCACTAGAATTACACAGATTTTAGGGTCTATACTTTATTCGCTATACTTCTAGGAGGGTGCTTTCAATTATTACTTAGCAGGCGGATTATATAAGAGCGGACGTTCAACCTACATAAGGGAGAATCGTATAATGCGAAGAGGGGCTATGAGCGCATCTTATACTGTGAGAACATAGACCAGTTGAGAAAGGACTATGAAAATCCCAAACGCCAATATTATAAACAACGCTACGAAATAGAACAGGTGGCAAGTGAACGCGCAGCTGTTCAAGCGCGCCAAAAAGAGCTCGACGACAAGATCCGAAGATCCTGCAATTGAAAATTCGGTCAATCTTCTGCATGAAATAGAACGTTTCCTTGTCAAGGAACCTGGCAAGGATCAATATCCGGTCAAGTGGAAAGGCTATGGCAATAAACACAACACATGGTATCCCCTCAGAGCTATCGGCGATGCCCAGATTTTGGTTGACGAATTCGAATTTCGCCGCACTACTCGCCGCCAATTTGCCGCGAAGGAGGATACAAACAAGAAGGAAAAAAGCAAGGCAGAAGAGGAAGGGCAGAGCTAACACCAATGTAATTAACTCACCACAAGCCCGTCTAAACACATTGATTCGACTCAGTACAAGACTAAGTGCATACTATTTTCTCGAGGCATAGACTTTACCATCCCACAACTTAAATGTGTACTTGAGGAAAGTTTCACGGTTAGGAAAAGAGGCTGGTTAGCACGAGGAATACCCTGTTGGATTACCACAAGAAATTGCAGACTGTATCGAGCGGTATAGGGTTGACGAGATGCCTGCGCTTGGTGCTCAGGTCAATGAGCGCGGCACGAATTTTTTTGAAAGTCGTCATTTATCTTCATCTAAGCAATCAATATTTCTCAAAAGCAGGAGGATTCGCCATTAGACCTGTCAAAAGAAAATCAAAAGTTTGACTACAACTTTTGTTTGGACATGCTATCCGGGACCATTAATCTCGATTGCGGGCTGACGATGTCGTGACCGCGACAGGTGTTACGCGCCAATCTCAAGACGGAGAGCAAGACAATACAGGTGTCGCTGCATAGCATTTAATCCCGCAAACAACTCCAACCTTGCGCATTGGTCCTTGTGTGTATGCGCCAGATGGACTCTGTTCGTCGTCCTCCATCGCCACGAATGCGATTTTGAAGTACTATCCACGTGTCGTTGGAATTACTGTTCTCTAATCGAAGGCCTTAAAACATTGTCGACCATTTCAGTAGAGCTAACTGCTATGTGGTGGACTTTGAACTAGCCGATTGCTCAACAAATCGCAGCGAACCTTCACCACACCTCAGTTCTGGATATGGGCTGTGGGACAGGTGATACAGCCATCGAAATGTGCAAAATTATACATGCATCTACGAACTTGCAACATGGTTCACTATTCGAGGGTAAGGGTTTTGAGATATCGTATTATGGGACGAAATGCTCGCCAATTTCAGAGTGGATGTCAGTCCACTCCTCTAATTGGTGTCGGTGCTCAAGACATGCCGGCCAATAACGCTTTCTCTTTTGGCACTGCTGCTGGAAAGAAGCCAGCAAATGATCTGTTCTCCTTCGATGCTGCTGCTGGCAATGCATCGGCCAAAAAGTTCTTGTCTTTGGGTGCCTCTGCTGGAGATGGGTCGGCCAATACTTTATCCTTGTTTCTCGATTGGATCAATCTGCGAAACATTCAACTAAGTTAGGCCTCGAAAAGCGGGATTATCTCTGCATTTCATATGCCCAGAGACTGCTGACTCTAGCAAGAGTTTTTTAGATGGAAATCCAAGAAAAGCGCGGCTCGACGATCTACGGTGCCAGCTTTCGAACCCAAAACAAGTCCGCCACGAGATGGGAAGTGCTTGTTTTCTCACGGGAAGCTGTGATACAATATTGCAATACGAAGTACAATGGAAAAAGCATCACCTGTCACTCTACTCTATATAAGTGAAGGAGTGTTGCTGCCGGGTGTTTCATTGCATCATGGTACGAAGCACTCACAACACCGTAATTACTGACGAGGTGGGTCGGCGTTCAAGAGGGAATATAGACCATCGAACGATTCTTGCGACAAATTTAACCGCAGTCGAGTTGTATCGTGCGCCAAGGGTCAGAGAAGAAACGTAGATTCTACTTCGAGAAGTCAAATTATCATAACATCGCCTCGCGATGTCGTAAAAACCACTCAGGAGAGGTACGACAATACCTCGCATCGATTTTGTGCAATGAACAGGCAACGCGGTTGTGTTACGCCACCGTAGTGTTATGGTACTTCTCCATTCATTGTCGTTTCAGGGGCTGATTGGGCCGAGATTTGATCAGATGCTCAAGGCCGTTGCATAACAAGCCCAGATTTAAGTCATGGCCTTGCAATGATATTGCACGTCTATATCAACCTATACCTCACTTGCTGTAACACCGTGTGTGCACCGCTGTGCTCAATCGAGGAGGAAGCGACGATAGCTCCCCATCCTTTAGGAGGTTCTTCACAGTGTTGAAATTGAGGTCGTGATCAAAAAGATGAAGCAGGATGTCAACAAGCTCGTGACCCTCCAGAAAGAATTGGAAGAGCACGATATGGCTGCAGTACAGAAGCTGCTATTGGGCACTTTCGCATACATCTATGATTAAGACTCCTCAGAGTCGGACCGCCGGCAGTAGTCAACGATCATTCGTAATGTCTCGAAGCCAGCACTAATGCTGGCCTGGCTGAAGAGTTACTAGGCGTCAAGAGACCCGGACAGTTGGCGTTACCACCACATCACATCACACCCAGTTAGCCACAATAGTGGATCCGTGTTCGCAACAACCGTCATCCAGCAGGTGAAGTCGACTCGTGTTGACACTACTCACAGAATAACTTGGGAGGTGGAGGTAGTCCATCGTTTGTTGTGGTTTGTTCTTGGCCTCCGACGACGATGAACGAATAAACAGCAGATCGACCGCGGGACTATCTTCTAAGGACTACGGAAGTTCTCGATAGATCCCTCAGCGTAAAGCCTAGTCAGAGGAAGCAAATGGAGGCGAAGTGCTTTCCACCCGAACAGCAAGCCCAAACCTTGGTTGCATGCAATGGCACTTGCTACGGGGGCATCGTACGCACTTGATCGTGGAGGTTGTGAAAACGGGACAATCTTCATGCTCTAAGGCCGCACTTGGAGACGAATCTGTAGCAGCACGATATCAGCGAATGTATGAAGCGCCAACGACGTCCTTCAGCTCCGACTTGCGCATGCCGTCCCTGTGACCGAACACTCTTTACGGAGAAAGGGTGCGGACAAACTTCAACACGTATAATAAAGTCAGGTTTGTATGGCATAGATGGTAAGTTCCGGTTTAAAAGCCGAGCAAGACGGACTGATGTGGCATGCTGTTGGCACTTACATCAAAGTTCTTCGCATTGCCGACGTCTTCATTACGGCGAAGCAAAAGGCTGACATGGGGAAATGACCGGACAAGACCAAAGTCTTACCAGAGGAGATGCCGGCACAGGGCATGGCCGTCTCACGGCCCTCAGTTGCAGAGAAGACAGTCGGACTGAACTCAGCTTCGGTCTTTACCACCTGCAAAGCGATATGTTTGAGGTCTGAAGAGCCAGGCACGCAGCGCTGCGACAAGGAGATTGGTCCATGGAGATCGTGGCCGGCTTGGATAAGGACTTGGATCATGCTCGATCTACCCCTGCTTACAAATTTACCTCTGGACATTGTTGCGAACCAAAGCAACTAGAGGTGACCTTACCGGCTTCCTCTGGACTCTGATACTTCACCTCACTGACTAGCGCGAACGCTAATCGCTGTATCTTCCTCCCTCACTCATCCAACACCTTCTTCTTGTTTATCTCTCACGAACACATACCTTGGAGCATACCATTTCTCTCTCTTTTAACCCGTTCAGCAACGCATCTCGCCCATCTCGCCTGTTATAGGCACTATTTCCACCCTGAACTAACCCTTTTCCCCAATTCGACTTTCCCGAAGGTGAGCTTCAGTGGCGCGATGTTTGAGTTTTCACTGAGACCAGGCAGCTGACGTCTTGTCTGCGGACAACAATAACTGGATTCGGTGACAAGGGAGCTGCTATAGGCAAGAAACGTAAGGCGGCTCATCCCTTATCATCTCAGACGGTCGACGATTCGGATGGCGTCACGGACACCGAGCAGGCACCCAGCACGAAGAGAGTCAAGCTCAACCAGAAAGCAGCGACCGAGGATTCCGACGACACGTCAAGCAGCACCCAGCCTCCCCCGAAGTCAAAGAAGAAAACAATGGCGAAGATCACCCCAAAATCCACACCACGCAAGCAGCTGCCCTATGCACTTGTAAATTCTCATGTCAAGAAAGGTAGCAGCGTATCTCTTCAGACCGTGAACTCTTGACGCACTACACGCAGACGGACACCCAACGAATTGTCTTATAACAAACATGTCTACTATGAAACAGTACCTGACGAAGATTCTGCTGTATGGTGGCGTGCTGCTTTTCGGAGGAAAGGCTGTTGGCGACTGGCTTATCTTGGCGGATGTTGAGGAACTCTGGATGGAACTCTGAATGCTTACTGTTGTGCTTTGGAAGCTACTGGCAGATGATGCAAGCCGGCATTTCTAGACTTCTCCCCAACTCGAAGCGTCGAGGAAGCGCTTCGGCCACCTCCTCATGTGTTGTTGCGACCCTAAAATTGCCTCCTCGAAAGCCTATATGCCCAATTACGTCGAATGGTATGGTACTGTCTTCGACACTATTCGTGCAGAAACTTCCTACTTTCCTCCAACTCATAGTACATCTCATAGTGGAATGGAAAGTGGTGCTATGCCTAGCAGCGCAATATCGATTGATTGTGATTTCGAGGACTGGGCTGCTTTGGTCGTACGGCTTGTGGATAAGACCCGTATGTCAGCAACAAAGCCACAGAAGGTATCCGTGTGGGAGAATAAATTCGGCAACGAGCTCGCTAAAGACCATCCCGCTTACTCTATCAACCACTGATAATACTTCTCTCACTCTAATCATATGCAGAACGACACCATGCTTCTCTCCGGCCAGCTGGAACGGGGAACTAAGCATTGGCTTAAGGTATGCCTTGCCGCGAAGAAATACAACTCCGACCTAGCGAATGACATGGCGACTTCAAGGGTACAGCAAATTGCCGCAAACGTAATCGATGAACAATTACAAGATCTAGAGGTTCCGCCAAAGTTCTGGAAGTACCTTCGAGAGATTGGGAAGATATGGCAATTACCTTCTTCCATTAGAGCCTACTGAACAGACGCTAGCATATTGAGGTTTGGAACCAACAAGCATATAAGTTGGCAGCAGAGCTTGCCCAACTACTTCTCGATGATCAACTAGGGAAGGGCATGTATTTTGATTATGGAAGGATATCTTTTCCACTGGTCTACGGGGCCACAGTCGAGGCAATAGCCGCTAGGAAGAGTGCAACGGATTAACATTGATTGGCTTGGTGTAATGGTGTCACATGAGGTGGCGATACTCATTACGGTGTTCTCTTTTACTAGGCCTAAGCATGGTTTCTGCTGGAACCTGAGAAGTCCAGGCCAAGCTCTGACTACCCACGCTATGTCCAAGGTCCTTTAGAGATAATGGTGGATAGAGGCTGGTTGAGAATCTGACTCTGGCAGAACGATTGCGGATTCGACGGCTCGTTAGGTTGGTTCGACCTTCTTTGAGCTCGGCCCGAACCACGTGAAGCACAAGTACCTTGGGAACAGTGACAAGACTATTACCGAATATCTTAAGCACATACAACAGCCGAGGCGATACGTTCTGTACGTTGACGAACTGTACACTATTGCGGGCGGACACCCAGACCATGAGTCTGGATCAAACAGTGTTGCTATGCGTGGACAATTCATGACTATACTCTCAGACATAAAAGCCAGCGAATCGCTGGCAGCGGATATACCAATGTCGAATAATTATAAACCCTCGACAGTCTGCTCACCAGTCGCTTTGATACATCCATATACTGGCTTGTTAAGCGGCGGCCCGGTATGGACTTGGGCTTGGCCAAATCAGCCGCCATTTGGGAGGAGTGAGTGATGGTCAGATCTTTAGTGGACCTCGAAAAGCCTTCCTTCGTTAGCATCGACAAATTTGCGTTAAAGTCTCCTGATTCCGTCACGAAGCCCTGCTCAGTGACAAATCCGCGTATCACTATCAGCCTTGGAGGACAGAGACGACCCTTAAGGTCAGTGCGCGGGCCACTCCTGAATATGGTAAAGGGTTATTGTCATCTCCACACACCCTAGGCTTTTTAAGTGCTGGGAGCACTCCCAAACGCTGCGCATCAAGTGCACAAAGAAACGAACACAGGGTTGCAAATCAATGTAGCATAAAAGTTAAGAGCGAAATGCGTGTCTTAATGCCTTTGAGTAGACAAGCATGTTGTTGAGTAGAAGTTGCATCTCTGAGTGTCTACTAGATGTCCTTGACCCACATGTTAGTACACGAAAGGTATCATCTTCCACCTATGAGCCACTGCCTCCCTCCCAAATTTCCGTTCATACCACTCCTTGCTTGTTGCTGCGGTGACACTTAGATTGACCGTCACAAAGACTAAAGCAGTGAACATTGTTCTGTTCACAATAGCGCCTCTTGGAGCTGATATGATAGCTAATGAGAGGTAGATCAAGCACTCGGCAGTGTAATGAGGACAGACCAGAAGCTGAAAGATTGGATGTACTGGAAGTGTATACTTCGGCAGAGACGCAAGATAGGCGTGGCAATCGTGTTGGACACCAGATGCGAGAATGAATATGGGAATGCTGATCATCGTCTTCAGCGATGGTGCAGACCATGTGATGCCATTGGATAGAGAGTCAGTAGAAATTAATGCTCCTGTAGAAGTGTAGATGTTTAGTAGACTTCGACTTGCAATATGAACCTCAATGTACTGGCACACATACCTGCTCCTTCGACCCAGACAGAAACACCAACGGCCAGATAGAATGTAATGCCAAGAAGCCAGTGTACAAACCACATCTTAGACGCTGAGGGTCTGGCCAGGGTAGACGATTCGAGAAGCCTCCGTAGTCCTTGTACGCCCATGAAAGACCATGCCAGAGCGACTTGATCAACGGACATCCCTTTTTCCGGGTCGTTAATGTTATCTTCCTGGCAGATGTACTGCAATAACCAGCCTTTCGCGAGGAGTTGGTAGGCCCAGAATACGGAAGAAAGTACAGAGACAAGGTAGAAATGCTGGAAATATCCATGAGGCACTTGAACAGTTGCGAAGCAGTCTAGAATTCGCTCAATAATGCTGGCTGATCTTGTAGCAGACTTTTGCACACTTTGATCAGTCGGTTTTGTTGATCCATTATTTTGCGTGGGTTGGACCTCCGTTGCTCGTACACCGTAGACGATATACCGGTTCCTGAAGGCAGGGATGCTATTGATGAGAAGGAGCTGAAATTATAGTGTTCAGTATATTGATAGAATACTAAAAAGAGTGTCTTACCGAAGCGGCAGAAAGAAGATAGAAAGCTTGCAATAGCTGAGAGACGTCGAGCATTATCAGAAGTTCGCACGCATTTATGAGAGAACAAACTACGTCCAGTCCTACAGGACAGACTACATGTATCGACGATCTTCCAGGCGTTGTGTCGATTTCTTCCTAATTGGTATGGTTGGAGAATAATGGGATTCTAAAAGGTAGACTTCGAGCTGGCGACGCGGTCGACGCGGTTTGGCCATAGGGCTAGTTCTAAGCCCTACGACGGGGGTAAGCCAAGCTTCTCCCAGCCTCCTATGGTTTTCAGTTTCCTACATGATAGTTTCATGGAGATGCGGCCATGCGAAGGCTGCCAGGGCTATCTAATGGGCCTATAAGCCTCCGACTGAGAATGTGCTGTACCAACTGATCGTGCTATTCCTACATACCGAGCGGCACTGAATTGCACCCGCTCGACCAGCTTCCGCCAATGCACGCCCGATGAGACGACGCTCCACCGTCGGCACCTATGTTAGCTCCAATTTCAGGAGGATTATGAGGAAAACACAGTTTGCCACGTTCGTGGGCCTCATCTTCTTCATCGGTACCACCCTCTTCTTCCTAAAAAAGCATACTCCAGCTGGCCCATCGACACCTATAGACGCTACTCCGCCAGCGCTCACGAAACAGCTTCCTCCTTCGACCGAGACCTCGCATCCTATCTACCAGCTCATCACGAAAGCGGAGGCAGAATTCCAGTCGCTCAAGGATAGACAATCGGGAAGCTTGGCGAAAGCTGTTGAAGAGTACAGACGGCGATACAAAATACCTCCACCTCCCAGTTTCGACAAGTGGTACGAATTCGCGACATCGAAAGGAGTCGAATTGATTGACGAGTATGATACTATACATCACTCCTTACTGCCTTTCTGGGCTTTGAAACCATCCGTCGTCCGGGGAAGGGCTAGGGAGGCGCTAGGCTACGACAATGCATTGCTTGGGGTGGTAATACGCGATGGACGAGTCATCAGCGCGTTTGGTGGTACAGAATGGCAGCAAAAGTCGACTGTGGGTATGGTTGCAGAATTCGTCAAGTATCTGCCAGATATGGATCTGCCTTTCAACATTCACGACGAGCCCCGGGTGATTGTACCCCATGATGACCTGAGCAGACTGGTGTCTGCTGCAAAGGACAAAGCGATGCCTGCAGCTTTTGGGAACAAGGCACCAAAGAATTCTTGGTCTCCACGACCAAGCGATGTGGATGATGGAATGCGCCCATACGAGGCTAAGATCACGAGGTTTAACAAATACGCCCATCAGCCTACTTGGACAGAGTCGAGGATGTCATGCTCGCCGGACAGCCCTGCGCGCAATCTAGATGAAAGCAAAGAAGACGATGAAAAGTCGTTCTACTTCTCACAACTAGGCTTAGTCTACAACAAAACCGCACTATCGGACATTTGCCTGTCACCTTCTCTTGAGGAACGTTATGGTTTCTTCAACCGGCCCAATGCTTATAACATCGTCCACGATCTTTTTCCCGTATTCTCGCAAAGCAAGATAAGTAGCTATCAAGACATCCTCTATCCTTCGCCCTGGTACTGGTCGAATAAGGTAGCCTACGACGAGAAGGATGACTTCAACTGGGAAAAGAAGAAAGACGAGCTCTATTGGCGCGGCTCTACAACAGGTGGATTCTCTAGGGACGGTGGCTGGAGACGACAGCACAGGCAACGGTTCGTCGAAAGAATCAATGCTCTGGACAATGCCAAGATTATGAGGAGGGACAATACTACTGGGTCCATTGAATGGAAGTTGGAAGAGGTACCAAGGACAGACTACAAAGATCTCATCGACGTCAAATTTGCCCACGTTGGACAGTGCGATCCTGGAGATTGCGACGCCCAGAAAGAGTACTTCAATGTGGTTAAGCCGGATAAACAGCACGATGCTTGGCAATACAAGTATTTACTGGACATGGATGGGAACGCTTTTAGTGGGAGATTCTATGCGTTTTTGAAAAGTATGAGCTTGGTGTACAAAATGGCGATATTCAGAGAGTGGCATGAAGAATGGTTGCGGCCATGGGTGCATTATATTCCCCTTGGCCTCAAAGGCGACGAGTATGTGGAGAGTGTACGATATTTTCATAATGAGTTGGAAGGGCGGGTACAGGCGCCCAAGTTGGCTATACAGGGACGCGAATGGGCCGGAAAGGTGCTCCGGAATGAAGATTTCGAGGTCTGGTTCTTTCGGTTGTTGATAGAGTGAGTATCTTCCAACATATTGTGAGATACAGCACTGATGAAATCTTCGCAGGTATGGCCGAATAGTCGACGATAACAGGGAGAACATCGGCTACGGCAGTATCTAAAGATAATATACCCATATATACTTGAATGCATACACTTACATCCACTTTCTTCCCTGGCCTTAGATTGAAACCATTTGGATTCGCTCTGATCTCCAGGTGTCCATCCTGAGAACATCCAGGACTACCAGCAATCACGCCTACGCTCAATACGCATTCGGTGGCTACTGATTCCCACGTGGCACGGCAAACCGTTGTTTCGGTTCCTGCCATTCATTCTGGGGGCTAAATACCTACGATAGCCTCACGATTCTGCAAATTACAGATCAAGCAGCAACTGACAACGTGTAATGACTGTCCGCTACTTAGGCTATAAGAGTGGCCCTTCCCTCTTCATTCTAAGGTCATCTGAACATTGCCAGCAATATGGCGAACCTGTATGGATACAACTCACCACTTACTCACAAGTAAGTCCCTCCATTTACCAACATCCGATCCAACCTTCGGTCCGCATCCAGCAAGTCCCACCATACCTTCCACCTCCCTACTCCCACAATTCTTAAGTACCCTCCCGCCTCCTAATTCGCCCAGCGTCCACTTCCCGCCCAAGCTCTCGGCTACAGCAACTCCTACCATCCACAAACCGCCTCCTTCTCACAAAGAGTAGCTTATTAGGCTAAGTTCAGATCGTCGTTGTAGCGACTAAGAGTACTCCACTACACCAACGTCGAGGACAAGGACTCTGATTCCAGCATAGACCACGTTTGACTATGCTCTGAGCGCCCAACGCACAGACAAGCACAATTCAGGTCCTTCACCTTAGCGATGACGTTGAAGTTAGTATCCACGGCCACAGTGACGGATTCTTTAGCAACGCATTCATCTCATCTCATGGGTTAACGAGCATATTTCCTTGCGGTCCAACGCTAACGTCGAAGGACTGTGGTGCTCCGAATGGTGGAGATGTGCGTTGTACGGATCAAAAGGGGCATCAATGGCTAGATTCGACTCGAGTAGGTGGAAAGATGTGCAGAAGGTAATGCAACATCTTCTACAGCAAAGGACATTCTACCTAGAGCCGGGCCTGGCTGTGAGGGGGACTTCCAGTAAATGAGGTCGTCATTACTGGGATTTCTATGGAGTATAAGCTCAGAGGAAGTAGAGGAAGTAGAGGAAGTAGAGGAAGTAGAGGAAGTAGAGGAAGTAGAGGAAGTAGAGGAAGTAGAGGCAGTGATTATGGAGCGGCTGCCGCGACATATTCCTTCTACGGTGGTGGATAGTGGAGACGATAGTGTAGAATCGAGCTGGAACTGTAGAGAAGTGTAACTATTCCTGACGTAGGTACTCGATACTTTGAATGGCGTCCTGCAGATATCGCCAGTTCAATAATGATAGTACCGGCAAGCTGGGAACGATTAGAGTTTCAGCGGGAGGATCCCCACACTCAGATGTCTAATCATTTCTACGGGTAAATCAGCCTTTCAACCATGATATGCTTTCTATCTCTCAGATCGAATTTGCAGAAATGAGCCTTTTTGTGAAGTGTGTGAGATCATCAGGGGCAATACGCCTCTGGCCTTCCTACGCTTCGACCAGGAAAATAATAAATGCCTCAATGAACCGTGCTGCCAAGTTTAAATCATGCCGAAGCGCTCGGGTGCTTCGCCGCAATGCGAGAAGGACATGTACCCCTCCCAACCGGGTGACTTCTACACAATAATGAATATCCCACTTCTTCGCAGGCTTCTTTGCCTGTTCATCAACATTGACAAGGACAAGAGATGAAACAGAGATTGATGCTCTTGGCAATAGGTCTGGAGACTGGTGCACAAGTGCCAAGATTATGCTAGCACGATTTCTATGACAACCTGAGTAGACACACCTCGCAAGTATCTCCGAACCCCTAAAGACTTAGACGCATTGTCACCATACTTAGCGGCATGAATTGTTTGCTACCCCCGGCTCTGGAACCTTGACCCTTGCAGCAAGCTCCCCAATCCAATGGTCAGGCTTCTCTGCCGTAAAACGACCTCGCAAGGTTGTCCGTTCCCTGCTCAGCTTACTTCAGTAACTACTCCAATCTCACTCCCCAGCATACATTCCAGCTTCAAAATATCATCGCTCTTCAATTGATGTGAAGAGAAGAGTTGTCTCGCGTGCATCTCTGGTCATTCACACCCCTTCATCACTATTCGGCGGGGTCAGCTGGCCCGATAAGGCGATAGCCGATAAGGGCAACTCTGCGCGAACCAGCTAAGAGAGACACAAAGTACCTCACTGTCACCAGAGCTCTAAGGGTCAGCTGCGACTTGGTGAGCTGAGCTGTTTGCAATTTGACTTGATGCTCTTCCAATTGCTGTTGTCGCGTCTGAAGCCTTCATGTGCTCGACGTATAATGATCAGGAGGAGACGAGCTGACACCCCACTTCTTGGGTAGGATCCACTGGTCAGCGACAGCTGTAACGGTGTTCACCGTCCGCCAAAACCGCCCATTGTCTGAACAATACATTGCGAGGATCTTGCTAGCACACGTTGCCCAATTGAGCATTGATGGTCAACCTATATAGATCTCGCCCTAGAACACCTCCCTGAGAGCTTGTACACATCCAAGGGGCTCCGCTCCCGATCGAAACCGAGAACCCTCTTCTAGCGCCTTCTCCTTTATCATCGGCTTCTAAGATGGCTCAGGTGATTTGGGATGACATGACCGAGTCGCCTGGGGCATTGACCCCAACGAGCATCCACGGCGGCGGCCCTCTCCCCTTCGAGCAACCACGCAAGCTCAAAGGCCGCAGGCGCCTACTTCAGAGCCTACAAAGGATGTCATCCTCCCCGTCGCTAGCCAAAATGGGCCGAGTCCCCTCGTCTACTTACACTGGTGGTGGGAAAGGATCCATGTCTTGCGTGTCGCTTGCCTCCTCAAGTTCAAGGTACGGTCATTCCTACGGCAATTCCTACTCTTCAACGCTGTCTTCCACGGGATTCTCAACGGCGCCGACTTCAGTGGCGAGCACACCCGGTCCTGATTCCCAGTCCCTTGATCCCAGTGCGAGGATAAGGTACGTTGACGGTGAGCTTACCAATAATGCTGCTTCCGCACCCCGGAGCGTTCCACTGCCTGCAGACATGCGTCCCATTTCTAAGGACGCGATTCTTGCGGCCACTTCTGGAGCGGTGGGAGCACTGGAAGACTACTTCACGAAGCCAGTCATCCGTGTGAAGTCGCTTCGTAAAAGGAGGAACTTCAACTTCTGGGCTGAGCTGCCTCATGAAATAGCGGTTCATGTACTTCAATTCCTCAAGCCGAAGGAAATAGTGAAGTGCTCGGCAGTCTCAAAGGCATGGTATAAGATGTGCTTTGACGGACAGCTCTGGAGGAATGTTGACACAGAGGATTACTATCAGAAGATACCGGCCGCATCTCTCACCAAGATTATGACCAAAGCTGGGCCCTTCGTAAGGGATCTCAACTTGAGAGGGTGTGCGCAAATGCCGGAAAGCTGGGGACAAGATGGTCAAAATGTTACGGACGCCTGCAGGAATCTAGAGTACTTTTCTCTTGAGGGTTGCCGCATTGACCGGAGCTCAGTGCACTACTTCCTTCTTCGGAACCCGCGACTTGTCCATATCAATCTCTGCGGCATGAAAGGTCTTACTAATTCTGCTCTGAGGATCATTGGTCAAAATTGCCAGCTGTTAGAGCATCTCAACATATCTTGGTGCATGAACATGGATACGAGGGGCCTTCTTAGAGTGGTTCAATTGTGTCCAAGGCTCAAAGATTTGCGTGCTGGAGAAGTCAAAGGTTTTGACGACAAAGCGTTCCTGCTCGAACTCTACAACCGCAATACACTAGAACGGCTGGTCCTCTCTCACTGCGTAGATTTTGACGACGAGTGCCTCCAGGTCCTCATCCAAGGCGAAAACCCAGAGATGGATCTTCTGACTGAGCGAGCTGTCGTACCTCCTCGCAACTTCCGTCACTTAGATCTGAGCCGGTGCGCAGCTCTCACAGACAACGGTATCGGATTACTGGCGTACAATGTTCCCAAGTTGTGTGGTCTGCAGCTCTCTCACTGCGAAGAACTGACAGATGGTGCTCTCGACGGCATCTTTGACTCTACCCCTCAGTTAACCCACTTAGATATCGAAGAGCTTGATCATCTAACCAACGCATCGCTTCAAAAGCTGGCCAAAGCCCCGTGTGCCTCCAAGCTACAACACCTCAACATCAGCTTTTGCGAGAACCTAGGCGACAGCGGCATGCTTCAAGTGGTCAAGTCATGTCCACAACTTCGTACCCTTTTCATGGACAATACCCGTATCTCAGATCTGGTCCTCACAGAGGCTGCTGCTAAGATCAAGGCCCGCGATCGCCTTTCGCCGGTGCTGCCCGAGGGTCCTCCAACAGTTGGCCTTCATCTCGTCGTCTACGATTGTCAAAATGTCACATGGACTGGCGTGCGAGAGGTCCTCTCTCGGAATACAGAAGCAAACAGACGAGATGTTATCTCGCTCAAATGCTTCTATGGCTACCAAGACACGGTCAATGAGCACATGAAGCGCGTCTTGAGAGGAGATGCGAAAGCTGCAGCCCGTTTGGAGAGGAAATGGGCGGAATACATGGTTGCGAACGAGGAAGCGGGGGCTCAGGGTGCTGGGGCGAGGAGAAGGAGGCGGAGATTGAGGGAGGCAGCAATGGTGCATGCGGATGAAGAGGAGGGTGGACCGAGGGGTGGGAGGAGGAGAGCAAGGAGTGGAGGGTGCACTGTCATGTGAGAGGGAAGGCTTCTGTCTTAGGAGACGATGATTACGAATGGATGCCGGATTATGGATGGGCTGATTGTACGACTCAAAGGCAATGGTAGGACTTGGACAACATCGGATGCGTGGGAATGGGCTTGGTGGCTTGGAGCTTTGGGAAATTGGCATTGACTTCGGCGTAGCAGATTACCTTCGTGGCTTGATTTCGGTGTCATTTTCACTGGATTGAAATGCTGGAGTGGGGGTATGGAGGGCAGAATATCATTGCTCAGATCAACACATCATATAGAACTGTTCAGCTTACCTTAGGTTGAGGAATATCAATTCGCTTAAATCTTATAAATTATGCAGGGCATGCTTTTACCGTACGTGTCGCTCCCGGCAACAAGCTTAAGGTAGAATTTTAGAGGCGACAGCCGCGAAATTATGTCGAATTAGCTTAGAGCTTGCAGCTCTAGGGCGGGGTTTGACCGTATGGGGATGCATGTGACGTTCATTCACCTTGAAGCTTTGAAAGTGGGGTATAGCTCTCTAATGCTCTAATCTCAACACTTCTTCATCATGACAACGAGCACATAGATTTCTGTTTCATTCTGTTCTGCCATCATGGCGGCAGCAAGGCAAGAGGCCTACTGCTCGGTATGTTGATTCTTCTATTTTCTCTTCTTGCAGACTCTGTGGGCACCCGATTTGACTTTGTTTAGCTGCTCATGAGCGATGCATACCTGCCAGGTCAGTCCACAAACTGCTTTCCTAATGGCCTCAATACTGATACGTGTCCTCAGGAGCCATGGTACTGGCACATTCTTTACGAGACAGCGGCACAAAGAAGCACTTGGCAATTCTCGTCACCCTAGACAGTCTACAAGCCTCAACGATAGAAGAGCTCAAAGTACGTGCAAACAGCCGTATCGTCGCTATCATACTTGCTGACAATAGCCTACAGAAAGTGTATGACCAGATAATACCCGTCGACCGCATCATCAACAACTCCCCTGCAAACCTCTACTTAATGAACCGCCCCGACCTCTCCTCCACCTTCACAAAAATAGCCCTCTGGCGCCAGACCCAATATACCCACATAGTCTACATAGACGCCGACGTCGTTGCCCTTCGAGCCCCTGATGAGCTCTTCGACTCCATATCCGCCTTCTCCGCCGCCCCGGACATAGGATGGCCGGATTGTTTCAATAGCGGCGTCCTCTCGTTGAAACCAAATATGGGCGACTACTACGCCCTTCTTGCTTTAGCACAACGAGGGATAAGCTTCGATGGAGCGGATCAAGGCCTTTTGAATATGCATTTTCGAGACTGGGAAAGGTTGAGTTTTCAGTATAATTGTACGCCGAGTGGGAACTACCAGTATGTGCCTGCTTATAGGCATTTCCAGAGCAGTATAAGTATGGTGCATTTCATTGGAGGTGACAAGCCGTGGACTGTTGGACGGGAGCAGAAAGGTGCAGGTGGGGTGTATGAGGAGCTGTTGGGGAGGTGGTGGGCGGTTCATGATAAGCACTTTAGGATACCAGTGAGTGTTTACGGAACTACAGAAGCTGTTCTGGCGCTGATGTCGTCTACAGACAACAGCATACATATCGAGACAAGGCCCGCAGCAATCGAGAACGGTACAGCAATACGTCAAGGGCGAAGCGTCGAGCTCAGATTACGGATTTTCGACCGTTACACCGTTGATGAGGGAGCTCAGAGAGCCGGAAGCTTCTGTGCACACTACTGAGCCTTCCATGGCCGATAAGGCCGAAGTCGTCGAAGAGATTGACAAGGGCGAAGTGCAGCCAATTCCAACGGTTCAAGCGCGGCGTTATTCCACTGATTGGGACCCAATGCAGTAAGTACATACCAATGACAAGACATCTTTCGTCTGAGGTTGACCCCTGTACAGTCAAGCACCACCAATCAATTCTCGACCCGAAGCAGCTGATTTCCCTACGGAAACGTATGACATGTCTGCAGACACGACTTTGTTCCAAGCACCCAAATACCCTGAGCCTCCAAAAGATATGTACTATCAAGTCCCCACAACACCCCCAGCATCAGAGAAGCCCAAGCCCATATTCCCCTGGGAATTCACCGCCCCGAAAGCCACCCGAGTATTTGCAGACGACCTACCACCAGCACCAGTCTTAGCTCCAGCTCCAGCTCCAGCACCAGAGCCCACCGCTGCCCCGGAAACAACTCCCTCAGTAACAACAGACGATGACGACCAAACCTCAACTCTCAGCCCGACAACACCCTCAATATTTTCCTACCAACGGACTAACGCCTGGGATGACATCCCGGAGATAGAACGCTACATCGCTAACTTACCGCAAAATCGTCGTGCCAAAGTTCATATCCTACTCCAAAACTCCACGCTCGCAAGCACAGCCAACCGCCCCTCAAACCCCTCAGCAATCCTGTCACCCACCGACGAACAAGAAAACCCAATGCAAACCCCCCAGACCAAAGAAGAACGCCGTCCCTCAATGCGGTTGACCGACTTCCCCACCGAATTCGAACGGCCCTCCCTCCCCGTTACCCCAGCCCCAGTTCGCCGTCCCTCTTTCTGGGGCGCCGAGCGCGACGCCCAAGGCGACCTCCCTGGGGCAGAAGGCGTCCCTGATCAAAGCGAATGGGACCCATCAGCTCGACTAGCGGAATTACAACGTAAACAATCAGAAGTACTTGCTCAAGGCCCCGCGAGTCCTACGAGACCGATTCCGAGAAGAGAAGAAGTGGCGAGCGCCAGTGCACCGCTGAGTGGAGTTGTAGAAGATCAAGACGTGGGAGGCGTGTTCGAAGGAGCGATCGAAGGCGCGAATATGTCCGCTGTGAGAGAGAATGCTGGTATGCCGTCTAATTTCCGCACCGTGGATTTCGCGAGAGGACAGGATGAGGTGGTGAGAGGGAGGACTATCGAAATCCGGTCGCCGATGGGGCTTGAGGGTGGTGTTATTGGCTCGTAAGGGCAACGTTTCGAATGTTGTTTGATTGTTGATTAGCGATTTCTTTCCATTTTAGCATCTCCCGCTATGTGTTGGTTCTCCGATCTTATCAATGTGTGCATATATCTCATTCATGGACTTCATGTCATCGTTTCGGCTCATGGCATTGGCGAGCGAGCGGTATTTTTGGGGTCAATATATGCATGCATATGTGGGCGCCTATTGTCATTGTGCAAGATGGGCAGACTGTATATGAGCGATGTACTGTTCTGTTATACTAAGGTAGATACCCCTGACTAGCAATTAATAGGGAGGCATTCTGAAAAGCGTTTCGACATTGATCAGGCGGAACGAAAGATAAGGTTTGAAATGCGTAACAGTCGGCGTAGAAGGCTCTTCTATATCCTAATAGCTATAACCAGCTCTACGACAACATTCCCTCCAGCACATCTCCTCACATCCTCTCTAACATCCCACCTCACAGAAAAACCTCAATATCAATCTCCAACGTACTAACCGGATACCTCAACTCAAACTTCTCCAACACACTCGGATGCAAGATCCCAAATACCCCAATAATCCGTTCCCTCCCCCCCATCCTCAAATGGATCTGCGCCGCATGTCCCGGCAAAAAAGTAGCATCATCGACCTCGGAAATCCAATACGCGCTTTCGCCTGCGTTTTTGCCCTCGAGCCCTTCCTCGGATGTCACGAATGCAGATTTGAGCATGAGCATAATGCGATCTAAGAGGCCGTGAACGATTTCGAAACCGGAATTCTTGCCGAGAAAAGCGGCGGCGAAATGCCGCTCGTTTCGGGATTTGCGTTCGAGGTGGGGCGCTTTGAAGGCTACGTCGCTGACTTCGAAGATGCGGATGGGTATGGCGTGGTGTTTGTTCTCGCGGAGTGTTTTGAGGAGGCCGGGGAGGAGGGAGGTGCGGACGACTTGGTATTCTGCTGTTTTGGGGTTGGCGAGTACGACGGCTGTTTTCTTGTCGTCGATGCGGTTTAGGTGCGAGAAGTTTTCGGCGTGGGAGCAGAGGATTAGGGGCATCACTTCTGACCAGCCTGCCATTGCTGCTTCTAGGCGGACGATGTCGGAGAGTTTGTTGATGGCGAGGGGTTGGGCGACTGTGCCGCTGATGTTGGGGAAGGCGCGGGGGAGGCTGTTGAAGCCGTAGGCGATTGCTACGTCTTCCATTATGTCGGCTTGGTGGAGGACGTCGGCGCGGGTTGGGGGGATGTGAACGTCTATTAGATCTGAGGAGGCATTGGAGGGGGATGCTGTATGGGACATTCGTTCTAGTAAGGTACAGATTTCCTTTGCGGAGAGGGAGAGGCCGCAGCATGCGTTTATGTAGGATATTGAAGCTTGTGTTTCACGGGGGGTGAGGTCGGGTGCTTGACGGGATTGGTGGTTGTGTTTCGAGACGATGTTGATGGGCTCGACTGTGAAAGGTTCGGAGGTGTATTGGGAGAACATGGTGACTAGGATATTGTTTACTATTTCGGCTTTTGTTTTGTCAGTTGCTGTTATATCGATGAAGACGTTGCGGGTCTTGAGGCTGATCTTGGAGTGATTGGAATTTATTATTGGGGGCATTGAACACACGGTTCGGTTTGCATCGAGGATGACGGGATAGACAGGTGAGTCTCTAATTATATGGAGGTATTTTGACAAGTTTCGGTCATTCTGTAGCAATTGTTAGCTCTGAGGACAGTGCCCTCCCATGTCCGAAGAAGAGTACCTCGTAGAACTTCATTAGCTCGGCTCCATTCATGGATTTCGTTTGATTAAGTGGTACGAATTGTATCTCTTCGGGCGGTAACGCCTCGTAGGTGAATGGACCTTCTAGAGTGTCGAGATCATGCGTTCCTATCGCCACGAGCGTCCGCTGTCGAGCCAGGTTTTGGTGTAATTTATCTTGCAGAGCAATGAAAGATTCGTATCTCGCTTGAGTGAATTTGATGTTTCGCAGGATAGCTCCTGAAACATATGGCCGCACTTTCGATGTCTGGACACTGTTTCAGCGACTTCCCAATACTAGGATTCTTTCAAGACTAACGGATTCATGGCAGGTGAGGACTTCGAGCTCTCCACCTGGGGGTGGTACCAGCCGATAACTTGGTGATGTCTGTTTCCCCCGGAAGATATTAAGCATCAGAGAAATCCCTTCAAAACATAGCATATCATATCTGATCGGGAGTGTCAGTCGACGAGCTCAATGCTCAACTGTGGGGCCAGCCTGACCTGTTCGCTGGGATTTCGATCTTGAGCTGCGCCGCCTCCTGTTTGCCATTGACTATTGGCCGTTCACTCGTCGAGGTCTTAGAGTGGCTTAGCACAGGATGGAAATGGTAAGACTTTGACTACGTACATCCTCATCGAGCTCAATGCCTAGGTATTATCAGCACTGGAGACTTCGGTAACAAGTACCCCTGCTCACCAAACTCGAAACATAGCTCGTCAAACTCCTCAGTCGTATAGCTGTAGAAGATAGACATGTCAGCAGCCAGTCATACTACCAATTGAGTCTTCGAGGCGCTTTACCTACTCTTGACCGAGTGCTTCGAATAGCGCCGCCTTATCCACAGCGATCGTAGGCATATTTGCGTTGTAGGAAGACCAGGAGCGGCTTCGCGATGATCAATCACCTGTTCCCTTGCTTTGTTGGGAGCTCAAGAGCTCAGCTTGAGTATCAATAAAAGGCTTGAGCTTGAGTCATTCTAGGCGTAGAAATTCACAAATCGCATAAATATCGGCACTTTCGTAGGGCTGATTTTGTTGCTTGGCGAAAGCCTCATTGCGCCCAGACAGCACAAGATTCAAGCTTCTGCATCAGATCAGGCACGAGTCCATAAATACACACATTACGAAACCCATCCCCGCTATCAATTGCCCACCATAAGGACTCCTTCTCCCCCAGCACAAAGTTGCCCGTCCCATAGGGTACGTTCACGACTCCCAGTATTGTGATAGCCAATAATGTTACATACTACCTTATGCGCAGTTCTACAGTGAAGGCGTTTCGAGCTCGGAGCTGGGGATTCGTATGTAGCTAACAAAGTGATCAGGAATCTGCGAGCTTGGCTTCGATGCTGATATACAACATCACACAATCTCCAATCTGTCTTTAGTGCGCAGTCAACACAAGCACAGCCACAGAAACAAACACGGATTATCACGACGTTCCCGCCCTATACCTCTCGGCGCCACACAGCTAGATCTAATTGCAAGATATGGAGGATCAGGCGCAGAATGACCCTCTCTTTCCCATCGCCGTTTTAATCGATGAGCTCAAGGTAACCACAATCTAACGTGCGTGCATGAGAAGCACCTGGCTAAGTCATGAATTCCGAACAGCACGACGACGTTCTCCTCCGCTTAAATGCCATACATCGACTCTCGACAATAGCCCTGGCGCTCGGCGCTGAACGTACAAGAGACGAGCTTATCCCATTCCTTGACGGTGAGTGGGGTCGTAGCCTCCCAGCTGGGTCCAGCCCTGACGACCGCTAATGCTTCTACAGAATCCGTCGAGGATGAGGATGAAGTACTTACAGCCTTGAGCGATGAGCTTGGAGGATTCGTTGAATACGTTGGTGGTCCAGAATATGGGCACGTGCTCTTGTCACCCTTAGAGAATCTTGCCGCAATCGAAGAACCCTTGGTCCGAGAGAAAGCTGTGGAGTCACTGAACAAAATATGCAAAGAGCTCTCACAATCCCAAGTCGAAGACTACTTCATTCCCCTTACTGTTCGCCTCTCGAAAGCCGACTGGTTCACCTCAAAGATCTCCGCTACTGGCTTATATAATGTCCCATACAGCAAAGCTACCCCTCCATCCCAGGAAGGCCTTCGCCAGCAATTCACCCAGCTAGTACATGATGACACACCCATGGTTCGACGGCAGGCCGCGAATAATCTTGCCAAGTTTGTGAAAGAAATGCCACCCCAGATAGTCATTGACGAGATGATACCCCTGTTTCAGCATTTAGCCGGGGACGATCAAGACAGCGTTCGCCTGTTGACTGTAGAGATCTTGATTTCGATCGCGGAGGTAATACCAAAGGAACAGCAAACGAGTCATGGAACCCTGTTGACAGCACTGCGAAGTCTATTCGAAGATAAGAGCTGGAGAGTGAGATATATGGTGGCAGATCGGTTTGAGAAGGTGAACAAGCCTGTTCAGTTCTAACATAGAATATTGGACTGACCATGCCCTATTGCAGATTGCAAAAGCTGTAGATGAAGAGACCGTTACGCGGGATCTGGTTCCAGCGTTTGTCAAGCTCCTCAAAGACACTGAAGCGGAAGTCCGTACCGCCATAGCTGGACAGATCCCTGGTAAGGCCATGGGTCACCCAACCACTTCGGACTACTGAGCGCTAATCCTGCCTAGGATTCTGCGGACTTTTGGATCGCGAGACCTTACTCAATGAGATCATGACCAGCATTGAGGACCTAGTTTCAGATACTTCGCAACACGTACGCGCCGCCTTAGGTACGCAAATAAGCGGTCTAGCACCAATCTTAGGCAAAGACGAGTACGCAGCTACACATCCTCTTGTTTGGCATTGACTGACCATCCTTAGAACTATCTCCCATCTTCTCCCGATGTTCCTACAAATGCTGAAAGACGAATTCCCTGATGTCCGACTCCATATAATCTCCAAGCTCGAGCTTGTCAACAAAGGTTGGTCTTATCATCTAGGTGGCTCAAACTTCACTAAATTCATGTAGTCATTGGCATAGAGCTCCTTTCACAGTCTCTACTTCCAGCTATAGTCCAACTAGCCGAAGACAAGCAGTGGCGCGTACGTTTGGCTATAATTGAGTACATCCCACTACTTGCAGGCCAGCTGGGCGTGAAATTTTTCGACGATCAGCTGAGTACTCTCTGCATGAGCTGGCTCGGGGACACCGTCTTCTCGATACGAGAAGCCGCCACCAAGAATTTGAAGAAGTTGACTGAGGTCTTCGGCGTCGAGTGGGCTAGCGATGCAATCATTCCCAAGGTGACAGCCATGGGGAAGCACCCGAACTACCTCTACCGCATGACAACTTGCTTTGCTATCTCCGTATGTGTCTCCCCTGGCATTCATCTAATTGTTGCTATCACTAAATCTCCACAGACCTTAGCGCCGGCTATAAATTTGGAGGTGATTGAAAAGTCTATCTTGCCCATGATGGATAAGCTAGTAGCCGATGATATCCCCAACATTCGTTTCAATGTTGCCAAGTCTTACGCCATTCTCATAGACATCCTGAAACGCCTGCCCGCCGAAGGTACGATATTAGATCTCGAAAAGTCAGGCCAATCACTACAGCCATCTTCCGCAGGCCAACACCTAATACAACAACAAATTCTCCCGAATCTCGAAAAGTTGCAACAAGACGAGGACGTCGATGTCAGGTATTTTGCAACAACAGCAGCGCACAGCATAGGCGATGCTATGGCCACGTCGCCTTAATTTGGGTAAGGTTTGGACAGCATTGCTCTCATCGCTGGTGGTGGCGCTTCGTTCGAGTTTACAGAACTTTTTAGACCCTAGCATTATGAGATACCTACATAAACCAGTGTTTGTTCTTTACGGACTCTGGCCCTATTCGAATCTTTCGGTAATTGGACTCTAGAACACCAGCATGGAAGCAGTAATATGCCAACGGTCTTTGAGTTATAGCGTGGACTTCAGCAAGCTTCAAGAGACACTCTCACTGCCCAGCGACATAGCGTTCCGTTATTATCATACGCTGAAAACACTGCGACATTGGCTGCGACCTTGAATTGAATGATGTGGAAAATGTGCTAGCACCTATGCAAGGTACCCAGTGCTCAGTCAAGATACAAGATCAGCGAACTCCATGACATGCTGCTGCATATGCCACCACCTTGAATCTTGAACTATCCTCTATCTAAAATCTCTACTCCTCAAAAGCCTCCTCGCCCTTCTCACCACCCTGCTCCTGCTGCTCATTCATCCGCTGTTGCTCAGCTGCCTGTTGTGCAGCCAACGCCTTCGCACCGTAGTCCTGACTCATGGGCTGAACCACTGATTGCTCTTCCTTTGGCTCGATGATGGTGACGGAATCGGGCAGTGATTTTTGAGGACCTGATTTGCCTTCTGGGTCTGAGCCGCGCATGATCTTTACCTTGATGCCGAGGACGCCTTGGCGGAGGAGGACGTGGCGGGTTGCGGAGTCGATGAAGTCTTTGGCTGGTTGGCCGGAGTGGATCATGAAGCCATCCTGTGATCACGTTAGTATACATTCCCCTTTGATAGGCTTCCGAAAAGATGCAAGCAAGACGTACGGTAAATTTCATGCTCTTCGCTCTCGCCGCTCTGAGTTTCCCAGATACGACGACCTCGCATCCTTTCGCCCCACTCTCCATAATGAATCTTAGCACACCATAACAGGCTCTCCTCACAGCTAAACCATTCAACAATTTGTAGCGAAGAGATTCACATTGAGCCACAGCAGAGAGACCACGGTTCTGTACTTTAGCGGCATAGAGGGAAACGGAATTCTCGGGGAACTTGAAGCGTTTCTGGATGAGCGATGTGAGCTCGCGGATGCGGCGCCCTTGTTCGCCAAGGACTTCTTGGGTGTGTGTTGCGCGGATGACTGCACATAAGTTAGAGAATTAGGGACCAGTACAGGGAGGGATAGCATACTGATATCAGTCACAGTAGGCGTGACACGGACTTCGACGCCAGAATATCCCTCTTCTGCCAGCTCGCGCTGGAAGAACTCGTTCAATTCGGCATAGAAGACACCATCTGCGACGAACTTCCTCCGCTTTGAGATCGAGGCTCCTGGTGCAGTCGTCATGATTGCGGTATTGTTGTGGAGCTGAAGGCTTGGGAAGGCTGCGGTGAGTGCTTGATGTGGGTTTGGTATTCTAGCGGGGGAGTTGTGGGCTTGGCATCGCTTCGTAACATACTTGGCGCTAGTTGTAAGATTTACATCCGCGGCTTCTCTCGGTGAACGCAAGTCACGATGATGACACAGTTTGTTCTGGTTGTACAAGGAGCTTGGAAAAGAGTTTCTCCCTGCCGCGAACAATTGTCCCCTATGAGTAAGCCCATTCGAATCAGAAGCTCCCGACTTGCTGCTAAAGCTCGCCTTCGACGAACCGCAATGGACATCTAAAGCCTAATATGTCATGGAAAGAACACGGATAGCTAAGGTGGTCCCTGGCTCGAAAAACTTTGCGGACGTCCGCTTATCATCACCAGGTAGACGATGTGAAGCTCGTCCGGCGAGGCGAGCAGGTCGAAGGAACCCTACACCTAACGCCCCACCATCTTATCTTCTGCCACACACCGCCTACTACCATAGAAGAAGTGAAAGCAAAACCCCGAGAATTGTGGATTACCTACCCCATAATACAAATATGTACCCTACGACCTTCGCCGCCGGCCTCACATCTCCCCTCTTCGATACGACTGCGATGTCGAGACTTTACATTTGTTTGCTTTTGCTTTACGGATGAGAAGAAAGCTAGGGATGTGTATGATAGCATCAAAGCATGGACTTGCAAGTTGGGGAGGATAGAGAAACTCTATGCTTTCACATATCAGCCTCAACGGCCTGAGAAGGACGTG
Organism: Stereocaulon alpinum; assembly: GCA_018257865.1. Lineage (NCBI taxonomy): Eukaryota > Fungi > Ascomycota > Lecanoromycetes > Lecanorales > Stereocaulaceae > Stereocaulon > Stereocaulon alpinum. The sequence goes on along the minus strand of JAEUBA010000055.1, from coordinate 139,461 downwards.
AATGGGTGGACTATCTATGATGCGCGGAGAGAATGGAGAAGGCTTGGGATAAGTGAGAAAGGAACAGAGAAGGGCTGGAGGATATCACGGGTCAATACAGACTACGGTGTGAGTCTAAAGACCTTCGATTTATCCAGAACAATGCTTATAGGAAGCCCAGTTCTCACCAACATACCCTGCGCTGCTGCCTGTACCTTCGTCAATATCCGACAATACCCTCAATTATGCGGGCAAATATCGCTCACGCGTACGCTTACCAGTCCTGACATATCTACACCCCGTCAACAACTGCTCCATTACGCGTTGTGCGCAGCCACTTGTGGGGATTAAAGGCAACCGAAGTATACAAGATGAGAAGCTGCTGTTGGCGATATTTTCAACTTCCCACTCGGATCCGAACGCTTCCGAACCCCCTTCAAGACCTCGCAGCCGTCAATCCATGCGATCAGAAGAGGGTGACAGTGCACCACCAGGATCTGATCCTCCACCCACAGATGCAGAAGCGTTGGAAGATGAGATGATAAGCCGAACCGGTAGCGACGATAAGTCTGACGAGCCCAAGGTGTATGGTGCACAGCAAAACAATTTGATCGTGGATGCGCGGCCGACAGTAAATGCATTGGCGATGCAAGCTGTTGGACTGGGTTCTGAGAACATGGACAACTATCGATTTGCAACAAAGATCTATCTGGGAATAGACAATATTCACGTGATGCGAGACTCGCTACAGAGAGTCATAGACACGTTGAAAGAGTCGGATGTGACACCCTTGGCGCCTAACAGAGAGGCCTTGGCAAAGAGCAACTGGTTAAAGCACATTGGTGGGCTTCTTGATGGAGCCGGCATCATTGCCAGGCAGGTGGCACTACAACATTCACATGTCTTGATACACTGCTCGGACGGATGGGATCGAACGAGTCAACTCAGCGCTCTGAGCCAGCTGTGTCTGGATCCTTACTATCGTACGTTAGAAGGCTTTATCGTGCTTGTGGAAAAGGACTGGTTATCGTTTGGGCACCAATTCGCCCACCGATCCGGATACTTGTCGAGTGAAAAGTGGTTCAATATCGAGAACGAGCGCATCGGCGGCGATATTAACAAGCAGCCAGGATTGCCTGGACAGAGCAGTGGAGCAGGTCAGGCATTGGAGAACGCATTGTTGAGCGCTAAAGGCTTCTTCAACAAAGATAATAAGAGCCGCGACTCTATGGTCGATTCTGATGGTGAGTTGCAGCCCTACGATATGGGATCTCCAACTTCGAAAAAAGCCCCAACTCCTGGAAAAGGAGGTGCGAATGACAAGAGTACCACCAAAGTAAAAGAAACCAGCCCTGTATTCCATCAATTCCTCGACGCCACCTATCAACTACTCTACCGCCATCCAACCCGCTTCGAGTTCAATGAACGCTTCCTCCGGCGGCTGCTCTATCATCTGTATTCTTGTCAATACGGCACATTCCTCTACAACAATGAAAAAGAGCGTGTTGAGGTACGCGTCAGCGAGAAGACTAGAAGTGTATGGGACTACTTCATCTCACGAAAAGAGCAATTCATGAATGATCAGTATGATGCAACGATTGATGACAATGTCCGTGGTAGAGAACGACTTGTGCTGCCCGGAAGTGGGCAGCTTAGATGGTGGAATGAGCTTTTTGGTCGTACTGATGCTGAGATGAACGGGTTTCCAAGACGACATCACGCCTCAGTTGATGGCGAAGATGATGCAATAGATGCTTCCGTGCTCACTGGAATTGAGACTGCACATACCGCTAATGGAGCTGGTGCCACCGGCAATGCCTTGCCCAATGGAGATGCTAGTAGTTTGTCAGCGCTGGCAGCTGGGCTCGGGGGCCTAGGGATCACTAAGGGTAAAGGGGGCGAGGGGCACAAAACTCCTTCGAATGTTAAGCGCGAGATGGAGGTTGAGATGCAATGATGGCTGCCGTTCATGGCACGGGTATCTGATGATTAGCAAGCATAGCGTGGCGTTCTGGGACACAACCCTTCTCGATAGCGCTTGTATGGATTGGCTGCACATTCACCTCTACACGCGTTACAACGCTGTGTTTCCAAGTAGCATTGACTAGAGTAATTCTTGGCCTGTCCCTGTCGAGACGTGATCAGCACTAGCGTAATGTATCGTATTGAAAATTAAGCGAGCACACACGACCATGAAAAAGCTCTCGACGCATGCCTTCTCACATCTACCCTTTCACAAAACAAGCTCTTTGAGGATCATCCGACAATCCACACTGATACACCACACCCTCAGTCAAGATGGTACGCGTTGCTTCATCTCTCATCTATCAGCACAGGCTCCAATGCCCTCTGTTCCTCCCTCATCCTACCTCTCATCCCCTAAGCCCCAACACTACCTTACTAACACCCCCTCCAGTCGGACGGAGAAGAGCCCACCTCCCCCGCCCCCGCCGAAGACCCCTCCGCAGCCGATGTTCCCGCCGACTCCACTGGGGCAGCCGGAGGCGGTTCCATGACCATCCTCGAAGCCCTCAAAGGCGTTCTCAAACTAGCTCTCATCCATGACGGACTTGCACGGGGACTGCGAGAGGCGAGCAAGGCGCTTGATCGACGCCAGGCGCATATGTGTGTGCTGAATGAGGGGTGTGAGGAGGAGGCGTACAAGAAGCTTGTTGTGGCGCTCTGTGGGGAGCACGGGATTCCGCTTATCAAGGTGCCGGATGGGAAGATGTTGGGCGAGTGGGCTGGGTTGTGTGAGTTGTGATTACTATGCTTTGGGGATCATGCGGGTTGCTGACTGTCAGATAAGGTGTGCTTGATCGTGAGGGGAATGCGAGGAAGGTTGTTAACTGCTCGTGCGTCGTTGTGAGGGATTGGGGTGAGGAGAGCCAGGAGAGGAGCATTTTGCTTAATTATTTCCAGACGGAGGGGACTTCGTCATAAGGAGGGGCTTTGGATGATGCTGAGGAGGGGGGTGATTCGAGACGGGTGTCGTACTGGATGGAGAAGCGAGCCTTAGACTTCTGAAATGCTTCGGGCGGACATGCATAGATGGCACATCAAAAAACAATACGTGTATTCTACTTCTCGGCTCAGAGCATGCTTCCGGTAGCTCATGTCATATAGTTGACTTGAATTGGTGTTCCAGTACCTGTAGACACGCTCCAATTCTTCGAATCCATCCACTATGTATCAGCATGGCAGTCTTGAGTCCTACCCGATTACCTAGTCACTAACAATGTTTGGTCAACTCAGGTTGTCAAAGTATCATCCATTGTATTGAGCAATATGTGTAGTGCCCCTCGCTCATATCGGTGGAGTAGTCTGGGGAAGGTGTCCATCCGAGCTATCGATGCCATGTTCATACAGCAAGCACGCCAGCAACGTACTGTACATTCGTTACAGTATACGAATAGTCCGCAGCCATTCATACATCTAGCCTCAGCGATATCCATTCGTCATGTTCCCATTCATCACAGGACTTATAACCTCCTGCTTCACAGCTCCATCTCCCCCTCCAGGCCTCTCCACTGTGCCTCCCCTTCCGAACGGAAATTCATGCAGCACCATTGCTCTTGTCTTGAGTTGTAGGCCAGCGAGATGTGGATGTCGTGGTACGATGTCCATGAAATCAGACAGCTTGATCCAGAAGACGTGTCTAAGTGAGAAAAATTTGGGGCGGGTTTCTTCGTCGAGGTTAAAGACTTCGGCAGGACTGAGGAGGGCGAGAGGAACGCTTTGAGACATTGGATTGCGGAGCTGGCGCCAGAGAGAGCCGCGATGGTTGATGGTGGCTGGAAAGCGTGTCCAGGCGGTATCTGTAGTCCCTGTTAAATATGCAAGCCGAAAGGACGACATGACAATGTACTTACATTGCGATAGCTCTAGGTCCTGGATGGCGAGTATCGGCGCTACCTGAATGTTGGCAATCCATTGTTCCTCTGCCATCTGTGACTCTGAGTCGGGGTGAAGCTCTTGTGTAGTTACTGTGCGTAACGGCAGCCACTTAGTAACCTCCTTCGCTGTCCTTGCTTCGTCTGGGCTCAACTCGGCGGCTCTCCTCAAGCCATTGGGCAGAGATGCTCGACGTTGCCGCTCTTCTTCCTCTTGTATTCGGATCCTGCGAATGCTTTCACGTTCTTCTTGTTCACGCCGCCTTCGTTCCTGCTCCTCCTTGCGATGCTTTTCCTGTTCTATTCGCCGCTTTTGCAAGTCTTCTTCCCGCTTTTTCTTGGCCGCACGAGCTTCTTCTTCTTCACGCTCCTGTTGGATCTGTCGCTCAGCCTCTTCAGCTTGACGTTGGGCTTCGAGACGAGCCTCTTCGACCTCCTGGGCAACACGAGCTTTGCGTTCAGCTTCTTCCCTCTCAGCTTTGGCCTGCCTTTCACGTTCGGCGTCGGCTTGCTCTTGCTTCTCAAACTCAATTTTAGCAAGCCGCTCCTCTTCTTCCTTCACAATTTGACGTTCGCGCTCTTGCTCTAACCTTTCTTGGCGATGTATGTCGTCCTCGACCTGCTTCTGTGCTTGCACATCATCTGGATCTTTTGGCGGCTGGAGGGTTTGTTCGATGCTGTTGACAGGCGATACCAGAGCGGATTGCGGGTTCGGCTCAGGAGGAGACTTGGTGACAGGTGAGGCGACGGTGCTACCCATGAATGCCACGGGTGCCGCTCCCTGAGGCTGAGAAGGAGCTGGTTGTGGAGGTGGAGACGTTAGTGTTACTGGGCTTGCTATCATGTTGGCTACCATTGGAGGTCCAGGTCGGATGGTGCGATCACGATCTTGGTCGACTGCACCACCCTGAGAATCGATGCGTTGCCGCTTCTTCTTTTTGACAGAATCGGCACTTGCGACCAGATTAGATTTGCTGGCCTGGGGGCTCACACTCATTCGATGGCGTTTTTTGCCGGGTTCGCCCTTAATCTGTAACGGTTCCTCGGACCTTATCCTGAGCGTAGTTTCGGAAACATCGCTTGACCTGCGTCGACGGTCATCGTGACTCGAAATGGAGTCCCCTGACTTGCGTCTAGGAAGATCTGAGGCTTCAGCAGCCAGACTTGCCCTTCTCTTCGTGTCTTGGTCGCTTTTGAACTCATTACCAGTCATCAGTCTACGCTTTGGTTTCAAGCTGTCTGCGCGCTTGCTCGAATAACAATCGCCATCTTTCGATTTAGCTTTAGGAGGTCCCAAAGGCTCCGGTTCGTGATCAGATGTATTGGCAGACGAGGCTTGTCTCCTAGTGTCCTTTGCGTATTTGAGTACTGATTCTCTGTGTGGATCACGTCTTGCTGTGTCGGGAGATTCTTCTTTTAGGAGTGTTCTCCTTGCCTTCCGCGCCTCATGTGGAGATGACGATGGTTCCGAAGATTTCGTTGAATCCGCCCGCTTGGTGCGGACTTTCCGTGGTGAGCTGCTGTTGCTCTTGCGCCCGCCAGGCTGTTTGTGGTTGTCATAAGCGTTTTTTAGCACATCATATTCTTCCTCCCATTCCGAGCCTTGCCTCTCTTTTGCAATCTCATGGTACGACATCCCTTTGAAGAGTCGACGCGTGGGATTAAAGCCAGGCTGACCCAGCAGCAACTTTATGACAATGATATTGCCTCGGCCAATAGCAGCGAGCATTGGGGTATTGTATCCAGACTTGGATTCTCCCGATCGCAAAGGCTCTGGATCTGGGTCGACGTCTCCAATGGCCAGCAGGAGCTGAAGCACGACATCATGGCCACCTCGTGCGGCCGCGAGAACTGACTCAGTATCGGCCTTGGGTCGCATTTTGAGGATATGGTCAACTATAGTGAGGTCGCCTTTGCCACAAGCGTCGCGAAGTCTTCCCGGAGTGGCATTGACCCACAGGAGCGCATCGTCAGTCGGTTGACTTCTTGCCGTTCTCCGTCTAGCTCCTGGACCGGGGGGAGGTGGGCTACGGCCACCATTAACAGGACTTGTTGCGGAAGTACCCATTCCAGACATCTCAAAATCCCTAAAATCTGTGCTGTGTTGCCTGTTGTGATCCTCGGAGGGTCTCCGCAGTAATTCCTTATCCTTTTCACATGCCACGAGTGCAGCCCGTATCTCATCAGCTTCTTCATCGTCGTCGCGGACCAACTCCAAAGGTTTGCTTCCATTGGCATTCCCTACCCTCGGATCAAGTCCTGCCTTTAGTAGTATTTTCACAACCTCAAGGTGCCCATTTTCCACAGCATCGATGAGAGGTGTATCCTTATCAATATTCTTACAATCGGTCCTACAACCAGCATCCAAGAGAAGTTGGACTACCTCGGTGTCCCCTTCCAGAGCGGCGATCTGCAATGGTGTGTTGCCAGCGTTATCCGGAATATCAATATCCCCAGGCCGCTCTTTCAACCACTTCTCAGCTTCTGCCGCACCCTGAGCACACGCTCGTGCAAGCCATGTCCGTCCGTTTCTATCTTTTTGCTTCTTGTGAGTAACCATTTTCGCCGGTGACATAGCATTGTTGTCGGTGGAAGCGAGCTTATGGAGATGATTGTGACTGTGTACAGAACTGCTATCGTCAGAGTCAGGATGGGTATCTTCAGAGGCCTTTCTTCGACGTTCAACGTGCAAAGCTGCAGGTGTTCTCCTTCGCTTTGTCACACCAGAGTTGGGGAGATTGGATTGCGTTGCCAGGGTTCTGTGTTCGTGAAGCGAAGGTGGGGACTTGGAGCGGTGATTTGATTCATCGTAGTGTGTTGCGCTTCGCGTATCCCGCCTCTTTCTTCCATTCACTACTTCGGTGCCGCGATCGCTCTTGCCTGTATGATGTTCAATCTGACCGTTGCTGTTTCCAGTCTTCTGTTTGTTGACTTTGCCTTCGTGTTGGTGAGCAACCTCTTCGAACGGTGGAGATGACCGCGATCGGTCAGAGCCAGTGTCAGTTGTCTTGGAAGAATGCGCTACTTGTACTGGGGACGAAATGGTAGAGCTTAGATTGCTTGAAATGCCACCATCAGGAACGTCGCCGGTTCCAAGTTCATGCGTCAACCTTTTCCTTTTCAACGATGACCTGCGACTGCTTATATCTTTGCTGCTTTCGCGTTGATCTTCCACTATGGTTGGGAGGGTTTCCGGTGGATCATCCAACTCAGGCTGAGCTGCGCTGGTTTCTTCCAGCTTGATGGCTTTTTTCATCTTGTATTCCTGAGCTTCCTCTTTACCGGATAAAACGACAGTCTCCGCCTCAGAGTCGCTCTTCTCATTGGATGCATCTCCGTTGCTGCCATTAACAATATTGCCATTGATTTGTGCAGCCGCCGCAGACGGTATGGATCCTGGAGGGCTGGCTCCTTTCTCTACAGGGAGCGCATGTTCCGTGGGAGAGGTGTGGGTTCGAGTATCAGCACTGTCATTAGGCTTGGATGCAACTGAAGCATCATCATTCATTTCGAACTCTTTTGGTTCCTCGCTCGAGATGATCTCATGTTGGGCCGTTGTGTCTTCGAGTCTCGTTGCTTATCTTCGAGCGCAGAGAAGCACCCAATCGTGTTCCTGCGTCGAAGGTTAGGTTGTTGACGCGCAAAGCTAGAGAGATGCTGTGATGTAACCTTGCTTCAGTTGATGCTGGCGATAAACAGGGTAGGATATGGGTGATGTGGATTGTTTATGAGAGTTTGGGAAAGAGAGTTCAGCTGTCGGGCGCAATCCTATGGGGCTCCTCTCAGGCCCGTACAGGGATCCCCTTACCGAGTCTTGGCGCTTCCTTTAGATTGGCTCAATGCCGCTCCTGGCCGCTGCCCCTCCTCTCAATGTTGATGCGCAATTCACTGACACTGCAGCAAGGTGCGCCCCTCTTCGCAGATACTTCCTTACTACGCTTTTCCCGCGTAAGAATTGCCGCTTGGCCAGCTCAGTCATCACACGAGAACGCATTCCCCTTATCTGACCCGTATCTGGATGACAAATGAGACTCGAAAACTAGGCTCACATCTCTACCACCATGTCAGACGCCCGTGCTCTTGCAACTCGAACCGGCCTTGACCCATTCTAAGGGGCTAAGATTCCCCACCCCGTCATTCATCAATGTCGAGTGAGGACACGGCTGCTGACTCTGGAGGATTGATCAATCTACAATAGCAAGAGATGGAAGATGTTTGGAAAACAAGCCTGCTGGTGTTCTCAATGTGTTCACCGTTAGCGCCACAGCATATGAGGTAGCAGAATACTGGGAGCAAGACAGTCCCGTATGGAGGCACTCGGCTACCCAACGCTAGGAAAGACGAAGCGTCAGTCAAACAAAGGTTTCAACAGGGCTATAGCTGAGCAGGAGCTGAAGGGCGGATTGGACTACGGCGCAATACCGCCGCTGAAGGCAGTGAGAGTACTTTAGGTTGTCACTCTTGATTCCTACCAGGAAAAGCTACGAACCAGCACGCCAAACGCCCTCTTCGACTTTAAAGACAGCTTTTGTGAGGATCGTTGATTCTCCCCCTCTCTGAAAACAGATCATATCGAACAACATGGGTGGCTTCTCCGGTATGTTCGTCGAAGACTTGGCAGCCTTCCCTAGCAGCGTTCGGAGGCGCATAGACTTTACCTTTGTCAACTTCGTCCTCCATTCTACGATATGGGAAAGAGAGCTTACGGTGCAATGATACGGCGTATACACTTGGATCGGGATTTGAGATCTTGTGAAGGCCGTGCTACATCAACTATTAGCAGATCCGCCATGTTGTTTCGATGAAGAGACACTTACACTGTCTGTAATGTAGGTCACCTCATCTCGAGACAGGATGGTCTCCTTCTTAGGCTGCAGAGGGCATCGATGCCCGCCATTGACAACACTGTTATCTGGCCAGTTGTATTGGGTCTCCCTCAAGGATCCCTGGAGCATCTATGCCTTCGGTTAGCGCTCTGCGCTTGAAGAGAGTGTGGTCGTCGTACTTTCATGATACAGTGTGACCCAGCATGGTCGTGAATGGGGCTTTCCTTGCCGGGGCTCCAGACGAGGATGAGCTTTCACGCAACAGTTAAATTCATGTTCAGCTTCTTGGGCGCTGACTCGACATACTAAATTATGTTTGCCGTTCCCGGGATCCACAAGGTTCCTTGTAAAGCACTGCTTTGCATTCTTGTGTGCGTACTTATCCCACTCACTACTACGCGATTTGTAGCCCTCCATTGCTTGAATGATGGGTTGGTGATTTATGTCTTTGAAAGCGCTGCCTGGTGAAGATTCGAGATGGCAATTCAGACCTTGCACAAGTTGCTGAAAAGCATTAGATGCATGTCTTTGCGTGCCCATCGAGCCGAACAACTCGTTTCCCGGCCCAGCAGACATCCTGGTTTGTGTATGACGATCTGTCCTTGAGCCGTAATCAAGACACGTTGAGTTTGGGGATGGCAGAAACATGTGGATAAGAGTAAGTGTTACAAGCTTTATATCAATCCTGGATCGCGGGCCGGCTCGGTGTCTACAAGATAGATCACGCTGTGCCAAGAAGTAACACAATAGCAAGCTACTTCCAACTACCAAGGATTCTAACGAGAGGTCTAATCACCAGAATTTCGCTGTGTCTATCACTAATCGTGATCGTTACTTTAGCTTTGTAGTTCAATGCGAAACCTCATCTTTGCTTGTTGCGATGTTATCGGGCTACAAGATTCGGCCACTAGACGAACTATTTTCTGGACACCGAGGAACGGCTCGCTCGGGACCCACTTGCAAGGCAGCTGATACATGTTGACAAAGGTACAAAGAAAAGGACATCAAGCGCGAACCTGTGCAGCATTGCGCACGTTATCGTAGTGGATGCTTCAATCTCCGGTCGCGCCACGAAGTAGTGCTGTTGGTGCATCGTTCAATTTAGTGACTCCTCCAGCATTCTATACTGTACCTATCATCAGCCACGCTTCCCCCGTCTAGGCTCGACATCCTGAGGCCTGAATTCATCACTTGCTCTTCCAACATCATACCATGTGAATCACGTTAAAACGAGTGCAGCCACAGCTCACGCCGCGAAGTACGAGAAGCATTATAGGTCCCCTAGTGGCGGTGTCGGGATGGCAGCTTCTTGGATTTGAGATGTAACATGGAAAAGACCACATTGTTGAGCCATCAAGGTCATTATTCGAGGACGAAGCAAACATGGCTCTAGCCTTACGCAGGAAAACGCAAAAAAAAGTCCGGCTGTCGCGAAGATGTGAACTTCATGGGCTCAACGCAACAAACCCCTACTACTTACGTAGCATTTTGAGAAAGATGTCTACTTTCTCAGGATGAGAAGACGAGAAGTAGCTGACAAGACATAGAGTGTCACTTGTCATGCAGCACTCCGAGAGACGTTCACTATCTTAGTAAAGCCGCGGAAACAATCACTATATCGGGCCATGTTATGCGAGCGGCCAAAAGACGCAGCCCCGTTTTCTGACTCAATGAAAGTTGGCAAAGAACGCACTCTCAATTAAACAACATATCCACATCATACTGCCGGAAGACCAGGTGAGCCGCCAACTTGCAGTCAAGGATACAAATCTGACTTCGCCTTGCCCATGAGCTGCAGATAAGAGGAGCCCAACCACACCTGGTGCTTGAAATCCTTCCATGCCAATCCTATGATGACGAATGACCACGAATGACCTAAGAACCCCACAAACGATATAAGAAAAAACATACCCAAACGAGTGTATTCGGCGGCCGACGTCCCTGTCGTAAGGCGACATACTCAGCAATTCTGAGCGCTTAAAATCATGTTGTAATTGTCAGTGTCGAATTTCTGTCCAGCCAAATAATTCTCGAACCCGTTTGAGGGGCAACGATCCACAATGTCCTGGGCATAGCTTGCCAGATACTGACAGCTCGGGTTAATGCTATACCTGTTCTGCATAGATCGTGATACATCAGACATTAGCAAGGCCTCTTTCTGCAACACAGCCGAAGAGGAGAGCTTACGTCGTTGCACAGGAAAATACTTCCCCCCTTGGTGCATGCGATGCGTGCACAAACTTCTGGGCCACCATTCACAAAGCATCTGCCAGGCAGGCCTCTAAGATGAGCGATGTTGGGATTATAGGAAAATTCACTACATTGACCTATGCCAGGAGGGTTGCATCACGGAGGCAAGATCTTGAGGAGAACGTATTAACAACGGGGGTTCTTCGGTGGTGGTGGGAGGCTGCGTCTCGACAACAGGGAGACAACGGACCTGTCAACTTACTTTATTGCGCTTTTCAAGATCCCTGCTTGTGAGATCTTTGAAGTCCTTTGGGTCGAAGTCTGGGTTCAGTCTGATGATCTGCGCATGGACATCCTGAATGTTTTGTATCAACCAGCCAGTCCTGATGATAAAATCTTTGATTGCAAGGTAGGCCTGATGAGCAGGGTATGAACTCACCTGCGCAGTACCATTCAGGGTCACATCTTCACCACCGGGGGTGATAGCTCCGACATATGACATTTGTACAACGGTCACACCATCGAGTGGATTAAGGGCCATGGGGTTGGGGACCACCTTTCAGCACCGATAAGCGTGGGTTGAGCAGCTTGGATGTTACCGAACACTCACGATGGTGGCGAGCAGAGAGAGGGCAAGGGCCACGGTTGACTTCATGTTGACGGTGATTGACGAAGGTGGAAATTGAATTGGGTAAGGGAATGGAAATATTTTGGTGAGTACGGATATGTTGGTAATAGTGAGTTGGGAAGGAGGTAAGTGAGATACGTTTTGACAGATACTGATGAACGAGAAGAAGTGCGAGTATTGCTGGCTCTTATATACCCTTCAACATACTGCCAAGAATATTCTCTCTGTTCTCGAACGAAGGCTTCCAACACATCAAGCATTGAGCTTGGATATGCTGACGCCCGCTGCCGCAGGCTTCCCATCGGACTATCCCTGCAAGCATGAACGCCGTCTAGCTACATCCCATAGATATCGGAACCTTCCACATTCTTAGCATCTTGTGATCGGTCATTCTTCGCTAGCACGAATGCCATACAATGCTTGGACACCTCGGGCGCTCCCTACTAGACTCTTGGATGCCTGGAGGTAATGAGGTTATCCAAGATCTCCACTTCGTCGCCTTGAAGCGGACTAACAACTCTACAAAAACCAGCAAGGGGGCCGCCCCAGGTGTCCAGGCACTGCATAGCTCGAAGGTGTGATAATGAAGCATCTCCAAGCAATACGTGCTTTTCAGATGGAGCCCCTCGTTGCCAAGAGACGCCGATAACCTCCAACGTGTTCTTGGATCAGAGATCTAGCTCTTTTCGTTGCAGTCCTGGGCAATCTAGACCCGGAAGCAGAGGGTCCGTGGCTATGAACTAATGGATGCAAGCTCTTCCTTTCACAAAGGTTAAATGCCATGTTAGCGCAGGGTACTGTCACAGGATGCTCAAAGCTCGGTGGTTTTTGATCGTCACATCTTCTATATGCATGGCATTTGTTTTTGCGTAGCAAAAAAGATTTGCTTCGGAATTGATGCGAAACAAAGCACGACATATCGAGATTAAGAATCCAGAATAAGATGAAGTAAGCAAAGGGACAGCGGATGCGCTCGGAATCGTGAGATATGTGGCGGCCCACCGTTGCGAGCGCTTGTATAGATTCATCTTTCCATGGAGAACCGGCTGGAACCTTCTCGGGTCAGGCCCCTTGCGTGGCTTGAAGGGAAGAACCTCCCGGATCCCCGCATGTTCTTCCCCAGACATTCGGATGACTGCCTAGCAGAGGACTACGTGCAGTATGAAGTCGAAATCCGCTTGTGAGAGGGTCTGCTTGTTGGCGCTAAGAATACCTCCAAGCAACTTGGCATTGTTTCAGCTGAACATCTATCTGCCCCACTGCAGAGCGTTCAGCGACGGTCAAAACCGTCCAAGTTTCACAGATTCGCTGCAAATACCATGTCACCTCATGGCCTCATTCGCATTTTGAACCTGGGTGTTCATGGCATGCACTGCAAACAACCTATCTCGAGTAAACAGATTCTGAGTTTCGTTGACATTCTCGCTCGCAGCATTACTAGTCTTGCATCTCAGGCGTTTGACTAAACCTCTTATGCGTAGCTCTACCCATATTCTTGCGAAGTATGTTGCTGGACGCCCTGATTAGGCGGCTTTGTGCGTTGTGCGGCTTGCTTGTTTGTCACATGTGACTGGACGATTGGATCGAGTCGGATAGATTATTACGCGAAGATGGTATGTCTGAGATGGAGATGGTGAGGGATTTCTTGGAAGCGTGGAAGGGGTGATGAGGAGCGCTGACTGCTCGCTGCTGCTAACGTGGTCATGTGTTTGCAATGGGGAGGGATGTACGAGTACTTTGAATCGGAATGTCATTTGACAGAACGAGACGAACTGTCGACGTCCGTGCTACTTCCAGCCAACATGAAACATGTTTCTAGATACACATAGGTAACGGAACCTGCCTTCGACCTATTCTCTCGCCAAGCTACTTAGTTCACATCCGAGCCGTCAAGGACTTATGCCACAAGCTGGCCTTCCATCGTCACATTCCCAAGAACAATACCCGTCACATTCGAAGCAGCAGTAGCTGCAGGAATCGCCATTGCTAAGCGCCCCCCTCCAACCAAGACAGCGCCACCATCCCAAATCTCAAACCTAGCCGCCATATACTTGCCAGCGAGAAACAACGCATCGTGCAACCCCACAATAGCCCCTTTCAACAGCCCCCACGTCAGTTTGTGCCCTGGTGCTGACACAGCTGTGATAGAAGCACCATAGTGCTCGTTTATTACGAAAGGGTCTTCTTGGGGGGGGAGGTCGCCGTCACCGTCGTGGGATATAGCAAACAAGATGAAATTGTAGGCAGTGCGGATGGTTTTGCCCATCGCGGCCTTGTCTAGGGGGTAGGCTAGGAAGAAGCGGACTTTGATGCTGCGGGAAGGTTGAGCTTGTTGTGGGTTTTAGTTGAAAGGAATAGGTGAGCGGGTACTTACGATGTCTCTGGGACGGTGTATATCACGTAGGCGGCCGTTCGGAGGTCGATATCAGTGCTCGAAAGAGGAGGGAGCTCGTGGAGCACTGGAGTAGCTCCACTTGGGGATGCAGTCTCTCGAGTGGCTGGGGTAGGTGAGGCAATGCAACAGCTGTGTGTCAAAACGAGAAAGGGTAGGAAATTGGGGAAATACATGATGAGGTTGTTTGCAATTTGTTCAGAAAGTGAGAGATAGAGAACAGGAGAGAATGGAAACGGAATTCTCCAGGTCTTCAAATAGCCTTCAAGGTCAATGCCATCACAGCACGCCAGCCTGCAGCGCGACAGAGGTACGCATACTCCAACTACGTAGGCGTTGTGACCAGATAACGTCACCTCAACAGCGCGAGTACGCATCTTCGAGGCTCTCGAACAGCTATACTAGGCATTGTGATCAGACAATAAATATCAACAGCGCAAACCGGATTTCACAAATTCTCCCTCCGGCTTCAAATAGCCATTTCAGGTAGCGTGATCTAATGCTGCCAACGGCAGCGCAAATACGTGACTTCAAACCAGGGAGCCAAGACGTCGATCAATGCCATGCAGAGATCCTTGTCAAACCCAATCTTAGATACAGAGATACGAAGACATGCAGGTCCCGAAAAGCGTTTGCACAAAAAGCTACGAGTACAGATCGAGGCTGAAACAATGATGGCGAAGTAGCTTGGCCGTTAGACCCAGAGTAGACCACGTTTGAGGCGCTCCAAGTAATGCCAACGTTGTAAGCGGCTCTGGCGGAACCAGGTCTGTGGGTATCAGGTGTATTAGTATCCGAAGGCGATCATTACCACGCAATCCAAGTTCAACGAGCGTCGGTGCGTTTTTGGGTTTTCATTTCAGAGCAAGCCTAGAGGCAACGAAGGCGGACATGCATCGCTAGTCACTGGAGCGGGGTTGTGTCCAAGCTAAAGAGCTTGGGCATGATCGTATTCTCAATTCAACAGAGCAAATAAACAAAGAGATGAGGTTGTGACAGTAGGAACGAGACAGCGAAAGACCGAAGAGAAGTTCGAGGAGCTCAACGAGGTAATCGGTGGGGGCGCCGGCCAAACTTCGGCAGTACCCCGCTAGATTCGGAAGGAGCGTCATTCGAATATTCCACCCCAGCAAATGCTTCATCCCAATCTCCAACATTTGTAGAAGACACTACTCACACAGGACCCTCTCAAGATGGCGACCACGGCAGATAAGGTACGCATCTCTTGCAAGAATGCGGTCTTCCGTTGCTGATGGCTCGTTCTCCACAGATCAAAGGGATTGAGGAGGAGATGGCCAAGACGCAGAAGAATAAGGCCACTAGCTACCACTTGGGACAATTGAAGGCAAAGTTGGCCAAGCTGAAGCGAGAGCTTCTGACACCCTCATCGAGCGGAGGTGGAGGCGGCTGTGAGAGCGTCCAAGCTTCTCAAGAGGACACAGATGTCTAATTGTTATCAGCTGGCTTCGATGTTGCTCGGACAGGTGTGGCCAGTGTTGGATTTATAGGATTCCCATCTGTCGGGAAGAGTACGCTCATGAGCAAATTGACTGGTCAACATTCAGAAGGTCAGACTTGCCGCAAGAAGAACGCTCGCCCTAGGCTGACAACACCTATAGCCGCCGCGTATGAGTTTACCACCTTAACCACCGTGCCTGGTCAGGTGCAGTACAATGGCGCTGCCATCCAAATGCTCGATCTACCTGGTATCATCCAAGGAGCGAAGGATGGCAAAGGTCGAGGTCGTCAGGTCATAGCCGTTGCCAAAACCTGTCATCTCATCTTCATCGTGCTTGACGTTAACAAGCCTCTCACTGACAAGAGAGTCATCGAGAACGAGCTCGAAGGCTTTGGTATCCGAATTAACAAGGAGCCGCCCAACATTGTTTACAAGAAGAAGGACAAGGGAGGGATCAGCATCACGAACACTGTCCCGCTGACCAACATCAGCCATGAGGTTGTCCTCTTAACCGTTTGGAAAAGGAAGTGAGCTTACTCGTCTGTGTAGGAGGTCAAAGCCGTGATGAGCGAGTACAAGATCTCATCCGCCGATATAGCCATTCGTTGTGATGCCACTATTGATGACTTGATCGATGTTTTGGAGGCCAAGGCCAGAAGTTACATTCCTGTCATCTATGCTCTTAACAAAATCGACTCCATCTCAATTGAGGAACTCGACCTGATATATAGGATCCCGAACGCGTGTCCCATCAGCGCGGAGCATGGATGGAATGTTGACGAGCTGTTGGAACAGATGTGGGAGAAGCTGGAACTTCGGCGAATTTACACGAAGCCAAAGGGCAAGTCTCCTGATTACAACACGCCGGTAGTGCTGAAGAAGAACGCGTGCACAGTTGAGGACTTCGTGAGTGGCTTCACTATTGTCATCTGTGTATACTGACACCATATCAGTGCAATGCTATCCACAAGACCATCGTGGAGCAATTCAAGCATGCAATTGTGTATGGTCAATCTGTAAAGCATCAACCGCAAAGAGTTGGCCTTGCGCACGAGCTTGCAGATGAAGACATTAGTAAGTGCTCTCGAGTCTGGTGTCATTGTAGACGGCTCATTGTCAATAGTCACGATCATCAAACGATGATCCCCAGCGCAAGGAGGCTTCAAATGTGGAGGTAGGAAGATCCTCCCCGGAGAAGCATTGAGCTCCACCCCAAAAATAGCCACTTGCCATCGGAAGACGTCCACCGTTACTTCTCTCGATTTCTACCAGAGCCAGACGGATTGAGATCTATGCGTCAGAGATCTTGATGCACGTAACCGATAGTACCAACGGTAATTAATGCAAGCAGCCGGTGGTGCTCTCTGTCAGTCTCGAAGCTAGATCAATTAGATCATTCTACCTAGTCACTGGTGTCTATGAGAGCTGCGGTCGAATGGATCAACACACGACATGTAATGGAACATCTACACAAAAATAGCCTCGATCAACTCAGGTGATCACCATCTCGCATATACGATACAAGAGCGAATTACTTGCATCGAAAGCATACAGAGTCATGTAATTCGACAGCGAAAAGCAATACTATCGATTGACTTCAACGGAGTTGAGCCATTTCAAGGCGCTCAAAGTGGGATAGCGAGCTACAAGTCCTCTGCTCATAGGCCGACGTATCGTTTAGTAATTGCTGGGTGGCTTTGGGAATAAATGAAAGCGACATCGGTGTTTGGGTGACTTCCAGGGTTGAGTGGCTTGCCTAGATCGGAATCTGGGGCAAAGACGAATTCATGACTCTGCCTGTGCCATAGCTCGACCGCTAGGTGCGGATCAGCAGGAATCAGGTGCCGCACAACGGCCAGTCAGCAGGCATTAATGCGATTGAAGTTCCCGGCGTTGGTCGATTCAGCAACGTCACCTGGTCGTGTCCAACGGATCTGGTTTCCAGACCATCAAGCGAATCAGCTATGTCGCCCACCCTATGGAGCCATTCCATTCCCCAGCACTTTGAATTAATTCCCAAGGGTGGATTTATTTTACGAGGAAATCCCACGTCTTTATCCCTAGGAAATCCACTTGCGATAAACTAATCAATTACTTAGCAATTGAATCAGCCCCCAGCAGGCACTAAAGAATTTGGCAATAATCCTATTCGCTGGACTGCCGATGGCGAATATGGCTGCCGAAGTTTGACAGGGCTGCCACAACCAGTCAAGGGCAAGGCTCCTCAGTAGATCATCTCCTCTTGATCTTCGCGTCAGGAGACATTTGACCGTAAGGAGTTTAAAGGCATGTTTTTGCTTTTCGCCTTGTCAACAATCATGGACTTTTTGACTTTATTGAATGCCGTGTTTTACGATTCTTTTTCTGGACTGGCCGTGTTTGCGATGTTGCGTTTGGAGTGGCATTTAAGTAACTGGGGGGGGATTTTTGGGTTTTATGATTTTGCGCATGGGTAGGTTGGGTATAGGTTGGGTAGGATTGGTAGGTTGGGGGTTGGGGAGGGGCTTGGAAGTTTTGGGGGGGGCAGTTTCGGGGGTGCTAAAGTCGGGACAGCTTGGCAGAAAGTGTGTTTGTGTGGTCAGTGGTGGGTTGAGTGAGGGTTGAGGGTGAGAAACAAGGGAGTCCGCAAGATCCGTACCGCAAACCGCAAAACGTCCCCGAAGCCCGCTGCCAGAAAGTCAAAATCAAATCAGAAATAATGGCCCCAACTAATTAAGGATTTTAGTCAGCGGAAAAACGACTCGGACTCTCGATTAACTTACCTTATTACCCGCCCGCAGCACTGACCCATGGAAATAATAATGCAGATACTTAAAACTGCTTAACCTGCACCCACTGCCAATCCTTAGTACTTAGGGTAAGTAGCTCCCCCTCCAACATTTCGCTCTCCTGACCACACCTCGAAACACTCTCCGTCATTCATGGGCCGATTGATACCCAATTGAATCCTTAGTCGGAAAATTGCAGGACTTGATTGTTCGTAGCAGGTAATCCTGTCCATCATCATCTTCCCCTCTGCGCTATATTTTCTACCTACCTGTACCTATTCGCGCATCTAGCTAATTCCTCTTATTCAGATACCCGTCCAAAAGGCTTCAATCGAATCGGCCCTGATATGCTGCAATCTGGCCGCCTACACGATCCCGCTAAGACGCATGCCCAGGAACGCGCCTGCTGTGTTTGCCGTTCGTCAATTCTTTGACGCCTCGGATACATGCTTGTACCCCACGAAAACGACGGATATTGGCTGCCGAAAGACGTGCGAGTTTTTTCCAACTTCTGCAACATAATGCACGAGGTTTTTGTGGATATCAAGATGGAGCAAAATTACAGTCTACACCATGATGACGACTTCGGGGGCGCTCATCTGGTCGACGTGGGTGGGCACCACTCCCCACATCAGACCCCTCAACATGAGTACGAGGACTTTGGGTTCCCGGCTTCGACGAATGCACAGATGGACACCATATACAACCGACCGTTGCAATCGTCCTTCTCAAGCCCTCAGCCTCTACATCCACTCGTTACTATGCCGCAGTGGCCAAGTCAAATCACAAACCCTTCGGAAAACAGTCCTCCGTCGATTGTACCGCTACACAGGCCCATTTTGCCTCTTTCCAAGACCATGCCACTTCCAACGATTTCTACTTCTGTCGCTCCCAGTAAATCACATTCGTCCTCTACATCGAGGAGGACCTTGACAGATAGCGACCGGCGACGCATGTGCGAATATCATAATGATAATCCCAATGTTAAGCAGACTGAAATCGGAGGTATGTATATAAAGTTGTTACTACAAGAATACTACTAATCATGTTTCTCAGCCATGTTTGGTGTTGAGAGGAGGTTTGTCAGATGAGATTCTTGTTGTTGGGACTACTCTTACTAATTCTATTCCCTTAAGTACTGTGTCAAAAGTCCTGCGCAACAAAGAAAAATATCTCCTTCCAGAAGAAGGAAGCCGCTCTCCTATTAGAAGATCGAAAAGCAAGTTCCCGGACATTGAGAGGACTCTTTCGCAATGGGCTAAGAATCGCCTGAGTCAAAGGCTTCCACTTGACGACAACACGATCAAAGATCAGGCTAGGATTTTTGCAACGACCGTCGGCAGCACAGAATGCCACAATCAAGTAAATGACCCAGCTTGGTTAGAGACATTCAAGCAGAAAAATCACTTGCCTGGTGCCAAGCCAAGTGAGACCAAAGATGAGCGCGATCGGTCAAGATCTGGCTCTCAGACACCCAGTGGCATCTCGCCTGTTGGCTGGGACGGTTTGCCCATAAGCTCGCTTTCAAAAGAGGAAAAAAACCAGAGTCCAGACAGCTATATGGATTCCTCCTACGGGCACACGCATTCGCAAAGTACTGCATCGCTGGGAAGTTGCTTCTCAGATCTTTCATCCTTCGCTACAAGCGACTTTAGAAGCCCGACCTCACCGTTGTTCTTCTCTCCAATGTCAAGCTGCGGTCCAAGTCCCTCGCTACCTGCTCAAAAAATGGCTCGTCTCCCACCATTAGCACCAACCAGTTCTTTGCGTCGGCGCCAAACCGTACCAATCATAGGTTGCGAGTCTTCACCTGACTCGGCTACCTCCAAGCAGCTACCTCACAACCTTGCTTCTTCCAATTTGGATTCACCCCGTGAAGAAATGGAAATCTCTCCTCTAAGTACAACCGACAACTCATCCTTCCACCACTCCCGCCCCAGCAACACTCCTCTAACCAATCCATCCCCTCTCTCAACAATGGCGCCACCCTCCACTCTAAGTGTCAGTCCGAACCTTGGCTCCAACGCAAGTCCAAGCATCTCTCCCTCCTCACCTCCATCGCAAGATGAGGCTCGAGCTGCACTAAGCACCCTGATGACATTCATCAAACATCAACCTAATGGGGCAGTGGACCCACATGATTACCTTGTCATGGGGAAGTGGATGCACATGCTTAAGCTTGAGACGGGGGAGTTGCCCGGTGGGATGCAAGCAATTCCGATGAGTGAGCGGGCCGATGGGACGATGCCCATTGGGAGGAAGAGGAGTGAGCATTCTTTGTCTTAAGCTCGATCCACCGACTCAAACGAGCTCCGCATTGCAACGACCAACGGCAGCAGCGGCATCAGAATAATTGAGACGACCCTTTCCTCTCACATCTCTTTGCATTTACTTGACACTATCCTTGAAACCTACCATCTTGTTTTTCATCAACGTTACATGGGCGGCATAGCATCGGTTTTTCGCACTCTGGGCATTTTGGCCAACTAGGGAAGCCATTCTACGCAGTTCAGGCTACAAAGGAAATGGCATGGAAAGGAACACGATGGGACTGCAATATTCTTGGGAAAGAATATACATACGGGATGGGACATACACAGCAGGCCTGGAACGTCAGTCATTCAGATGGAGTTTTGCGTTTGTTTTTCTTTCAATTTCGTTTCTCGTATGTCATTTTTTGTTGTTTTTGTTGCAAGTGCATTTCAAGAACCAAAAATATGGGGACTATACTAGAAATACCCTAGCCTCACGGCTTCACCAACAGATCGCGTTTTCGGCATCTGAGAAATTTTTGTACGAGCTGGGATATTGGATTGGATTTGGATTTGGGTTTGGGTTTGGGTTTGGGATCGGTACATTGGGCGGCATATTGCATTGCGTTTTTTTGGGCGGCATTTTTTGCGGTACGTTGTTTCATTTACCTTAGTTGAGAAGTCTAGTCATGATGGGAGAGGCAATTGATGATGATTACGAATCGAACTGGAGTGAAGTTGTTTCTTTGTGCAGAAGGGTTTTGTTTCACGGCTCCTTTATAGCAATGGTCATTCTTCTATCTGTATGTGGAGTATTCTATATATCCCCAATCCTATCCCTCAATAAGTCCTGCACACTCTTCTCCGCCAACTCAGGCAACACCCTCACAAGCACCAACTCCAGTGCCGCATACGCCAAATGCCTATTCATATACGCATCTCCCCAAACATGCAATTCCCCCTCCACCTCCGCCCGCCACGCCCTAGCCTCCTTCGTCGCGAAAAACTGCCCACAAACAGCAGGAGGAATAAGCGAGAGGATAGACTCAGCAGCGTGGCGTTTGATAGCGGCGCTCTCCTCTTCAAGTATCGGCGGGGGCGGTGAAGGTGGAGGTGGCGGGAGCGTCGAATTAGGGAATGTTATCCGGCGGATAGATCGTAGGATCTGGGGTAAGAGCGAGGGAGGATGTAGGTGCGTCGTGATGAGATGGTGGAGGTACCTGTTTTTGGGGGAGAAGATTGAAAGTGGTAAGCCAGACGGTTTATCAGATCGGGAGTTAATTGTGAATTGAGATGAAACGAGCCAAGACGAGACGCTGCTGCTGCCAAGGATGAGTTATGGGTATGGGGTATGTCAATCAGGTGTCTAGGCTAATATAGGGTGAGGGTAGAGATACGAAGCAGGTTTTGCAGGGGGGAGATGATTGGGTGCTGTTTGCGATTTCAGGCGTTGATGCTGAAACGGGTAGGTGGCGGGAGAATGCCGTTGTGGAAATGAGGCTTTGCATCATTGTTGCATGGCCAAATACGAGGTGTGGAGATTGATTTTCATGGGTAGAATGGATAGAATGGATAGGGCAGGGGAAGGGGGCCAGTTCGTTGGGCAGCCTTGCGTGAACGCTTCTGGCTGTTTGAGGGGATGTCTCGTCATTAGGCATTAGGGGCCATTAGGGCCTCTACCCTGAGCCTCATTCTGGCAGTTTCTACCAGGGGGGATGTTTTGCCCTGCAGTAGACTTGAACAGGATGAGCGGTGGAGAAATGCAATGCAGATTAGGGTATGCGAGGGCCGATCCTGATGATCATCCATCCCGGCTGTCTCCAGGGATCTCCCGGGCGCTTACGCAGCTCGTCTTATCGGCGATAGCGAGAGTCCGAGGAAAGACGATTGATGATTCTTCTTGTTTTCTTCTTCTGAATGGTGATGAAATGAAAAGGGACCATGTGTCGATTGCGCCATCATGGGCTTGCCTTGGTCAAGTTGGCATTAACCAGGAAAAAACAATAAAAGAAAAAGACTATCATTCTGGCAGCAATAGTGTGAAAGTGTAAAGGCATGGCAGTGAAAGCGACGGTGGGACGAAACCGGGGGGAGTCTAGACACCGCATGATAGCGTGTGGCTTGACAGGGAAAGTGGAGTAAGGTAATCACTCAGGCCGCATTCGCCCTTAGCTTACTCTTGGTGGCATGCGCGAGGAAGCTAAGACACGCTACCCACGCATCCTGCAGAACGATAACGGGGCGAGGCCAGCTGCGTCCCCCGCCGGGACCTAAATCTGGACCAAAGGCAGGTTGAGGCATGCCCACTTATGCACGCGCGCATTCATTTGGAAGTCAGATGACTGAAATCTCATGCGGGTCGGAGGATAGTGTCAGGGATCGTCAAACCAACGAAAATGCAGATGAGACATGGAAGTCACTTACTGGTCCAGTATCCCGTCTGTGGCACCCACTCTCAGCGGTCCGTGGATCAGGTGGTGCTGGAGTAATGCCAGAGCTCCAGAAACCCAGGGCATGCGTGACGGAACATCAAGAAGGTCGGAGATTAGTCGGAGTACTCTGAAACTGACGATTGGACGAGGTTTGAGAGGCGGCTCGATTTCCGTCGCGATTGGTGACCCGCAAGTCCTTGACGTCGTCAATGAGCGCGGAGGCTCCGAGTAAGCCGTGACGAAACCGAGGATGACAAATCTTGAGGTCACGAAGGCCAAATAGAAGTACTGAAGGATTCGCCAAAACATTGAGGAGAACGTGGACTTCCTGCTGTGAGTGCTCGACCCTCCGTCTGTGCTCTTGATCTTCTCCGAGAGGAGGCCGAACTTCTCAAGACGGCTGCGCGCGCCCACTTCGAGCTCCTCGCTTGTCGTTTTGGGCTCCATTCTCGCTTTGACCACGCCGACGAAATTCGTGATGGTTGCCCATATGAACCAGCCTTCGCAGACTCTGCCTCCAATTGAATTGCCCATAATGCTATCCGCAATTACATCGGCAACAAGCGTGCGTAGACAGACATTCTCTAGATCCTCCGTAGGTAGTAGTACCGCTAGTGCACCTTGCACTAGGAGCTGCCTATATTGTGCCTCATGATCTTGCTGTTCCTTCGCTGTTGAGGGATTTGCGGGCTTCGGGACAGGCGAAAGGGCTGGATGCGGGTTCAGGTTGTGGTAGATGACTCGCGGATCCGTGAATAAAGAGGGTGGATGTCTTGCCTGGTGACTGATCCGATATGCTAGCCCGTGAAGTTCATTAGCGAAGGAAGTCCGTGCGTACATTGTGACTGCGTACCATTGATGTGGTTCTCCACCAGTTCTGGCAGTTCATCAAAGACTAGGCTTTCGAGATCAACACTCCTCAACCTGCTCTCCAACTGGGTGGTGCAATGTGCCACGACCCGCACAACCTCTTCCACGAAACCCTGGTCCGGAGTAATTTTCCCATACCAGCTCTGTACGAGATCCTTCACAACAATGGCAATGATTGCATACAGCTGCAGGTCTATATCATTACTGCTCGTTAAAGGCGGTAGGAGCTCATTGATAGGACGGGGCTCCGTAGAACCAGCATGAGCGTGGGGGCAAAGTACCCTTCGGACAAGAGCAGCCGTTGCTCTATCTGAGACATCGGAAGGTGTACTCGAGCGAGCTGGCGAAGGCTGGCGGGTGCGGGAGGATGGTCTCGAGAATTGGGGCGTTGTGGATATTGGAGTCGTTGCTATTGGAGTGCTGCTAAAGGTGGGTACGGCTTTGGGGCGAGGTTGAAGGTGTTGTGGTGGTTTGGGGGAAGGTTGTGTCATCCTGGACTTGTGTTAGGCCAAAGCATCTTGGTCTGCCTAGTCATTAAGCGCAGACCACCCGGACAGTCATTGTCGTGGCAATGGAAGTCGAGCTGAGAGACAGCTCTTGCAGACGTTCATCATGGAAGTGTTGCTGGAGCTATATCCGTCTCGGAGCTTCGGCAGAACTGTATATCCGAGACAAGTAGGTTGAACCGCTTTTCCAAACTTCATTCCTTTCCCTTGAATTTGAATCCTCCTGCCTTTCGAAGCTCAATGTAAACGCAGGTCTCACTCTAGCGTCATTCATACGGTAGTTTGCCAGCTTTCGGTCTACATACACACCAAAGCGAAGTCCTACGTGTCAGCAATGCTCTTCTAGAATAGGTATTATGAAATTGTCAGAGCCAAGTACTGAATGACCTTCAATGCGTCCTCAGGGGGCTCAGACCATATATAGTACTACCACGGCACCATTCACCAACAGCACACCCTTTCCCTCTATCATCTATTTCTACTGAGTCAAGACTTGACGCATCTCCTTCCACTCCTTCATTATTCTCTCAGCCGCTTTGTAATGCTCGCTCGAAAGCAATCCTTCCTTGGCTAAGATGAACAACCCTCTGCTCAGCCGCGCGAAGTCATCATACGCTAGACGGATGAATTCGGGCCCAGCGTTCTCTTCGAAGAGACGCTTGAGCTCTTGTTTCTCCGATGTGGAAGGGAAATTGCTCGCTGCTTTGAGCTCATACGGCCAAGTGGGCCAGCCATTCTCATCCTCTCGTTTGTCTCCCTCTTCTTTCCATAGCCACCAAGGGGGCTGGCAATTTACGAATTTTGGAGCAACGACAGCCTCGTCCCAGTCCAGTATGGCTGTAATTTTGACGCAGCTGTCAGGCTGGATCTCAGCCATGATATTGCGGGAATGCAGGTCAACATGACACAGACAGTGCATTGCTGAGTTATTGAACACACCCAGCTTGTCCATGTCGCATACTGTTTCGAGAAGACCATTGGAGAGCGTGATGTCTCGTTCAAACGGCCTTGTAAGATTATATGCCCGCCATCTTCCGAACTGGGTCTTGAAAAAATCAGCCGTTGTCTCGTGCGCTCCGAGGTCTCTCTTAAAGTCATGTGCTGCCGGCTCTTCAATGACTTCCCCATCAGATTCTCTCAGCTCGAAACGTACAATCTCCGGGCACTGATCAGGATCGGTGTTTGGCGGTGATGCCTCGATCAGGCCTGCTACTGGACTCTCTAGGGATAGAAGGGCCTTTATCGTGCGCCCCATCTCACAGGCGACCTTGCATCGTTGTGAATGGCTGAGTGTATCCCAGATCGTGTTGAGGTCACTGCCAGGAACGCGATTCTGGATCACATACGGCTTCTCTAGTGGATTTTTACAGCTGAAGTCCTTTGCGATGATCTCAGGGACTGGAATCGAAGTTCGTTGCCGTACATATATCAAAGTGGCCACGTCTCGGTCGGCACGCCCTTCGTCCCATCTCGAATTTCGAAGGATGAGCTTTTGGGTTGCTTTGCCATGCGATGATGGTAGAGTGATACCTGTGATTCGGTTGTAGTCACCTCCTCGAAGCCGCTCGATAAATAGTATTTGTGGCGGCGGTACAAAGGATGCGAAGAACTTGTTTGCACGCAAAGCCTCCAAGATACGTTCCTTGATAGAGATCTGTGACGGCCACAGGCTATTACAGAGTTTTTCGACTCGCGGTTTGAAGTCGTTCCAAGGCTCTTGCGAACAGCGTATTGTAGATGTTTCGGACTGAGCGGAGGTGGAGGATGATGATGATGCCGACGAAGCTCGTGATCGTATCGAGGCAATATCATCCTTGCTTAAGTCCTTGATTGTTTGCTCTGACAGCTGTGTTGTCATGGTCGATGGATTTCCCGGAAACTGTTGTTGGTGTGATGTGGGTGGTGAGAAGTTCCTGTCTTCGATACGAAGACTAAAAGATGGAGGGAACCCCAAATGAGGTGACAGGAAGAAGAAGGTTGTGGGTGGTACAAGGGTGTGCACATGAAAGATCTTCTTTGGTGCTAAGGAACAAAGAATATTATGATGGAACCCGGCAAACGTACCTTAGTTCTTTGTGAGCAGTCTACGGTCCGCTGGTTGGTGGAAGGCCAACAATGCACTGTCTGCTTGCTTCTTCGCCATTTATCTCTCTCTCTCTCTTACTTTCTTTGCATTTCCTGTTGTTGTACGAACATAGGTGCCTTTGAATGTCCTTTTTGAAGTGTATAACAAGGAAGGTTGCCAAGTTCCCACAAAGAGAAAGCAAGTCATCGCTTTGTCAACTGCGTACAAATGTCTTTTCCAATACTGCGCAATTCCATTCGTAGAATGCAAGCCTTGTTGTTTTGCGTTCTTTAAATGGCCTTGTATCAGGCCTTCTTCTCCTCTCCAACCCATCACTGCATCCACCATCCTAAGCCGAATCCTCTAAATTCAGCGGCTCTCCAGGGAACAAACTCATCAGACTTCACTACCTACAAAAATCATGACGAAAACTCACCACTGCCCCGGACCCAAGCTCCGTAGAATGAAAGGTAACTGCCGCCCTGGACCCAAAGGCTCTTGCGCCACTCATCAAATTCTCTGTCCAGCCATTATCAACGGAGTGGTATGCGCCAAGAAGCATCTTACCATCGAGCCATGCCCACGGTGTGGACGCTAATGTGGCTCCGACGTCCGTAAATTCTGTGATATTTATGTCTCGCTGCGTTCGCCTGAGCAGCGTCAAGGTGAGTACCGGAAGCATATAAAAGTGCTTTGAATCCTTCGCGGCCTGCGGTTCTCATCGTCAAGTCCTTTAGTAATAGCATACATGAGATCAAGATAGTGAGTACGTAATACAAGTGTGTCACGCTATCTCCTTAGTGTACAAAATGTTGATGACTTGAAAAAGCATGCGTGCTATAGTGGACAACAATACTAAACGAGTTGCAAGCACACTTGGAGCTAGAGCATCAACCCCTTGATATAGAGGCTCGTTGGTCCCATCCCCTGTATTTGTCTTCATCCGCATTATGGAGGCCTGAATTGCATTCATCTTAGTGATTAGCAGCTACGCCTACTTCTGGAAAGAGGGTTGCGATGAAAAGCGCATATACGATCCGCAATTGTGGTGTACTTCGGGTATGACCGAGATAGACCTTCAATGTCATTATGGATCAAATTGCACAGTGTGGGAGTAGGGGCCAGGGCCAGAGTATGTTAAGGATAGAGTCGGATTGTACACAGTAACAAGAACCCTATGTCTCAGCCTAACTTGTTGCTCTACCAAGTCTTGAGAGAGGCTCTAGGATGGATATATGAATAGACCGCTGTGTCGAACGCATTGTTATAGACTATTGACTAAGATGGAAAAGCTCACAAGTTTAATGCGTTGACACGCATGTTCAGGCTACCAAAATGCGCCATTGAGTAGGCTCGCAACTTTTGTACGTCTTCCTCCATGGTGAAGCCCCACTATAATCTCAGTCGCCAACTTTGAATTATGTGGCTTCCGTTCGTCCTGGCATTGACATCAAGGCCTATAAACATCTTCAATTTAGCAGCAAACTCGTCTAGAGGATGTTGAAACATAAGCGCCGCAACTTTGACTGGCTCGGAGGACATCTCAGATGTTCAATCTCATCAAGGGCACGCTTAAGTCCGTGTAATTCGATGATCAGCTCACGGTACTCCCATGTTGACGATGTACTGAGTGCAGCTATGATGTTCTTGATGAGGACGCTAGCAAGAATAAAACCACCAGCGGAGAACCCGAAGGACATTTGAGCAAAGTATGTGTGTTGACCGAAGAGAGAATGATAAAAGGCGATACGCTCGCATATTTGGAAGAGAACCTCGCCAAAGATATGGTAAGCCTCGACTGTCTAGACTAGCAGTGCTTACGTGCTTCTGTTGCGAATACTGTGACTAAGCCTATAATTTGACGGCGAATAGTCCCAGCAAAAGTGAGGCTGAAGCCCCACATCTTTCGCAACTTCGCTCACAAGAATCCCATCATGCTCTCATCTTACAAGACATGGACCCACTCTCTGTTTCAGCATCTGTCATCGGTGTACTAACAGCGGCAGCCAAAGTTTCATCTGTGTTGGTTACCTTTGTGCAAAATACGAGGGCCGCCCCGAAGCTTGCGCAGACAGTGCTTGCGGACGTCAATGGCCTGACTGCTGTACTCAGTCATCTGCAAACATATTTGCTAGGGGTGGTAACCCCATCAAAGCCCCGAGCCTCTCTTATCTTGGTCGAACAGGTCGTTGTAACTTTGGCAGAATGCGTCACCACCTTTTCGGAGCTCGAAGACCTTCTTGGTACTTCCCAGCATAATGCTATGGGCGTGCTCGACCGCATGAAGTGGGTCACGAAGGAGTCAGAGGTATCTGACGTACAAAGAAGGCTACAGAGCAACAAGTCTTCCTTGACACTAATGCTCACAATCCTGCAATGGTTCGCTATTCTTGTTCCAACTGTATCTGCGTTAATTCCATGGGACATAATCATTAACGCTATTCTAGCAAGTCTATGGAAGAGGCAGAGTCTGCAGTGACCCGCTTGTGTGATTTGGTAGGACAAGTGTTGGCGAATAATCAGGACATGAGCTGGCGCCTCAGAGATATGGATGATAAGGCGACCTTTAGGGCTGTATCGACAAAGTCTAAGCTCGACGATGACGCTAGTACGACATCGAGCAAGACGGCCGCCCCCGCGCCCGATGCTTCCGTGGAGCAGACACCACAAGGCGTTCAGCGCAACCACTTTGGTTTCGCGTTCGAGGAAGACCTGTTAGCTTCTCTGGTATATCGGAAACCTCTTTTTAGTGACTCTGGAGAGTCTCTCGTAACCTCAGCTGCCAGGACCACGGCTTCATCCATACTATCGGCTCTTAGTCTGACTGATGTGTCCAATATATCCATACTGGCAGTGCCAATCTATGCTCACGAAATCCGCAACAGTGACCGGTATGCTTTTGGAGACTTTCAACCATATACTTCGCATGCTCAAGAACAACAATCAACGCCCCAGTCTACAAAGGAGCCGCTAAAGGCTAAGAAGTGGGACGCATTTGCTTCTGCCGTTTTTCGACGAAGACACTCAAAGCTGTCCAAAATTAGGGCCATTGAAGACGGAATCGGGAAACCAGAGCGTACAATACTAGGGGTATCGCTTCATAAGAGCATTGAATATGCCAATGTTCCCATCTACCTAACCGATGAGGATGGTGAGAGCTTTGTATATGGCTACTTTCCCATCTTTGTGGCCAGGATTGGAATGTTTCTAAAAGAGAATGGTCAGTCACCCATTCTCCGCTTTTTGCCTACACCTATTGTCAATTCCGTTTTAGACGAGCGTGTATTAATCTTCTCACCTAGCTACGGATTCGCCCGACATTTTTAGCATTAGTGGTTCACCTCTGCGTTTGAAGGAGCTCGAGGCTGTCTTCAACGAGCCTCCACATTACGGCGAGGGTTTCGACTGGGCCGGTTGTACGGTACACGACGCAGCCAGCATCTTGACAAGATATCTTCTACGAAGTCCTGAGCCTGTCATACCATTAGAAACATACCGAGCGTTTCAAGACCCCTTGCGGCCATATTTCGGTCCTCCTTCTAAAAGTATAACGGCTGATGACCGCGACGCAGCGATTGTTGAATACCAGCGGCAAATCCTACTTTTGCCGCCTCCGTCGCGTGTACTGCTTCTATATCTATTGGACATGCTAGCTGTCTTTGCTTCAAAATTCAATATCAACAGGATGACCTCGACACGCCTTGCTGCTGTCTTCCAGCCAGCAATTCTCTCTCCAGTGAAGGCTGGAGAAGACTTCATCGAAGAAAGCAACTCTCGTTGTTTGAGCCAGGACGTGGTCATTTTCCTAATTGAAAACCAGGAACATTTCTTGTTCGATATGTCGGGAAGGGTCTTACGCATAAAGTTTAAAGGCGACCGCTACCCTTGGAAACAAGGTCTTCAAGGGTTTCAGTGAGGATGATGGGTTTGGTCGGAAACATGTGGCTTCCAGCACATCAAGCAAGGCCCATTGTTCGTATTCCATCTGAAGATAGTTGCCATTCCAGTTTTTACTTCTTTCTCAGTCCGACTGCTATTGCAAGGCAAGTACTGACGTATTCGGGCAAAGATCCAAATTGCTACAGTGCTAGGCTTGTATAGGTGTGCCTTTTCAACAGATATTACGGGTCGGAAAATTAAGCTTAGTCAATACACTCGACTTCTGTGCTGTTCATCGATTGTTCAAGTCCTCAAATGAGCATGCATGTATATTATCATTAGTGTGATTCCTCAAGAAACACATCACACCAAAGCATTGACCGAAATACTTCACATAAGCCCACCAATACCCACCCGCTCCCCATCCGACTTCCCACACCGACCGGCACCAAAATCAGCACTCCTGCATAAGACCTACCCGCACTCTCCACCCTCTCGAAGGCCCCATCAGTACTCGTCGCACTCGCCCCACACCAGGACAAACCCTCACGTACCCAGCACTCGTACACAACCCCACCGCACCTTAAGCGCTCTCCACCACACCCACAAATTGCGTCCGTGCCTTTACATACCCTTCAGAGCCACCCCTAAAACTGTCAAAGGCATCAGGCGCCCAGCGAGATCTCCGATCGGCTCCACTCGGAGCGCAGCAGAGACAACTAGCTGCACGCTCTGTACTTGGCCGCCGGAATCTGAGGTACGAGACGAGCAGGAAGCGTAGAGGCTTTTCATACTAAAACATGCAGAGACGGCTGTGGGGGACTTTACTACGGCGGTGATGGTTGCGGAGCCGGCTGTTGGACATGTTTATGTTAACGGGATAAGACGCATGCTTATCGTATGTATGTTTGAGGACAACGTTACACAGAGGGCAGATGGTCGGCACCGGATGTGGTTAGCGGAAAATTGCTGGGGGTAGGGCGCGTGGAAATGTTTCGTAAGAGGCGAGAGGGGTAGCGTAGAATATCATTCCGTTATATTCATCAATGGGCACACCCAGACATATGAATAGACAGGCGGGTGAGGCCGATGTCTAGATCACAGGCTGCTGCAAAAACGAACAAAGGAGCCCTGCTGTCTTCTGGGCAAGCTGTGGCAAAGTTAACGTTGTGTGGTTATCGTTCGCAGCAATTGAAAAATCAAGGAACCGAGGAGTACCGCTTTCAGCAAGGCAATAACAATACGGGTGAAGGCAGTGATGGGGTATGGATGATATGTCGCAAGGCATAATGCAGGCTGTAGATGTCGCCTGCGCGGCTGAGAATATCATTTCGGGGGCTGCCTTTGAGTTTTGGTGATTTCTGAGTCGGGGCATGTATAATAAGATTGTACAACGCGTATCCGTACGAAGAATTTCAAATGCCTGGAATTTGGTTTTGCAATCTCAATGGGAAGATCGAAACATGTAGATCAACATCCCATCTAACAGCATTGGTGTTATATAACGCTAAAGTCGAGCGAATTCGGAGTTTCTTGCCGAGCATCTGGACAAGGTGTTCCGTTGGCCGTGCAGGGAATAAATTCACTTAGGATCAGGGCAGTAGTGCAATTGTGAGTTCATTGTGTGATATGGAGTCTGAATAGTAGCGCCATGTAGAAAGGGAAACTTCGCGGGAATGATTCGCAGGAAAACTTCGCATGAAAAATTTCAGCACTAAGAGCTGGGGACTAATAATCAGCACCGTAGGCTTCTCAGAAGCTACTGTTGTGCCGAAAAGTCCACATCAGCCTTTCGAACTCCGCTAGCACAATGTGCTTGTGCGCTCCTCCTATCACAGATGGTTCTCTACTAGGTCCCAGCCCAGCAAGCGTTTAGTTCCTAGAGGCGAATGTCAATATGACGATGACTGCATGAAGCAAGGATGTCTCTCTCACCTAAGAGTGCTCGTCATGTGCCCCATGGCATATACCAATATCATGGCTTGAGCATTCTTTGCCATATACGAAAATCCTGTCCTCAATCGTCGCGTACCATAGTGTTCAGTATGAAGTCACACCTTGCGATATCTGTGGTCCGCAGCCACTCATCACGCTGCTGTTGAGGAAATCTCACAACGTCATATCTGCATGCTTAGGAATATCGTCCAGACTGTTGCACTTGCAGTCGCAATTCGGCACTGGACAGACATCGTGTGTATCGAACCAATCCAGAAAATGTCCTGCATGTGCCATATGACCACAAGTTTGACACACTGAGATGAATTTATTCATCGTATCGCGTCGAGTCGGTTCAGCAGCTACACTACCACGAGAGTGTGGGTCCGGCATCCCGAGCCAATCCAAACAGATCACGCAGCGGGGCAAGTGTTTACCACATTTGGGGCACACGGTTCCCGTCTTAGCATCCCCAAAGATCTTGTCGGGGTGAGTACCGAAGCCTGGCGGAGGTGCCTCAGGTCGAGGATTGGCCGTGCCGCGATGCAGTGCTTGGTTGCAATAGTTGCATTCAAGACTGAATTGGCGTGGAGGAACAGCAATTCGCGGTTTGCCGTCCGCATCCCTTGAGAGTTTGGTGGCTTGTACATCGAACTTGACTCGAGGTAAGAAAAGGCACAAACCGTTGAGATACGAGCGGTAAGCCTCGCGCCACTGATCAACTCTAGCGTCCGCAAAGTAGCGAGGACAGGTGAATGACATAGCCAGAAGAGCGGTTTGAACGTCTGAGGACTTTTCGATGTATATCTCGAAGAGAGGAACAGCTCGCTCGGTAAGGCCAGTAAGGACGACGCCTTCGACATCGCCCTCTTTGATACATTCTGTGGTATTGTAGTTGATGTATTGTGTAAGCTCGTCATCATCCAGGTACAACAAAGCAATGCCAACTCGTTCTCTCAGTGGGAGTGTTGTTTCAGCCAGGACATCGTGCCAGTCACCATAGCTAACCAGTGCAAGGATGGCTCGTGCGTAAGGATCTTCAAGGTTGGCTTTCATGTCTTGAATGGTCTCGTTCCAGTCCTCGTTGGTTGTTGCTTGCCCCTTGTTGAATCCAGCGATTGCAACTGCAAGCTCCCTATGCAATGAGGTTGTGCTCCCGTTTTTTAGAGCGGTAAAAGCTAGCTTGGGTTGATCGTGTATTAAGGCAAGAGCAGCAGCTTTGGTGTTCTCGCCTTCGAAAACAATTTTCTTGACAGTGGTTTCAAGCTGCTCATAAGGAAGTCCCAGGCCACAGGTATGGAGGCACAGGCGGCGATGATTTGGGAATGAAGTGCTCGTCATGCGACATTCTGGCAACTCAAGTTTGGCACACAGTGTCTCGACAGCAGTAGCGACTTCCTTGCTGTAGGTGGCCTTATTCACCTTGTCTGAAGCTCGCTGCGAATCTGAACGACTTTTAGAAGATGTACAAGACAAACGCGTGCGACTCAGCTTACCCAGGTCATTGTTCCATATACCGGCCACGCCGAAGAAGCTAAGATCAAGGGCGTCTGTCATCATGCCGTCAGCCTCAGCATTGTTTTTAGCCCCTGGTACTAGTCAGCGATAGTCTGTGAAGTCATAGCAATAACAAACAATTGATCCAAGTCCACAGCTTGAGAAGCAACGGATTATCGCGCACGATTTCGATGTTTTTCTTGCAGTCAAACAGGTATCCCAGAATGCAGCGGCGACGTGCAACAGTGGAGTAATCCACTGATTCTGCGATGCTGAGTTTGTCCACATCCGGTAGTTCGAAGTAGACATGGCGTTCATGGCCCTTGCC
Organism: Stereocaulon alpinum; assembly: GCA_018257865.1. Taxonomy (NCBI): domain Eukaryota; kingdom Fungi; phylum Ascomycota; class Lecanoromycetes; order Lecanorales; family Stereocaulaceae; genus Stereocaulon; species Stereocaulon alpinum. Next base: position 105,562 of record JAEUBA010000055.1, on the reverse strand, counting down.
ACTTGTAGAAGGTGTGTTCTCAAAGGTTGCTGGTGTGCTCTCAATGATATCAGGTGCTCTCTCAATGATGTCAGGTGTGCTCTCAACGGTGTTAGGATGCTCACTCTCCTCCGCCTTCGACTGCTGGTTACCCATGGCAGTATCGTACTTTTTCCGTAGTCTGCTCAAAAGTTCCGCAGCTGTTTCACCCTCAGTAGGATTGAAGATGCGAACAGTTTTGTCGAGGAACGGATCCCCAGTAGATGATTCTCCCTTGAAATCTATTGAGCTGTCGACTCGACTAACGATGAGGCTAGGGCGCCAGGAAATACTTAGCGCCGGAGGCGGACCATTAACCTCAACAATATCAACACTTTGATCACTACGAAGAACAATTGCACAAGGTGTCCCCTTGGATCCGGCCAGGTTGCTAAAGTCAAAGGCAACGACTCGTGGTTTCTCGTGAACCTGTGTCTCACCCTGTGCATGCTCTATATGATGGATCTGTTTGGTCAACATCAAGGGTTGATCAGTGTTTGGACTTTCGTGATCCGGATGCTGCTGAGCTTTGTCTTGTTCTTTCGAAGATGAGTACTCATGCTTTGTCTCGAAGATTTTGAAATCGCCATTGCTTGCCAGAGCACCAAGAAATCCGCTGGTGCCCTTACAGTATCGCAGACTCCATATACTTACATCGCTGCTCTCACTGCCTCGACGCTGAGGCGAGACCTTTGGCAGTTTGAAGGCTTCCGCATATTGGACCACAGGACCTTCCGCTGGAGCTCCGAATTCTGATCCAGATCCTAAGCTCGGTGACGTAAAGGGTGTCCCAGAACGACGGTCCCATATTTGGATGGTTGTATCCTTTCCAGCACCAGCGCATGCGAAGTAGTTCTCGTCGAGGGGATCGATTGCAAGGTTGAACACGGAAGTCGTCTGGAAGTGGAGAGACGGGCTTCCAGTGGTTTCTCGCAGGTCATATATTCGAACACCTCTGCCTTTGATGCCAGTCACCAAAATCTCTGGCTGTGCAGTAAAGAATTTGATACTGGATATTGCTTCCGAGCTTGCAAACTTGCGATATGGTTCCACGAAAGGCTTGGCAGCTGCTCCACCTGAGGAAGAGACTGTTGAGAAGCGCTGATTTACGTCCCAAATATTCAAGCAGAAGTCGTTGCGAACTCTCTCCAGGCCAGCAGCCAGCAGGCCGGTTCTACTGAATGCCACGGCATTGCAGAGACGTTGATGCTTTGCAGGTAAAGATACATTGGACAAGGTGTTGTCGATCCGAAGGACAGTGACCTCGCCGGACCATTGGCCTACGGCCACAAGAGTCTCGTCATGAGGTGCCCAGTCGAACGCGCGGAAGGGAGGCACCTTGCTGTACGTTGATCGTATGCTGTGCTTGAAGGTTCTTCTGTCATACTGATCAACGATGCAGCGTTTGAATGAGCGACCGTTAACATCGACGAGTAGGAAACGCTGTTCAGAGACCGTGGAGCTTGGAGACCATCTGATTGCGGTCTCCATCTTCTCGAATAACTAGTCTCGAGACTCAATCCACGACCAGAACATAGCGGAGTACATAGGGAAGAGTGAGATTGTGGGCACAGTGTTCATGTGCTACTATGTTGAACATCTACACCACCAAAAGCCTGAGCCCCTAATCTAGGGCCCCTGGCCGTCATCATCTCACCACAGTGATGAAGCTTGTGGTCATATTCTGTAATATTTTCATGACTTTCTAGCGCCCACTTAAATTACGAGATTTCCGCTCCCCGATGCTGCGCTAAAACCTTTCCGACTTTCCTTACCTAGCCCATCTCTCCACATCACATCTACATGCCTAGAGTCAAACCGAACGCGTAGCACTCCAAGAACATGGGGCGAGGTAGCTCTTGGAGACCGTCCGGCACCAGGATCCCTCCGTCCGAAGGGCGTCGTAGGAAAGGTGCCTCCTATAGGCCGAACTACTCGCAAAGCCCCCTCCCAGAACGGCACGAGCCTCCCAGAAAAGCAGGGCCAGACTCATGGGGGCCTGACACTTCTCAACCTCATGCCTTACCACGGCACAAGAGGCGTAACAAAGCACCACTTGACTCAAATCATCCTTCCGTAAACCCTCTCAAGTCGAAGATTCGCGACTTAACTCGTGCCCTTCAACACTCAGACCTACCAGCCGACGTTCGAGTCGAAAAGGAGAGGGCATTAGCTGGATATGAGCAGGACTTGGAAAAGGCTCTTGAAGAGAAGCGGAAAAGGGAGCTAATCGGGAAATACCACATGGTGCGTTTCTTTGGTATGTAAACTACTTTGTCACTCATTGGTTTTGAAGACTCTCCATGCTAACAGTTGTTGTGCAAAGAGCGCCAGAAGGCCACTCGACATGTTAAAAAGATACAGAAAACCCTCATGAGCACCCCACCGGATACAGCAGATTACAAGCAGTTAGAAGAACAGCTTCATGTCTCTGAGGTCGATCTAAACTATACGCTCTACTATCCTCTGAACCAAAAGTACGAGGCTATCTACCCACGAAAAGAGGATGGTAGCAATGGAAACCAAGAGATTGGAGACCCTAGCTTGAAACCCGTAGCGTGGAAAGCTGTGGAGAAATGTATGGAAGACGGAACCCTAGATGCCCTGAGAGATGGTACCCTGGATATCGTCCTGGGTGTTGGCCGGTTGAAGCCATTCAAAAAGGAAGCTCAGGGCCCTAAGCCGCACAAGCAAGACAAGGTTAACTTCGCATCGAAGCCGTCCATGAATGGACAGTCGCAAGAGATGGACGAAGATAGCGATGGCGGCTTCTTCGAAGAAGATGGAGGCGTCAGGATATGAAGTGACTTCAATATTCCTACCTCATGACGATACGAGCACCACGAAAAGCGACACCTTGGAACGGGCAACGGCCAACTCTTTCCGTTTCGCGGAGTTTTAACACTCTGCGCGATCGCCGGCATCCTCTGTTGAACAGCCTTGATTGGTTGAATTTCATGTCCAGAAACCGTAGAGCATGAAATAGTTGATACGTCCAGTAAGTCTCAGAAAGATTCAAGCGACGGTTTCAGGATACTGACGAATGCAGATATGGCGCACCTGAGCGACATCTCGAAGAGATATTTCTCTTTATGAAGACAATATCTTTCGCCCAATTAGGCAATATGTATCATAGAAGTCTTTACTAAGATACAGCATCAAACGTCATTGACGAAGCGAAAGCCTTTCTAACCACCAGCCGATCATCAGTCATCCCAATTGTCTTTGACAGGACCCTTTGCATCTCCATTTCCCGTCTTTGCCTCAGCGCCGTCTGTCTCCTTTTCATTTCCCGGCACCTCTTCCACTCCCTCTACTGTCGGCTTCTCCTCCACTCTTAGAGTCCCAAGCCCCTGCTCCACAGCATCCTTTCCCCTCCTGAACTCCTCCCTCCACCCCTCATCCCTCGTTCCCCATAGCACCGCCCCACCCCCATCAACCTTTCTAGTCTCCACCCATCTCACCCACCTCAACTCCAACACCTTCTCCTTCTTAGCCTCCTCCCCTTCCCCAACCACCTTCTCTACCCCATCCGTCAAAATAACCCCATTCCTACTCCGCCACCATTCCACCCCTCCCTCCAACGCACTCCGCTTCACATCCACCCACACCACAATCGTAGCATCTTTCCGCATTCCACTTATCACACCATCGTCCTTTTCGTCCTTCTGGGGTTTACTCCGCTTCTGGTACTGCAAATCCAAAGGAGGCATTTTCTTCGGCAGCTCAGTCGCGAAATGGATATGCGTCCTGCTCATAGGCCTCAACCCGCCAAACTTCTTGATTTCTTCCCAGGATTTGGGATAGGTGCCGTGTACGACCAGACTCGGACAGTATGGAGACGTAGGATCGAGGCGCTCGTAGATGTTGGAGTTGGTGATGCCGGTTACGGAGTGGCCTTGCGAGGCGCGGATGCGGTATCCTGAGGGGTCTGGATTGGGGTTTGGGCTCGTGTAGATGGCGAGTGGTGTGGATGGGAGAGGTTCTAGGCTGAAGCGTTGTTTGTCGTTGTTTTTGACTACTTGGGAGATCTCGTCGAAGGTTATGTGTAGGGAGGCGAGGCGACGCCATTGGAGCTGGGGGGAAGTATAGCGTTAGTAGAACATGCTTAGACAGGCGTTGTGGGAAAGGCTCATCTGAGACACAGCTCTTCATCCATAAGAAAACATGGAGACACGAGGATGCAGAAACGATGTAGAGTACTACTCAAAGAAGCATTTCTCGTCTTGTTCCACTTGCTTAGAACGCAGCTTACAAAGGTACAAATACAAGAGAACATTCTGCAAACATAAATCTCTAAGTGTAAGTATCTTGAGAAAGGAAAGTATAGACAGATATTACCCCCCACATAATACCAGAACGACAATTTAACACGCCCAATTCAAGAAAAGAAGTGAAACATACCACATCAGCAACACAAACCCACCCCCCCTCATCAATACGCACCCCCTCATCCTTAGCCCCATGCCTAAGCAAGAAACTCAGCGCCTTGCTAACAGTTACCTCTCTGCTCTGCGGCCTGCTACTGCCGCCACCCTTACCTCTCCCTCTGCCTGCTGGCGCCATTGTCGATGAAGATCTAGGGAATGCGAATTGACGTGATGGGAAAGAACGAGGAGTACGTGGTAACTGTGACAGGAAAAGAAGAGAAATCTTGGGAGCTAAATATATGACTCCCGGAAACGGCGGAGAAATCCTACAAGAATGATATTCGCGGAAGGATCTATTCCAACTATGACTCCTTCCTCTACCGTCCGTTCCAACGGCCGACTTCGAAGAATTTGAAATAGAGGGGCAGTAGCGGGGGAAGCAATGGGCTTTCTTCTGCATATGCATATGCATCAGTAATTCCCGTCCTGTGTCTCGGAAAACGACATTACCAGTTAATCAACTAGCGTCAAGATTCGCGGCTCCATCTATAAATCCTGAGGCTATCCGTACCGTCGGGTTACCAATGAGGCGTTCGCCATGAAGAGACTAGAGAATCCATGAACTGGGATTTTCGCGTCTTCTGCATTGTTTTATGCAAGACATGGGGCCCTGCAGATCTTGGAGATGGGCGGTCTGGAATACGAATTATGTTTGCAGATTGAAGACAAGACTACCTAGGCTCTGATATCTTCTATTGCAAATGTGATATATCTGATAGTATACAATTTGCATGTTTAAAAAGCAAGCCATCATGGACCAATCGTCCAGCGATCTGCTGCTCCCGTGAGCCTGCGCTCTGCTTGCGAACGGTCTAAGAACGCCGGTAAAAGAGAATCACTGTTCGTGACCTGCCTTCCTGGCTCCCAAGATTGCGGTGTTATACATTATACAGGCCGACTTTGACCGAACCAACGCTCGCTTTTCATACGCCCCTTAGTACACCACCCTAGTTGCCGTCAAAAGAAAGAGGAATTAAGCAATGCCAGCATTTCCAGTCAGCGCTGCTGCACCCCTTCAGACTGCCTTAACCTTCCAGTTGAGATGCCTATCCTTGATTGGCCCGCAGATGTGTGCTGGCCAAGTGAAGCAATCCTGCGCTGCCTTGCCTCTGCTAAGCGCGCACTATCAGTCGAGGAAGGCGGTGTGGATCGGTCCAGGTACCTCCGGTTGCCAGGCTGCACATTTGGTGTGAGTGGTAAGGTCGAAACCTGAGAGAAGTAGCTTTTTCTCTGTGGTAGAGATGACTGCACAGAGGGAGACCGGTCCGAACTTTTGGGCATGGGATGTTGGGACGTGTACTCTCGGGATATCCTCGACTGTGGAGACGGCCGTAGCTGCCCAATCTCTGTTGCAGCTCGAGACGGAGCTCTCTCATTGCTAGTTGCTTCGGCTTCATCCTCCTTCGCACGGCTACGTAATGTGATGGTAGAACTCCTGTCAAGTCTGCTTGCTAAAGGCGTCACCGTCTGGGTAGGTGTTGAAGCTTCCGGGGTGGACCCCCTACGACCATAGAGCGGAGAAGATCCCAGTAGACTGGTACGTCGTGCTTCCAATCGACTCATTACCCTAGAGCTTGCTCTAGCCTCAGGCTCATTGCTACTACCACGAAGAAGCCTTGGATCTGGTAGCGTTACTTCAGTCCGCTGTCCTGTTGAAGGGGAGTCTTTGCTTCCTGGTCGAGATCTGGCACCTGGAATCTCGGGATCTGGCGATTGTTCAGCCAATGCTATGCAGAGTTCCGTCAAACTTCGACACATGCTATCGGCCTTTCTACGAAGTTGCCGATCAATTCCACTAGCAGGGCCAACAACAGACGCTGTCTGAGAAACTTCCTGTGAGCCGACACTGCCAGTCATAGCCGCCAGAGTTAAGGCGTCTGATGCGGTAGCCTCCAAGGCTTTGTAGATATTCGCATTGACAGTGGGCTTCGCTTTTGCTAAAGCGGCGTGAAGAAGAGGATGTATGTTTGTATTCCCCGGGCTTTTCACAGTAGAAGCTTCTGGAGAGATATTGTCCAATTGATGACGCTTAGGCGAAGAGGACATGGTTGTCATGGTAGTGGTCGCGGTAGGCGGACGATCGTTCAGAGCATTTGACATAGCTGCATTTGATGATTTTGGTAATATCCCAGTGAGCTCAAGCTTGCGAAGTCTAGACTTCAGGTCGTCAAGCTCATCCCAAACGGTCGACGGTGCTGTAGTCGAGACAGTTGACTCTGTACCTGCGGCATGAGTTCTCCCAAAGGCTGTCTCTTGCCCATGAATTGGCGTAGCTTGTGCTGGGAAAGGCGAAGACCCGTAATCCCCATTTGTAGCGTATGATAGATTGGATTGCTTATAGCTCCGAGCTCCAAGTCCTGGTGAAGTTTCGCGAAGGGATCGCCGACGACTATAGCTTGAGGGCAGGTCGGGTGACCCTTCCTGAGAGTTTCCATCGCGCGGTGGGGTGCCAATAGATGCCCTGGCATTACGTGTCCGAAATCGTTGATCGAGTGGATGTGCAGATGCAGCGTATGGCCTGTTCCCAGAAGTCCCATCTCGAAGTGATGTGAGTGAACCTTTCTCTGTTGAACGATGAAATGCCGAGTCAAAAGAAGACTTGTAGTGATGATTCTGTTTTGGGGAGACTTGCTGTCCAGCATGACCCGTACCACTAGTGCTTGGATGGCCAGAAGACGAAGGTCGAGCTTGTGGTAAACTTGAATTCCCCACGTGTGAACGTCGTCTTTCGCGCCTAGCAGACAGCTCCGATCCTTCGTCAACTATTGAGTCTGCCTTTGCGAGGTTAAGGAAGAGGTCCTCGTTTGAAGAGAATGACTGGTCCTGGCCGTCTTGATTCCTGGTCTCCCTTCTCCCTTCCCAAGTATTGCCGTTCATACGCAGTGTGGAGTCCTGGTCCTCCTCTTCTTCGAAGCGTCCATGTTCATATCGTCCTGCCATTGTAGGGTCCGTCCTGTCGTCCGTCAAGGACTTGGAGCGTGCCACTCGGGCGATGGAAGGGTTAGAATCCGAGTCTTCATTCGAAGGTTGGACGATCGTTTTGACTATAGAGTCGATGCTAGGTGTGGTAGACGGTCGCTGCGATCGAGGCGGGGGTATGCCTCTGGGGTCAAATGAGGGCGAATTGCGCCAGGGTGAATCAGCGTTATAAGAGCGTTGGGTACTGAGGGCAGGCGGAGGTCCCGATGACGTTTCAATTCCGTGACTGGAACGTGAAGCGGGGGGTCTTCTGTTCAGGGGAGACTGGGGCTTTGAGCCTGAAGCTCCGGGTTGCTGTGCGAAGTAAGAGCCGCCAGGGTTAAGAGGAGGAAGCAGTGTCTTAGAGGTAGGAGACAAGTCAAGCTGCTGTTTGTTTGTAATCCCCGAAACACCGTTCGCCGATAACTTCGATGGAGTGAAGTTGGCAGGCGCGACGGCTTTGTGTGGTGACGACGGCCGTTGCGCTGATTGGCCGATACGTGAGCCACCTTTGCTGGACGACGTGTTTCCTGAATTTACCGACTCTGCGGAGACAAATGATTTCTCACTGTCTGAAGGAGTCGAACCTCCACGCGCATTGCTCTCTGTTACGCGTGAAGGCATCGCGGGATCTGAGGGGCCGAGCTTTATCACCTTGCATGGCAATCTCTCTTCCCCTCACGTATTCCACCAGGCTTTCCAAAGGCAACACCGCAGTGGCGACGACGAGCTTCGTCTCATTCCAATTGATGCTCAATGATGTCGAACAAACAAGAAAGACCAGGGCCTATGATTTGTGCCGAGGGGTTATACACATTCCCCCTAATTGGTCAATGCGTGCCGACAGGGGTGCTATCCAACTAACGGGAGACTACAAACGGTGGCTCTCGATAGTCTTTGCTAGCTTGGCCAGACCTACTCAGATATACATTTTGGTGGGTGCCCAGTACACCAAAGCTTGTATAACCTTGGCTACATTCATTTACTTTTGTTTCTATGGTATGTTCGACTGTTAGTGGGACTCAGAGCTCGAAGAGGCTTCCATAGTTGACGATTGTTCACAGTCACATGTGATAGGTGACAGCTTTAGCGCTTGAACTCCAACCGTTTTGCCCAAACATCTTAGCCTTGGTGCTAGACCCTTTGGTGCTGTCGCCGCCCTTCAAAGTCCATCGCTCCTTTTCCTTTGTAGTACTTCACCAACCTTGGTAGCTATGAACTCCCCGCGAGTGGCTGGCTAGCTGCTGCATAGGCTTCCGGCACACTTTCCATTTCTTCTCTGGTTGGCAAGTCGTGAATCATCAGGTATCCGGAACCCGTCCTTAGTAAGCTCCGTCTGTGGGAGTAAGAGCAGCATGTAGCCGTCTGACGTTCTTTGTAACAGAAAAGACGATATTTGTAGACTATGCATCAATGCTTTTCACTCACCCGCTTCTCCCGTTGGGCACACTTCCAAGGTGATAACCTCTCCTCGGTCAAGCCTCCCACTTATCTTGTACTTCCCAGCAATGAGGTCCTTAGCGACAACTTCACGCGTCCTGCCCAGACTTTCGATGGCAGAAATGCGGTCGAGCGTAGCCTCCAAGTGCTTCTCAAATCCAGGCTCACTGCATATTTGACGGAAGGCTCTTTGCATTGGCACCGAGTCTGCCCGCACCATGGCCTGAGCATCAATAGTGAAGATGTTGATATGATCATAGCTTTTGATGAAATCTGCTCTTGTCATGATCTCGCGTGCTTTATGCAATGGTATCTGCGGTAGTAGGTAGGGCTTGTCGTTGCTTACGCCACCCTCATGCTCCTGATCAACTAAAGCCTTGGCCAGCACCATGGCGGCTGAAGCATACTTCTGTTGATCCATAACGTCGTCATCGCAGCCATCGCCTAAGATCCAACAATTGTTTAAGAACCACGTCTTCTCCACTTGACAAATTTCCTCGCATGTTCGTAGCATGTCGGGAGATTTGGCTACCCGATTGAGAAACGTCAGTCTTCCACCCAGTCTGCTGTAAACCTCTTCGAGTAAGTCAGATGAAGGCTGCTGCTCTTCCTTATAATATCGTTTGCGAAACTGCTTTAAGGCTAAGATGGCCTGATCTTTCGGAAGGTCAAGCACGGGAAGGACCTCCATGCGCGTAGAATACCGTTTTAGACGTTCATAGACCCAGTAATCATCGCTGTTTAAGATAATTGTGATCAGGTTGCTCGCAGCCCATTGCTCAGCTCGCTGTTGAATGAGTTCTAGAAGATCACGTCCGTCGTCATCATCTCTCAGTAAATGTGTAGAATTGATGATCAGCACCAAGGGCTTGCCAACGGTCTTTCGCCTGATCAATGCAAGCTTTTCCAACTTGTTGAGAGCTCGTTCTATGTCCAAAAGTGCGGTGTTGCCTTCCCGTGGCCCTTTGATGCTAAATAGACTGCCGATATAGTCCTCATGAAACTCATAATCGAGTGCCTTTCCAAGTCTAATACGAAATATCTCAAGGTCCGCGTGAGCCTCAAACATGGAGATGCCCTCGCCGTCGACCTTTTGCATCGCGTGGAGTAGCATGGAAGATTTACCGGTGCCCTTTTCGCCAATGAGAAGATGATAATGGCCTCGATCAGTCCCATTTATGATCGCATCTATTTTGGTTTGCTCAGCGTAACGTATCCAGTGCTGCTCGTCTCCTTGCAAGACATTGTTTGCGAGACCTTTTCCAAGAGCGGCCAATTCGAGGACGGGATCACCTGGTTCAAACGCCTTCGCCATCTTCTTGAGAATGAGATACTTGTAATACTTGTGATAAGCATATCCAGCTAGCCTGGAATTTTGTGGTGAGCTATAGCTTCGAAATATCAACTCGAACGCATGTACAACTTACCCTAGAATAAGGAGAGAGGCGAATGTAGTGGCAGCGCTTTCGAACATTTTATAAAGGGTTGCGCTCCATTGTGATCTTGATAGATTTTTCTCTGCTCTAGAAGTTTCTTCAACATCATCTGGCTGAGTTTCAACCTGGTTAGGCGAGGGTCCACCGAATCCATTGACATGGCGTCTGGCATACTGGAAAGCCAATGAGGTTCTTTGAAGCCGCACAGCTGGGACAATGTGAGGTTTCCCAATCTGGTATGAAGCACGAGGCAAAGGAGTAGGACGTAGCAGCATCGAAATCGCCATTACAATCAACGAGCTAAACCGAACTTAAGCAACGACAGGTAAAAGTCTGCCAAGAAACAGAAGAGCTTTCCATAAAAGGCTGAGCTTTTACTTCTATTGTACAGAACAATAGCAATCGGACCGAAGATGCACGCATACCACGTTTCATCATGGCAGAAGTCCCTTTGATCATCAAGAGACTGGTTCTCGCGAGGAATGACATGCTAGGAGTGAGGTCAAGCTTTGGGGACTTGGAATTGTGAGTCCGGGCTTGGCTGGCTCGGCCAATCATATTCCACTATTCACGTCATAATAAACATCATGGCACGCGTTAAGCTTGGTTTCTTTGACCTCGCGAGTCTGCTATCAACACCATTTCCAAGTACTCCCCGAACAGCCAGCGAAAACTCAGATTGACGGCGCCATGGTAAGAACTAGAGGTTCTTCCAAGGACTTGACTCCATCGGAGCCACCAGCTACTTTACCAGCGGCGTCGCCTGCGCCAACTTCAAAGTTCCCAGCCCAAATGCGCTTCCCTCTCCTTGTGCTCTTGAGCCTTGGGATTTCCTCGTTTTCATATTCTCTGGTATCTCCGTTCATGAGTGGCGACCTCGCCACTGTGAGCAGGAGCCGCGACCAATGGTGGGAGGTTGCTGGCTTGCTTGGATGGAAGGCTGGCCAGTTGGCAGTCGGGTGGTATGGGGGCTATGACAGTATGATGAGAAACTTTATCAAAATGCACACATCGAAAGCTGACTTGCTTCTGTTAGGCTCGGACGTAGCTGCTTTGACCTTCCTGTCACATGTCCCATACCACTACTTCCTTGTCACTTTTTACCTCATTCGGCCCACTACGTCAGTCGCGTGTATTGTCATCGACACACTGGCAGCCTTCCTGCCATTCTATTATCTCAAAGTCTCCTCCAGTATTCACAGCATCAAAACGCCAAAGGGAGTCGCGGCAAACCGCTCAGTGATCAACGACTACCAAGTGCAGGTCTTTACTAGCCTTCTTGCAGCAGGCATCTACGCTGTGGTTGTCTTCGGTAGCTACGCTAGCTGGCTACCTGTTTACCTTGTCACCCATTTCGACGGCATCAGGGATATCTCGACCCTCCACAACGGCAACTTCCCATACCTTATTGCCTCATACTTGCCCATCGGATTTGCAGCAAAGATCTTCTTGTTCACACCGTCTGAGGCCGCAAAGCCCGACCGCCATGACAAGGAGATCGAAAAATTCAACCCTGAGACTGCTACGTTGAGCGAGACGATCATGTTCAATCTATGGGGCTACTCGAAACGCACAAGGATTTTGATGAAGCGGACTGCCACTTTGGCAGCTGTGTCTGGATTACATACGTACCTTCAGACGTACATTTCACTAGAGGGTACGGAGGCTTTGGGAGCTGCTGGATGGTCCAGTGTCTGGGCGCTTGCTGGAACCGTAACGGGTGCGGTGTACTGCTGGGTTGAGAGCGTGTAGGGAAGGGCTTATGCAAGGGAAAGGGTCACACCGGGGAAGAAAGGCAAGGACTAAAGATCACGTCTGTGTTCTTCAATCAACCGAAGGCGTTCAGCAGGTTATACCACCAGAGCACCAAAGTTAGATAGCTGAGGACCTTCGGAGCAGGAAGCGTTATATTCATACCCATGATCAAGCTGAGATTTTGTTACACTTGTCTTTGGCAGGTTTTAGGGTTGTATTTGGCAGCTCTAGTGAAATATATTCAATCCACAAAACTTACGCCGTTACGTCTATACTGACCGTCTTCTTGGGATTGTGCCTTCGTGCATCTACCATTCAATATTCCTTACGAGATTTTCTATGTCTTCGTGTAGAGATCAATTCTGTCTGGGCTTTACGAGCCCGTCATGCACAACGTAATACACAACCGTACTATCATCCCCCAAAGTCGCCAATAGTAACCTTTTCCCTCCTCTTCTCTTCTTAGCCATCGTCTTCCGCTCTACATCTTCATCTTGACTCATGCCTGACTGCTCCCCCAAAGGCTCCTCTTCAATCGCATCAAACACCTCCCCAAACCGTCTCAAGCTCCACTTCTCTGCCAGATGTGTCGGAAGCACCCACTCCCTCTCCGGCTCCCTCTTCGTTGGATCAGCACCACTCTTCAACTCCTCAACCTGATCATCTGGATGCACGTAGATTCTATGAGGAGGCAAGCCTGAGATCAGCGGCCTTGGTAACGCTTTTTGCGTGAGGGACGAGTGTGTGTGGATCCGAAGCGACGTCCAGTCATGCTGGTATTGGAGATTGTGAAGGATTTGGAAGGCAAGGTTTTGATAGTGGGGCGAGTGGGCCCCGTCTAAGCCATGAGATTTGAGACAGTAAGTCAGAGCGGAGGGCTGCGGAGCTGTTGGGGTAGTATCGACAGCCATATATACACTCTTCTTAGAGAGCTGAGACACAGTAAGAGCCGCCAAAGGAGGAGATAGGCCGTCACAAAGCTTCTTTGACAGCCCGCATTTGTATCCAATGATGTGGTGGGTACGAAGCCCTCTGGAGTGCCTTAGTTGCTGAGTGATAAGCGTAGGATGCTGACTCGGGGCCCAGAACTGGCGAGTCATGGCTAGCCCTGGTATGTCATCGACCCACAGCAGCGCCTCCATCAGAGACGGTAGAATCGTACAAGACTATGGCACCTCGACATAGCCATTGCCATTGTGCCCCGCATCACCCTCGTTAATACATATAGGCTTAACCTGACTATTACTTAGGAGAACATTGAAACGACCGATACATTTGGCTCGTCGTAGCTCGGCCGTTCACAATTTAAACTGTCGCGCTAGTTGAAGACCCTTGTTTGTTTAAAGTCACTCGCTGCAAGTACTTGCTGAACGATCAATCTTCATTCTTTACCCTTACATCCATGCCAAACTGTTGCCAGCTGTAGTACGCTCACTGTCCGCCGGATCCGCATCGAGCCGAAACTCGTTGAAAACTTCGCCATTGACCAAGCTGATTCTACACAAACTTGCCAATCAGTATTTACCAACAATCACACTTGCCTCTGTGACATGATGACAAGCCCATGAGACATTGCGCATGAATTTAGGCAGGTCGCCAACATCCATTCGATTGCTATCATCTGTCTTCTACAACTTTAGCCATGGAGAGCGACAAAGGAGACTCTCCTCCCCCTAGGACACCGGCGTCCCCGGGCGATGCCCCAGATGGAGGACGCAATCGCTCTTCAACGGCTAGCTCAGGCCGTCTTCGCAGCGCTTCTCTTCGATTCCTTGAATCTAATCCACCTTCGGGTATGTGGATGGCTACAGGCACTGCCCTTGCACAAGCACCTACACCACTAGAGATACGGAGAGGGGAGTTTGGGCATAGCGGCTGGGATGGAGAAATACAGAGGAGGAATAGCACGGTTAGCGAAGAGAGCGTCAGGAGGTTGTCGAGGACACCCTCAGCACATACACCTGGGAGCTTGACGAAAAGCCCGACAAACCCGTTGGCAGCACATGATGAAGCAAGCGAGGAAGGAGACCCTTTCCCAGATCTTGTTCAGAGAGGGGAGACGTCAGGCGAAGCACATGCCACCAAATCACAAAAGGCACCTGAAAGACCTGCGACTGCTGGAGACGACGATGATCCATTCACTATGTTTGTCGGGCGTGGGAGAATCGATGATCAATCCTACATACCAAAACAGAGAACCGCTGCTGAGAAGGTCGCTGCAAAGAGGAAGAGTGCTGATCCGTACGCCATTCCGGACGATGATGACGACGAAGAGGAGGAGGTCGACCCTTTTGCCAAACCAAAAGGGTTACCAAAGAAGTTCCTCGATCCGGCAGGGGAGAAGTTCTCGAAGCCCAGCGAAAAGGACGAGAAGCTCACCACGACTATGACTGGCACAGCGCGCCGATCCTCGTCCTCAGCTGGTGACAAAGACCAAGGTCCTGACGAAAACGGCGTCTACCCTACTGGCTACAAATTCCCACCAAAGCACACCTGGGGCGAAGCTACCAAGATCGGCCTCAAAGCCTTCTGGAAGTTCACCATCACACCTCTCGGCTTCCTCATCGTTGTTTACGGTCTTAACGTCGTAGCCTGGGGCGGTATGCTCTTCCTTCTCCTCATCGGCGGCGGCAAAGAATTCATGTGCTACCCACCAGGCTCGCACGGCGTCAAAGAGTGCAACAACATCAATGCTCCACGCCGCATCTGGATCGAAATCGACTCTCAAATTCTCAACGCTCTCTTCTGCGTCACAGGCTTCGGCCTTATCCCATGGCGCTTCCGCGACTTATACTACCTCATGCAATTCCGTCTCCGCCATAGACAGGATGCTCTACGCAGACTAGGTGGCATACACCGCTCCTGGTTCCGCCTCCCCGGCTACCATCACCTCCCCACGAACCCAGACGTCCCCATAAACGATGTAGACACCAACCCCGCCATTCCCATCCCTCCCACAAAGGCCCCTGATCCACCCCTAACTGGCATACGCGCGCCAGACACAAAGCTATGGAAACTCGACTACGTAATCTGGGCCTACGTCCTCAACACCTTCCTCCAAGCCGTCCTCTCAGGCTTCATGTGGGGTCTGAACCGCTACAACCGACCACCCTGGAGCACAGGATTATTCGTTGCGCTAGCATGTATCGTCGCCGCTCTGGGAGGCTTAATGGCGTTTTTGGAGGGCAAGCGCATTAAGGCTGTTGAGGGGATTCCGGTTTCGCAGGAGGAGATGTTGAGGGATATTGAGAGGGATGTTGTTGAGGGGGAGAAGAAGAGTGGGAAGAGTAAGAGGATATCTCACAAAAATGGAGAAGGGGATAGTAAGGCGGAGGTTAAGGTTTAGTTGCATTGTTTAGCATGCGTACTGCATTGGTGTTGTATTCATGGAGTATGAGCATTTAACGATCCGTCCGTCTATCTTGATAGGTCGGCGTACATAGATTGCGTTTCTTCGTCCCATCCTTGTCTATAATTCTCACGCATCGGAGCGATTCATTTATTTCTATGAAAGCAAGTCTTCACACTATTGCATTCAACACTACCTTAAGAGGACTTTTCTCGATGCTACAAATGACGCAGTATTTTTCAAGCGCTTTTACCCTGACAATGATAGTCCATCGCTGACACCAATGTCAGCTTCGACTCCACATATCATATTGCGTCACAACGCAGCTGAGATGAAGCGTGCAAGTCGCCAAAGTGGACTAATCTTGAGGAGGCCACAGCTAGCCAATGCGTCTACTTTATTGATCTATGGTGAGATACAGTATATGAGCGCCTAATATTCCATCTTTCACATCCCAACGCCCTTTTCCGCGATAGACAAAGCGACTGACTCCACCGATACGCTGCAATTAATCTTACAATCCCTTCTCCCTCTTCGCCTTCTCCTTTGCGACCTTCTCCCTCCGCTGAATGACGCCCTCAGCCCCCACACCCCCAAACACCAACCCCACGCCCACCCACTGCATCCCACTCAATCGGTGTCCGAACCATAGCACACTCAGCATCATGGTCAGCATCTTCCGCGTCACTGTTACTGTGACTAGGACTAGGCTTGAAAAGCGACTCAGTGTGTAGTAGATGAAGATCTGGCCGATGGCTCCGCAGGCGGCGAAGGAGAGTATAGCGGGCAGGACGGCGGGGTTGCGCTGGATGAAGGAGAGGGCGGCCGAGAATTCTGAGGGGTCGGTTCCCTTGGGGGAGAGGGGCGTTGGTGGTAGGAGGGGCGAGAGGAGTAGGTAGAGGGACGTGAGGAGGGTGGAGAGGACGTTCTGCGCTACCATCATTTGTGGGCCTGTGTAAGAGCGGTAGGTGCTGAAGATGTGGTCTTGGGTGCTGTTTGTCAGGCCGTCAAAGAGGAGATTGATTCCCAGCAGCGAGAGTCCCCAGACGGAGTTACTGCTGCTCGAAGACGATTTCTTGGAAGATGATGAGGGATGATAGAGCGTGAAGACTGCAACGCCGGCTGTGACGAGCGCTACCACGAGGTATTTGTAGAGAGGGTAGGATTTGCGGAATATGGTTAGATGGAGGAACATGACGGGTAAGAGCTTGCATGATTTGGCGAGGATGAAGGTTATGTAGTCAATGTGGGCAAGGGAGGCGTAGCCAAAGGGAGAGGCGAGGGAGGATGTTATGGCGACGAGAATTAGGGGGAAGAGGATAGATCGGCTGGGAAAGATTGGGGACATTCGTGAGGAGGAGGGCGTCGAGAAGAGGAGGTAGGCATAGCCGACAATGGCGGCGAAGGTGGATTGGATGGTGTTCAGAAAGACGGAGTAGGTGAAGCGTTCAGGGGATGTAGCAGGGCCGTAGGAGGTTGTCGTAATGCGTTCTTGGAGGAGAGCCCAGGAGAGACTGGTGGAGGTCAGTAAGATGTATAGCCTGAAGAGTAAGCAGTCCCTGTCTTACAAAGAAGCGTAGATGCCAGCGACGCATATAATGAGCTGAGTGAGCCCGGCTTGCTCTTGAGAAGTGGACGGGAAGGGTTCCTTGGATTTGCCATTGCTCACCACCGCAGGGCTTTTAGGAATGTTCCCATTGGCATGTTTCCAGCCGTGGCTCGGAGACTCAGGCGGTCCTTTGTCGAAGTCTGACGGCTCTCTCTGCAGCGGAGCTGCTTGCTTTCTACGCGCCATTGGCAATTTGCAAAGAACGGCTATCACAGATAGATTGAACTTGAGAATGAAAGGATGCACAAAAATACATCAGTGTAATTGCAAAAGAGCAGTACGAAGCTGGAGAAGAAGTGCCATTAGACGTAGATTTCCAGATATGGTTGTCGGCAATAATAGCTGTCTCAGGACATCTGGCCAAAAAAAAAGTACTCCGGAATTAAGTCCGCGATCTGTTATAAGCCCAGCATTCGACTACACATAAACGGCCTTAACTCCAGCCTCGATTATAAAGAAAGGCGCTTCTAATAAGAGTCTTCGCTGGTAAGGGTGTGTAGACTCAACTTTGTCATATAGTATCAACCCAAATAGCCACTTGAGACCCCGATATACCGGGCAGCAAGCCTGGCCAAGCCTCGACAGGGATATAGTGGCCTCGGAAAAGAACGGATCTGCGGGATTGCCGTTATTTTTTTTCTCAGCGGAGCTATGGAAAGGCAGTTCTGAATTTCGCTCATTTCGTTCATTCTTTGTACAATACTGGTCTATGACACCTCGAATCGCTCCCTCAGTCTGTTTCAATCCTCCGCTCTTTCTTAGTCCAAGTCCACCGCCATCTCGTTCATTACTTGTACATATATTTTACTAGTATAGAGCTATAATATGTCAGAGAGCAGTAATGATGCAACCGCGAAGCTTGGTAAGTACAGCTCGTGTGCTATTTGGGTTTTAATGCTATTGCCCAGCTTTCCTAAATCTCTGCTAATGTCTTTCTCTACAGAACATCCATTACCCAGCAACAGCGAAGACCAGCCCTCTCAAGAACCCGCGACCGCCATAGGAAATGAAGATGCTATAGTGCCAACGAATGGCGAGCCAGAGGGGGAACAGACCGCCGACAGTGTGTCAAGAGTATTGCATGGTGGGCACGCAGCTGAGAATTGCGAAGATGTCTTCCAAATCAATATCAAGCTCCCGCACCACCCATACCAGATCCAGATCATGGTATCTACCCAAGAGCAGGTTCAAGACCTTCGACAGTCCATTATGGATTCCCCAGGCACTTTCCAGTATTCTTGTTTTCACCTCGAACACAACGACACCCGCATCAACGATTTCGTTGAGCTGTCAGAAGTCAAAGGACTGGCTGCGGGCTCGGAATTGAAATTGGTAGAAGATCCATACACGGAGAAAGAGGCACGGATGCACTTGATTCGAATACGCGAGATTATTGGAGCTGCGGGCGATAGGATAGATACACTCCATGGTATCTCAGCAGGATTGTCCCTCCATGACACCGTCTCGCCTTGGAAGGACCCTAATACGCCATCTGCTGCGGCAAATAAAGCTCCAAATGGCAATGCGTCTGGAACTTCGAATGCCTTGTCAGACTATTCATTCGACGGTCAACCTGCTGTTTCTACCATCATACCACCGAAGCAAGAACAAGATCCGAAGACTGTGAAGGCCATTGGCCTGTCTCCCTGGAACCCTCCGCCACCTCTGCTGCGCCAACAAGGCCACCTACTCTATTTGCAGCTTACCACAAACGAAGGTGAACAATACCAGATTACCTCCCATATATCGGGTTTCTTCGTGAACAAATCGTCGAACAGCAAGTTCGATCCATACCCAAAACCCGCGCCAAAGAAGGTGGCTGCTCACTCTCTCTTTTCCCTGATTGCATACCTCTCACCCTCTTTCAATAAATCTTTCGAAGCTCTACTCGAGTCGAACAACAAGCGGGATCCATTAGCAAATTTCCAGTTGACTAACGCTATCCCGTCCAGTCCTTGGCTTGTTTCACCCGCAGTCACTTCTCTGTCGGCTCATCAGCCAGATATGACGCGAACACAAGAAACCTATCTTATATCTGGGGTTGAGAACACGGAGACTTTAAGGGATTGGAACGAAGAAATCCAGTCGACGAGAGAACTACAAAGAGATACTGTTCAAGATCGAGTCTTCAGGGAACGTTTGATATCAAAGATCTTTGCCGAGTTCAACGATGCGGCTGCTCGTGGTGCTATGATGGTCGCACGAGGAGAAGTGGCACCTTTGAACCCTACAGAAAGCAAAGACGCGCAGATTTACGTGTACAACAATGTTTTCTTCTCGTTCGGGGCCGACGGTGTAGGGACGTTCACTTCAGAAGGGGGCGACGAAGCTGCTAGAGTAGCCGTCGGAAAGGATGTTGGAGGTGTGAAAGCCGTCAATCAACTCGACATAGCAGGCTTAGCGACCCCCGGTACCATCATCGTCGACTATTTGGGCAAGCGTTTAGTCGCCCAGAGTATCGTTCCGGGCATCTTCAAGCAGCGAGAACCTGAAGAGCATCAAGTTGACTACGGTGGCGTGGAAGGCAGAGATGTAGTTGCGGAGAACGAGGCATTTGTGCCGACCTTTTCTCAGGTGTCAAAAGCTCTAAAAGTGAAAAAGCATGCTGTTTGGGATAAGGAGGGTAAAAAGCACGTACTGGAAGGAAGCGTTGAGACCAAAGGTCTTCTAGGCACCGATGGCCGCAAATACATTCTCGATTTGTACAGACTTACACCTCTAGATATTACGTGGCTTGAAGAGCATTGGAGCGATGATAATGATGGAAACGAGAAGCCCAGCACGCATAACTACCCCCACCGCATGACCGTATTGAGGCCGGAGCTGATCGAATCGTACTGGAGACTCAAGATGGGCGAATATGTGAGAGATGAACTGGAAAAGCGGAAACCAACAGTAGCGAATCCATTACCTCAGCCAGTGACTGATGGTTCAGAAGAAAGGTCAACCAATGGGGCCAAGGCGGAAGAGGCGGAAAAGGCAGCAGAAAGCAAGGAAGCAAATATCCAACAGAACGCCGATCAAGAGCGTGTTGACATATCGGCTTTCTCTCTAGCCCTCAATTCAGATGTCTTTTGTGGGCAGTCACCACAGACGGACGAAGAGAAGGAAGAGTGGGCAAGAGACGAACGGCAAGTGCGAAATGTTTGCGAACACCTCCACAACAAGGTCATACCCGACATGGTATGTTCTTCCCCATCTATGTTGAGTTGCTAACCTGACCATACTGTTTGTATAGATACAAGATCTCAAGGAAGGAGAGGTCGGCTTTCCCATGGATGGCCAGTCACTAAGCCGCTTAATGCACAAACGGGGTATTAACATACGTTATCTGGGAGAGCTCGCTAGACTTACTAAAGAGGAGGACGCCCGGTTACGGGCTCTAAGATTGTTGACTATACAGGAAATGATCGCAAGAGCTTTCAAACATGTGGCTAATAGTTATCTACGAAATCTGCCAATGGCATTCGCTACGAGTTGCTTAGCTCACCTCCTCAATTGCCTGTTGGGTACCGGTCTCAATAATGCACCAAAGCCATATCTCGATGAGGACCTCCAGAATTTCTATAAGGATGCTGATTATTCCTTCGCCAGAGAGACTCCTCAGAGCTTAAGGTCTGCTATTGAAGCTCAAGTACAGCTGCGGTATCGACATTCGCTTGAAGATGACTGGACCCAGGACATCAACCATCTTCAGCTCTTGCGAAGTATCGCGCTCAAGCTTGGTCTACAGTTGATCGCCAGAGACTACCATTTCACAGCCGAGACTTACGTACCTAATGGAGAGTCAAGAGTAATGACTAATGGGAGCACCGCACATGCTGAAACCATCGGTCATGCTCACGGTGTCACCAACGGAAAGAAGAAGAAGAAGAATGGTGGCCGCAACTCTCCGACTCATAGCAATGATTCAGATATGCCAGGTCAGCCTCAGACTTTCATTGCGGACGACATTGTGAATCTGGTGCCAATAGTCAAAGACGCCTGCCCAAAAAGTGTCCTTGCTGAGGAAGCCTTGGAGGCTGGCAAAATCTCCATGGTGCAGAATCAGAAGGAAATAGGTCAGGAGTTGCTTCTAGAATCATTGACGCTCCACGAGCAGATTTATGGTATTTTGCACCCTGAGGTGGCACGAGTATACCATCAATTAGCCATGCTCTACTACCAGCTAGACGAGAAGAATGCTGCTATTGAGTTGGCGCATAAAGCAGTGATCATCTCCGAGCGTACACTGGGCATCGACTCAAGCGAGACTATCCTAGCCTATCTCAATCTTGCTCTATTCGAGCACCATAACAGCAACACAGGCGTTGCTATATCTTGCGTCAGGCACGCCCTGGAACTTTGGAAGATCATCTACGGGCCAAAACACCCAGACTCGATCACCACACTCAATAACGCTGCTGTCATGCTCCAAAACCTAAAGCTTTATACTGAGTCCCGGCAGTGGTTCGAAATGTCTCTGTCGATCAGCGAAGAAGTTTCGGGCAAGTCTTCTGTCAATACAGCTACACTTCTATTCCAACTTGCCCAGGCCTTGGTCCTCGACCAAGATCATAAAGGTGCCGTTAACCGCATGCGAGAAGCATACAGCATATTCCTGTCGAAACTTGGCGCTGAAGACCCAAACACAAAAGAGTCGGAGAAATGGCTCGAGCAGCTTACGCAAAATGCAGTATCCATGGCAAAGCATGCAAAAGACGTCCAGGCTCGACGGGTTCGAAGGGTTATGTTCAACCCCAGAGTTAGCACAATGGGAGCTCGTCCGCAGCCGCAGGTCGGCCAATCTACTGCAGACATGGTCAATGGCCACGACCCACAACACAGCAATAGGGCTTTCGATTCTCGAAGTATCGATGAGCTGATGAGATTCATCGAGGGCGGCGGAGACATGTCGAAATCACAGACGAAGCAGAAGCGAACGACTCGTGGGAATCCAAGACGTCGAGGGAGAGGATCGGCGGTCGGAGCTACCGCCTGAACATTAACATTCTCAACTCAATCCATCACATGACACACTACCTTTGTACACATTCTTCTCTTCGCAAGAGTGTCGTTTCCATTTGAAAAGCATACCTGGAGAGGTCTCTCCTCCATGTACAGGAGACATTTCACTTCGGATTATTGTACATTGGTCATACACTTTTACGCATAAGCGGGACGGAGGTAAATATCATTTTTAGCATCCCCACTCAGGGTACGGAGGCTTGTATCATAGCTCAGCGCATGCATAGCATTGTTGAGGCGCAATCAGCAATTATACTGCTGCACATCAACATGATGTTTCCAAGACTCTTCACATCTCCATCTTCGTTCCAGCTCATCCTCTACAGACAAACTCTTATCTTCTAGTCCTCGAACTCGTTCTCCCAGCGTACGCTTTGTCGTTACCTACATCGGCGACGTTACTGCCCCAATATTCCGGTCTTCTAGAGCCGTAGCCACCAGTACCTGCATCAGCAACATCACTGCCCCAGTACTCTGGGCTCCCAGCGCTAACGTCATATCCACCAGCACCAGCACCAGGATCGCCATATCCGTACCCATACGCAGACCATTCAAGATCCCCTGGATACACACCCCCAACACCATCCCAAGGCCTCTCTCTCCTACTCTCCCTTTCCCATCTCGACATCGGAGTCTCCAGAAACCCATCGCCGCCGTAGCCAGCATCGTCAAGAGCTCTTTGAAAGTCTCGACCCCATGAACGATGGACTGGGTGGTATGCCTCGGTGTCTCTATCTGAGCGTTCAATCAAGGGAAAGTCCTGTTCGCTCATACGATAGGCAAGCTGATGTGTCCATGGATCCAACTCTATGCTCCTCTCTCGCGTAGAAGCGTGGTAGGCATTGTCGTGAGGATATTGGGATGCGGTGCCGTACTGATCCTGGTAGACATAATCTCTCCTCACACGTGTACCATACTCGTCCTCCTCATCCCCATCATCATCATCATCATCATCATCACAACCCCTCACCCCCCTCCCATCCCTTAACTCAGAGCGATAACCACACCTCCAGTCACCAAAGCCCGACCTACGATGAAGCCTCTCAAACTCCTCATCCCCCCTCCAACCCAATGCCCACATCTCCTGACTCAACCCTCTCTCACCCTCAATCCCCCAGGTACCATACGTCTCCAAACTGTGTGTGCTGTTGTTGTTGGGAGACATGATTACTGTGGAAGATGGATATGGAAGTGGGAATGCGAGATGTGAGCGGAATGGGATGGGATGTGTATGTTAATGTAAGATATCTTTGTTGTTTGGATTGTTTGTATGCCTGTTTGCGTACGAGAATGAGAAGGGGATGGGAATGGGGATGGGAGCAAACATTCATGGTCCGAACGAGAAGGATGAGAGCTGGGTATTGGGCTGAGGGGATGGGTTTTGAGGGGGGGTTGGTTGGTTTTGTGGGTGATTGTTGGGGGTTTTGGGTGTGGTGTGGTGCGGGATAGGGTGAACAGTACAGCCTCGTGACTCACAATGACCTGGAAGATGGTGAATTTATAGGTGAGGAGAGTGGGGAGATGGATATTTGGGGTGCGGAGAAGCTAGGTACGTGCAAAGTCATAGGTAGAATATCCATCCAAATAGATTATATCGCGAACGATAGAGCTAGAAACACGCTATTAGTAAAGTGATTAGAGCGAATAACGACGTTTATAGAACTCAGATACTGCGTAAATAGCAGTGTTGGTACTTAGGAAAGGGGCTTTCGAGGGGATGTTTGAGTTAGGAGTTAGAGATTTGGGGCTTTGAATTCGCCTGTGAGTGCAAGGAAGGCTGGGGTTGTGCCAGAGTGTTGGCACGATCGGTGCCAGATTTGGGAGTTGATGTGCATGTGCTCAGCTCTGATTCTGGTGATAATAAAGAGGATTCAACTCAAGATGTAGATGAGACGGCATAGAGCACAGAGTAACGAAGCCTTGAAAAGTCAAACATGAGCTTCGGAAAAGCTGCGGGAAAGGCGAGAATTTGCATGAAATCTATGCTATCCATGGTAAATGAACCGCAAACAAGTGGAAGAAAGTCCAATTAGATCTCATCATGCGGAAAGAATGCCCCACAGAGAGCTCGGATGCTTCGCTGTGTCCTCGCCCTGCTCACTTCCATCGCCACTGGGAGCCAGAGCCGTATGCTCATCTTGATTTTTGGCCCAACGCTTATGGTGAGCGTCGAAGATCTTGCTGTAGAATCCTTTAGTTCCATCATCCACATAAAGCTTCATTGCCATGGCCAAGTCCTGTCCTGCTTGATCTCCTAAAACAGTGGACAACATTGGCGGCCATCCTCTATTTTCTTCCGCTTGCCGTACCATATCGAAGTATTGCTTACGCTCGGCCACGATCTTGCTTTGGTCATAGAACCAAGACGGCCTCATGGGGGCTGGTGTAAATTGGAACGTGAAAGGGTATTGAATGATCTCCCACGGCACAGAGCAAGCGTGTTCCCAGTCGATGACTCCAAGAACATTGTAATCATCGTCCACAACCATGTTTTGATGGCCAAAGTCGGGGTGGAGAAGAGGAAACGGACCGTGATTTCGGATTGCGATGTTAGGGGCAAGCGCTTGTAGCCTAGAAGGAAAATCCCTGATTGAAGCTATGACTTGTCTAGCGTAGGCTCGGTAGTCCCCAACCTTCTCCTTGATATACGAGCCTGCGCACTGTTCTTCAATCTCGTCGTCCGAAAAGGGGAATTGCGGTGATTTTGCCCAAGCCATCAAGTATTCGGCCGCTGTGCTGAAAGGCCCGCCAAGGTGAGGCAGGGGCCCTATGTCGTACCCTCCGTCTGCGAGCCGGATGATAGCTCCAATCTTGGGCAATGTGATCGACGAGATCTCGGTCTAGTCGAACATTAACATTGTTGAACCAGCAAGTAAAGGAATGATAATGTCACCTGGATTCTAGCCATCTCCGCGTAGAACTTGGCCTTGTGGTCTTCCGGAACGGATCTGTCTTCCTTCACGTCAGAACCACAGTTGCCATCCAAGCACTCCATCAACATGAAAGGCGCTCCAATTTCGTTCTCCACGTTCACATCAAAGTCAAAGACTTTTGGCAAGGGAACACTGGTACGCTCTCTGATCAACTCCATGCAATCAATTTCTCTCTGAAGTAGCAGACTTTTTGGACCATGCTCATCTTCTCCCGGCATTCGAAGTCTGGCGATCCAGCGTGAGCCGCCTTCGAAGTTGATGATACGAATCATGTGGCGTCCTCCCATGGTAAACTGTGGATCGAGTTGGCAATTCTCCCCGTCGCGAAGCTTAGTTGCATGTCGGCATAGAGCATCCCATTGGATGCTGTGATAGAACGATTTGTTTTCGTCGTGCCAGTCTTCCCCTTCCCCGTAGACAGGGTACCCGTTCCAGTTGTAGCCTGAAAAGTTTGCTTGTGCTGTCATTGTGGCAGGATTGTGACTTTAGACTTGTAGAAGTTGTGAAGGTATGGATCGGGAAGTAGAGAGAGGTAGAAGTACGGCTGCTGCTTAAATATGGTAACGAATATCGCGAAAACATTTAGACGCGCGTTTCTCCGATGTTGTCGAACAAGTGTCGGTTGCACCACATGCTGTCATACTGACTGAAAATAGAGCTGTATCTGATGACTCTGAAGCTTTTGTGTAGCGTGGCGAGTACGATCATTTGCTCGGTCGAGCGTAGTACAACGTCGGGGATCCAATGGTTTGAGCGCTGGTATCGTTATTCATTCGTTGAGGAAGAGCTGAAACTGTACCATCTTGCACTGAGTAGAGTATTACCTGGGTGACTCACGGCTTCTATTCGTGCCACCATCGGCTCATTTATAAAAGACGAGATCTGTTTCTGTTCTTTTCTCTACCTCATCCAAGTCACAACTCAACAAAGCCTTGACAGAACAACCCCATCAGCATTCGTTCAGAGCTGAGATTGACCATAGCACGCTCAGCAACCAGCTCAGACTCCAAATCCCAAACTCCAAACCCACCAACGACTACACCATCCTACTCAACATCGACCCAAAAATGCACGTCCACAAGTTCATCTCAGCACTTCTTAGGAAGACCCACATGGCCAGCTGCGGCAACTGCGGCCATCCAAACCTCCAACGCGGCGAGAAATGCCCGTCATGCGGGACCATACGCCCAAACAAGTGATGGAAAGGAGGAGCGATGGAGTAGCATGCGAGTGATTTCTTGATATTCAGAAGCGAGGGAGACCGACCAATACTCATTCATTCACCCACTAGCATTGCTATTCTTAAATCCATGCTCATCAAACAGTGCTGCAACTCTCAAGTAAGATTCGTCCTTCTTCATCTTATGCGGATTCACAGCCATCGTCATCTCCTCCACCGGTCCCAGATCCGGTTTCTCTGGGGGCATGCCTTGTCCATGAAAAGTTTCTTCATTGATATCAAAAGCCTTTGAATCATTCAACCGCACCAGCTCCCACGGATGGTTCCCCTCATATAAGAGTTTCCCCAACATACCGTCTTCCATAAGGCCTTGAATAGGATTTTCGGTGTGTAGTCGTGCCAAGGTCTCAACGATATCCCAACTCATGGTGTGAAATTGCCCGCCAGGACATGGGAAGTCTACATCCTCCTTCGTCATTTCCGCCCAACCAAGATACCTGGCGATGATCGTGTCATTACAGTTTAGCCGTGGCAGCAGGAACTCATTGTAGAAGGTAGTGGCATCGATTTAAGAGTCGTCGTCGATCTTAGATATGTATTTCCTCGGCTCTCCTCCTTCTGCTTCATGCTTATGGACAAGATGCTTGTAGAATTCTATAGGCTTTATGGTATTCGCAATATCCCTATTCTCTTCGAGATGATCCAACAAGACCAGGTCTCCCCATGTTGCATTCTCCTAACGAATGAGTGGCTCCCACAGATCGTGATCCTTTGCTAGCGCTATCACAAATACTGTGTCAAAGTGGCCTAAGTTGCGGAATGTGTGCTGCCATGTAGATCGGATTATATTTCGTCGCTGCTGAGACCACGAGGCCGACATTGTTGCAATCAGCCATGGTGCCTTCTCCTTCTCTTTGAACAAGCCCAGCGGCAACTTAGGATGGAACTGGAGAGAAAGGCGCCCCGGTTGAATGTATGCGAGGACGAGGAAGAGTGCAATGGCGGCACCCAAGATAGAGTATATGATATACGTTCGACGTGAGGCTTGAACCATTGTTGCTTCGTGTGCACTCCGTGAGTGATGTATGTCTGATGTGATCCCTCCTCGAGCTTCGAGCGGGCGTATAAGAGCCAGGACGATTCTGCTCGGCCACGAGATTCAGGCAGCCCTCTGTGCCCTTCTCAAGCCAATAGCAACGTGTCCAATTTTAGCAGCTCGATGCTCTAAGTGCGCTGACTTGGGGACAACTGAGAGGGTATGAATTTGCCCTGGTAAGTATGGGCGTGCAGCCGGGACCAATGGAGTTATACTAAGAATGGAAGGCTTCATCCTCGAAATTGTCAGGCTCTGGGGCGTCACAAGCCCTAAGCGGACTCCTATGGGGAGCCCAAGCAGCTTGGAGCAGACTAGAGCGGTAATTCCTGGGGCGGTGACCACTCAGGGGTTGTATCCTTTGGGGCCAAGTAAAACCCCTGAAGCATTCGAAAGTCTGCATGATGTATGCTGATTATAGCAACGGGACTTACCTGTAGCGCGTTGGCTACCTCAAAGTAGCTATCATATTTCACCATGGATCCCAAAGAGTCTCCATTCTGCAAAGCATATGAATGACCAAGCACTGGTGCTATCCTTGTGGAAAGACCGGGCATTTCCGTTGTCATCCGAGCTCGGAAGTGTACTGTTATGGACGTATTGAGCTGGATACTTATGACTTCAATTGGCAATGATACTGGACCACTTGTCCATTGGTCAACCCGAACGCTAACAATACCCACTGGCTGTAAAGCTGGGTGTCCGCTGGTCGACTTGCATACTTCTCATCATGACCTTGGTACCAGATGTGCTGCGAGCTGGGCGCTGGACGTGTACAGTGAAGGTTGAAACGACGATGCCACCTTCTGAGGACCTTCAAGGTCTTGTTTGCTGGCATTGTGTCGAACCTTGCTGACCAAGCTTACAGGATAGCTTGGTTTGTTGCGATAATGAGACGCTTTCAAGATGATGTTCCGCACATAGATCGTTACATATGATACTCACAGGGCATGTCTTGAGAAGGCGAAAAGGAGCGAAGGCGCTTCTCATAAGACTACCAGATACTACTTTCAATAGTAGGCTGCATTCCTCAGTGCCTTGCAGTTCCCTTGCTGCACGTGAGATGACGTTGCTTGGCAATGGCAATGCCAATCAGGGGCTATCGGAGAAAACCTACGCCGAACGCCGGCGCATTGTTTATCTGTTGACTCTATTCTAAAACAATGAACAACAAGTACCCGATTGTACCTTTGCAGCATAGCTTCAGCATCTTCTCTTGCTCTCTGCATACCTAGTGTACATAATTTGCATTGCATTGCTTTTGCTCCACTCACTCGCCTAGCCTAGTCCTCGTGAGACCACTTGTAAGAGTAGGACATGGTCGAACCTATATGGGAACGAAACTCAGAAGATGAATTAGACCCTGCTCGCCGCCGACACCGCCATCAACCCTCTGAGGTACGAGCCTCTGGATCAACAGCTCCATGGACCTCTGCTCGTTGCAATCGGCTTCTTCGCCCCATATCCTCCAAGATTGCTGCCCTTCGAAAGGCAAGACAGACCCGGCAGGGACAAGATGATACACCAGAGGAGGTTTGCCGATATAATGGATACAGGGCGTTCGAGATTCAGATGGGTTCAGCGGACGAGTACGGCAGATGTCCATCATACTTGGCGAATTCAGTGGAAACGACAACGCCTCACTGGGGTAATGAGTGGATATCTAGCCCAAGACCATTGAAAAAGATCAAGCGTACATATTCCTCAAAAATAAGGAACCAATTCAATGGAGGCAAGAACCATAACCAAGGCCGTGTTCGAACCGCGCATGCGCCAAGGGAAACGGAGATCGGCCTGCCTCGCGACTTCGCATTCTCCACCTGTGAAGTGAACGCAACACTATCAGCTCTACCGGAGAGCAACCCATACCTGCTGCAGAAAACTGAGCGCAAGACTCTTTCGGGAGTTGCTAGACGTACTGCATCCGAGGAATTGAAACTGGTCGATGGTATTTGTAAAGGGTTAGTGGCATTGTTGAAGGCTACCTCAGACGGATCACCTTCCAGGAACGGTTGCCGCTCGCTGTTTTCGACTTGTTTGACACAAGTTCCTGCGTACATCGATGAAGAAGAACTGTTGTCGAGAATCGACGATCCTACGAATGACAACGACATATCATCTGCAATTTACAATGACCTCGAGCAATTTGGCGCGCGGCCCGGCGCTGGTTGGAACCCGCTTAGAGAGGTTGTGAGAGCTCATGGAGTAAGTATGGTCGGTGAGGCAATTCAGGAAGGCGCAATCACTCGTGCAGAAGCCCGGCACATATCAGCTCTTTGCTTGGCAGTCGGAGCCTATGACGAGGCGCAGTGTATTCTCGAAAGCCTAATAACGACAGATCCGCCAGCCGACAAGCAGCCTTCGATAGAAGCCACGCTATCTGTAGGAGAGGCCCAGGCGATCTACAATAGCGTGGAGGAATTTGCATCTCATACAGGGAGACAGGGGTTTGTCTATCGTCAGACGGCCGCTATGCTGAACAGCGGCATCTTGCCATTTGATTGGATGTCGAGCATGGCCATGATACCACATTGGAATAGGATGATTCACTCAATTACACGAGGCGATGAGCATGCCCTATCCGCCACTGTCCTGATCCAAGCGATCTTGTCTAGATGGTATAACAAGGCTGGGAAATCACCATTTCCTGATGTCCATGACATACGAATGCGTCTCCGGAAAGCCTTTCGTCGCCCTGCATTGAGGTCTGCCACTTCGAGCCAAGCCGCCAATTCTGCTGATATGCATCTGGACCTTCCACATGCTGGGAACTCGCTACATGAGGATGTTAGCGACAGCCTGTACGACACGATCTTCAATGTTCTGACGGTCTTCTCTACCATTGGCCTTTTCAGAAACTCAGAGTCCGCACAAAGCTTGGATGATCCCCAACGAATAGGCGTCCCGATACTGCACGATATAGGACTAGAAGTGCAACAAGCTCTTGAAATGGCTTCCTACAACACAGACTCCAAGCACGTCTCGCTTCTATACTTAGAACGGCTACGTCTGCCTCTGTTGGCGGCGGGAATATCGACAGTGGCATGCAAGAAACCTACTCAAAATCTTCATCCAGACGATGTTTCAAGTCTCGCTTCTCTCACCGGACTTCCGACTAGCAGTGAATCTTTGGGCAACGCTGGGGTTTTCCTCTGTGCTATCGCACGATGCTGCGCTAAAGCAAGGTCCGTTGACGCCTTTGACTTCATCAAAGCTATGGTGAATGATCTAACGGCACTCTCTTCATCACAAATCCAAGAAAAAGCTACCACAGGGCTCTGGGGCAAAATCGCTCTTGCGGCTGCATTTGAGTTCTCCGAAGACACTAGCCAACCAGATCATCTCAACTGGGCGCTGGATGTCGAATTGGCTATCAACGGGGAGAGCGAAGGACCAAGCAAGCTCACGTTCGAGAAGACACCAGCTCGTAGCACCATTCAAAGCAGAAAAGGGTATCGATGGGAGGAGGGTATCTGTGAATGGATTGCAAAGACTCCAGCTTTGGTATTGCAAAAGCCAAGCGATATTGAAGCGGGTGGCCGAGACGAGGAAACAGCTGAAACTCCGATAGCGTGTCTCAAGCAATCACTTGCTCTTTTGTGCGAGTTGACGCCGTGCGCCATGAACAAGAAGCCAACCAGAGCGGAAAGCCAACCCACTAACGCCTATATGAAAGCATTTGACATTCACGTAAATGCTGAATTCGGCAGTTGTAGTGATGAGAATGCGCTGGACGAGCTACGTCTTGCCACAGCTTACCAACATCCTCGGAGGGCTAGATCTGATTCGAGACCGTTTCGGAATATCTACCTAGACGACGACGTGGATGAGTTGTCAACGCCAGATTCATCGCAGGAACAGTCGTCGACTCTCTCTGCTCTACAAGAATTGCCAGACAAGCGATGCGGCGTCAAGAGGAAGATGTATGCGGGTGTGAGCCAGGGAGTAGAGGCTTCCAGAACATCTAGACGCTCGGCGAAATACTCAGTTCCTAGGGTGCCAGTATCTCGACCTGAGATCGACGCCTTAGATTTGGAAGATGAACTGGGTTTCCTATAGATATGATTCACATACCACGTGTCGTTGAAAAGTGTATCAGATGTATAAAATGATGCAAATTTGTCATGCACAGACGACAATGTGAATTTGAATCGCATGTCTTATGCCGCTACTGGGTTTCTGAAGGTTTTATAGCAGCAATCTGCGGGCCTGAGTATGGTCCAGCATGCCTGGCTCATGCTGACGTAGATAAGCAGCGTATTTCCCGGGAAACTTTGGAGCTTCAAATTACAGGTCCACGTCTCAGATAAGACATACCTGCGGATGTGATGTCCTAGGAGCAATTGGCGTCAGGCTAGGTCCAGGACCGCGGGAGCTTGCACATTGGACCTCAAATCCACAACCCTTGAACGGTTGGTGCATTGTGCGGTTTTTTAAAGGGAGCAATCTCGAATTTTTACGCCCACGATAGGCCGTTGGTCGACCATGGGGGCAACACGGGGTCAAGACTGCCGAGTCGTCCTCGTTGCGTCGAGGTGTGACAGCCTGATCTGCAAAGCTCGCCTTCTTTACAATCCATCTATACTGTGATGCAGGCTGTATTCTCGCCCGAGACTGCTTCCATTCCTGAGCACCGTTCCTTGCTAGCCTGCGTTTCACTGCGCCGTATATATACCTGTCAAATGAGCCCATAAGACATTCATTGATTTTCAATTAGGCTAGGCCCTTGCATTTCCAGCTTCCCACGAGTGCCACCTACACCCCTGCAAAGCTTCGTATTTCTTCGCTGTCGGTCATTGATGAACTCGAGCCTGTCCACGAATGCATACAATTCAAATTTTTGGCCGATGATCGTCCATGAATCCCAACAGTGCCGTATGTCCAGGCACTTCACCTTGGTTCGTTACTCGTTGCTGGCTCAACAATAAAGTTCCTCCGCCATGTGAATGACTCTACTTCCTGTACCTTGTCCTCCCCTTGATTGCGTAATGACGACTGCGTATAGTCAAGCGGAGTGTTCTTGCCACGACAGTGACTTGCAAGCTGCAACTGAGTTCGCGTGTATTTACCACGATGCGCGCCCAAGTTGTAGCGGCGGTGTCCTCGCAATCTAGGTCGACAACACGTTGTACTCATACTACATGTCCATCATGCTCGACGGCATTGCGGCCAGCTGCCTTGTTTACCGAGCTGCCATCGATACTGCCCGGTACATCCGACTTCTAACGTGCCTCAACGATGATTCGCAGCGCTTTTTCAGGAGCCCTCACCGGACTTGCGCATTTACCAAGCAGCATCTCACATATGCACCACTATTCAACCTGCGTCGCAGCAACAAAATGCCGCTAGGTCGACTCCTGTTAGGCCAACAGCCCACCCGCTTTCCAGCGTCTCCTCCTAGCAGCGATCGTTACTACGAGCACGATCTTGTGGGCTTACAACATCGAATGGGACGGTCCCATCATCATCTTGACCAAGCACCTACGCCATCGGTCGGGGACGCTCGCAGTCGCTAGTATGATTCCATTAGTGCTCACGGCTGGACGAAACAATCCCCTCATTTCCGTCCTCGGTATTCCTCACGACAGCTTAACTACGTTTCATCGCTTGTTCAGCCATATAGTCATTACTTTTTCTACCCTCCATACAATATCGAAGTTTCAGAGCATCAATATGAATGATAAATAGGGCAAGGCGGTCAAGACTTCTAGATATGTTCTCTTCTCGGACACCCTGCAAGTCCGCTACATGGCATTTGGATTCATCGTAAGAAGCACCTGCATACAGCCTTGAGTGTAGTTGTAGTTCTCTAGGCAATGGTTGCAATGGCCGCTACACTCTCGCTGTCCCTACCCACTTTCATCTCCGCCTTTCACGTACATTAGGTGCGCTATTTGGAAGAGGCTGGGAAGGAGGGATATTGGTTTTTGGAAGGAGGGGCTTGGGTGGTAAAGTCGAAATGTTTCGGAAATTCCGAGTTTTGGAGAACTGGACTCCTCGAGTTTCCGGGTCGCGTGCAATGTCCCCGACATTTTCAGCATTTTGGAATGGGAGATTGTGCTGATTGTCACGGGATACAGGGTTAGACGGATAAGCCTCATAGTTGCTTGCTCTTGACTTGACACAACATGCACTGAGCATCAATAACGCAGCGAGATAGCTGCTCAGGTCAAATTGTAGGAGTAGATAGGGAGAAGAAAGGTACCAGGCTCACAAGGATTCTTGTACTATACCCTGAAATTATTCGAATAATCGTGTAACATCAGTAAAGTTGACTGAACGAACGACACAAGCTTCACAAGATGTAAAAGTATCCACAAGCACAGTAAGAAAACAATAAAGTAATAGAAGAAGAACCATTTCGGGTTCGCACTCCTCATATTGATTTGCTTGCTTGCTTGGGTAAAACTATATACACGCCCGGCGTAGCCCAGCTATGATGAATGTAACACAAGCAGTGTGACTGACTGACAGCACCACATGGGAGTAGAGATATTGTCATATCATGGGGTATTTATCTCACTCGCAAAAAAAAGAAACGGAAAGGACCCAATGAAATGGTCCGTGATTATAATGATGTTAAAAAGGCCAAGAAAGACTGAAAACCCCAACCCAACCAAGAGTCATTGACCGACCGAGCTGAAACGACACCGACGCAATTTGACAATCGTGCGTGCTCAAAGTCCGCGTCACCATCCCACGCATCCGATCCCGCCCAATGCCCCCTTCCCTACTAGTCCGGGTCCAGATCCAGATCCATAAAACGCCGCTAAAGTATGCTCACACGCTGCTCAGCTTCAACAGCGCTTCCACAGCTGCCCTGTCTTGCGCATCACTGTCCTCCGGCATGGGTGAAAATCCCATAAGGGCACGTGCGGCTTGCTGCTGTTGCTGATTCTTCCTATTATACATTAAAGTATTCGTAATTGGCATCGATCGTGCCGTTGTTGGTGGTGGTGGTCTGCCACCGGCTCCTCGCCCTCGGCTCTTGGGGTCGACATGAGGCAGATGCCGCTGATGTGTAGGCATCAGGCCACCGCTCAGTGGGTGAGAGCCCTGCCGTAATGCTGCGGCACCGATGCTCGCCCAGTCTTCTTCGTCCGTAACTTCGTCAAGGTCAAAGTCCATCGTTGGCTTCTGATCTGGCACATCGTAGGATGAGCACGATTCTATCCCATCGAGAGACATTTTATCTGCTTCGTGCTCGAGCATGTCTATATCCTCCATGTGGGTATCGTATTCTCGGTCCGAGTCGTGCGAGGTGGCAATTCCTCGGGAACGATCTTGCCGCGTAGTGTTGACCGGTATGCGAAGGCTTCCTTGTGGGAGGGATGATGAATGATGCTGAGGGTTTCGAGCGTCGCGTGATGGCTGCCCTCGCTTCCTAGCATCCCATCTACCCCAACCAACTTTCTCGAACAGCACATCACCATCAATGCCCCCTTGCGAGCCGTCGCTGCCACGACCTTCTAACGCTCCAACTACCAGTCTTCTTGCCTTCGCTGGTGGTATGCCCGAAAATCCTGGAACAGAGGTGGTCAAATAGCCCATCACATGACGGATGGCGAGTGGGCCGTTATCAAGCAGAATACCGGGCAGGTGGTGCTTGGCAAGCAAACCAGGAGTGATAGCTCCAACGGAATCTAGATCTGCCAAACTACTAAGGCCGCGAGCGGTAAGACCGCGCCGAGGGGAGTCCTGAGCCTTAGCATGTTCAACGGCATCTTCGAGGTCGAGGTCGGAGTCAACGTGAACAGCAGCGGGAGGAGTCAGAGGTCCGTTGAAGGAACGACCTTTGTAGGCCTGAGGAGGAAGGGACGGAGAGATAGAATTCGGAGGGGTAGGGAGGCCGCCGGTGGGTTTCTTGGTTGGAAGGGATCTCGCCGTCACAGCAGCGAAAGTGTCCTTTCCAGCCCAGAAGTCGTCGCGCGGCTTAGGTATGTCGACAGACTCCGTCCTTCCAGCTGATTTCCAAGAATTGTTAGAGTTGGTGTTGGTGCTGGTAGGAGCCATGTCTTGATGAAGCGATTTGTCTGTATCTTCACTGCTGAAAGCACCGCGTATGAGTCAGCTTGCTTATTGATGGAGCTTAGGAGACGACACGATAAGAAGTTGTGATGGTGGATCGCGGTGGATAAAGGATGGAGTGGTGGTGAGTTGAGATACTCACAAGATACAAGCAAGGTGACAATAAGGTGGGCTTATTGTCCGTATGTGAGTTGTGATGATAGCTGTGAGTGATGATCGACGTGGAGGCGACCGTGGGTGAGAATACGAGTTTGTTTGTTGGGCGTGTGAGCGATACTGTAGATGGTTATGTCAGTTTTGATGCTGTGATGAAGTGGGAAGAAGCAAGTTGATGGAAGGCGGGGTTTGTACCTTAGCAAGTGCCTTGCTGGTTGGTTGATTGTTTGGCGATGGTCAAAGGGAGGAAGCTGGATCACCTGCGCGCGGCAAGGTCGACCTTCCCGCCAAGAAGCATGGACCAAGCTTACATAAAATTATGCAATTTAGTGCCGTTAGCCAAGCGAACAATTGCAACTTCTTGGAACACATGGCCTCATCTACTGGATTCCGCTCCACCAAAATTCTCCGACAGATCTTGCTACGCGTCCTTTCGGTCATGCAACACGAATAGGAATAAGCCGAGTGGCTTTCCTAACTTCGATATCGGCCTTTCCTTGAGGTACAAAAGCATCATAGGCATCACCGGCATTACCCGATTGCAAACAGTGACTTGGAATCACGCAAACGCGTCTCTTTGATCATCATCTCCCCAGGCGAGCCAAGTATATTGCAAGGTCAGTAAGCAGCCGCTGTCAGCCATCCATAGTATTGCGATAGGACGATATCGGCGGCGGTACCTGTTCCACGCAAGATACTCGAGTCTCTTATCGCTTTCCCGCCAATAGCACTGGTGTTAGAGGTGTATTTTGTGGTTGGCCCTTATCAAGCGAGGATTATGCAAAGAATTTCAGTAGCACAACCTGTTGCGACGGTTCGCATGAAGCCCCACGCTAAACCCAGGCCCATCT
The DNA here is from genome assembly GCA_018257865.1 of Stereocaulon alpinum. Classification (NCBI taxonomy): domain Eukaryota; kingdom Fungi; phylum Ascomycota; class Lecanoromycetes; order Lecanorales; family Stereocaulaceae; genus Stereocaulon; species Stereocaulon alpinum. The sequence goes on along the minus strand of JAEUBA010000055.1, from coordinate 69,319 downwards.
GCAGGACACTGTTAAGCGTCCTGGCTGGACCTCTGCTATTCTCATCACCATCCTGCCCCTCTGGCGTGGAGGGGAATGCAGATTGCGAATGAAGTTAGTGGGAATATTTCTACTATCCGCATCCGTGAAAGATATGTAGCGAGCCAACCAAGTAAGATATGAGCATACACATTTCAATAGTGCCATCCGATGATGAGACCCACTTTTGAGGGTATAAGTGGGGTCTTCGATTCCTAAGCCCACTTCCTACGAAGAGAATAGGTATCACCAGAGGGTCCTCGATCTGCACCTGAGGAAATTGCATGTCACTCTCATAGTCGCATAATTATACGTATCACCTATGCAGATTTTCCAGGGCATCAAGTATAGTATTCAATCCCCATGATTGTCATGCTGAAATCGTTCTTGAGCCTAGGTCGCTGACTGTAGCATGCAACGTGATCAGAGTCGAGAGACGCGTACCCGATACAAGAGTTATCTCACGTGGCTGATTGATAAATGTCGGAAGCATACATGTCGGAGCGACATACTGAAGACTCTCCGATCTTAGGAAACCTACCTCCGTCTCTCACTCTTCAAGGCCCTGGTTGTAAATACGTCCTCGTCATCTTCACCAGCTTCTGCGTCTCGCTTCTTTTCTGATTTTGCGAAGAGGTTGCCGGCTCTTCCTGTGGCGTTTGTTCTCTCTGGTCGCATTGGAGATGCAGCAACAAAATTCGACTTCTGTTGCTCTTCGCCAAGCATCCAAGAGAAGGGCGACTGTGCCAACGTTGGCCGAGCTTGATGAGGCGACGATGAGCTGGGAATCTTCGAAGGGCTACCGACCTTCGGGGTTGATGGTAACGAAGCGATAGGCATAGTGGCCGCGTTCGTCATAGAGAGCGCAGGTGCCTGGCCTGGGTTACGGTTGGTTGCGTCTTCAGCTCCGGTTAAACCATCAATCTGGGAAGGGCGGGGCTTGTGAGTCACTGTGGCATCGCCCTGTGCAATACTAATACCTTGGTCACCTTTGGATTCGTCGTTGGTTGCAGCTTCAGTGGGGAGGGGCATTGTCGAGTTTTCCAGATACACCTGCACAAATTGCACCTTCGCTATGGACAAGCTGAGGGCGTCAGCCGCTTTCTCGTCGTTCCTTTGATGAATCTCCTTTTGCTGAACCCAAAGTTCGTCTACGGCGTTCTCAAGCAACTTTCCCAAGCTCTTGTTGCGTTGTTCGAGGGCTTCAATTTTTGCAATCATGTCGACTGGCTTGTCTGAGATTATCTTGCCGGTATCCAGCGACCATCTTGATCTATTCGGTGGTCTTGGTGAGACGTTACCCGATTGAAGCCCTTGAACAGCACCGCGTAATGCTTTGCCCACACCCCACTTTTCTCCTTGGCTATAGACTCCCTTCGCTGCTTCATGGATGATACCTTCGATACCCCCTTGATCTTTCAAGAACTTCGCAGGTGTCAATTTTGGAGAGAGCGCCTTTTGTGCGGCCGCCTGCTCCGCTGTTCTTGCTCGTTTAACCTTTTTCGGGAGCTTGCGGGTCACTGTAGTTTCAGGCGCTCTTCGGGAGTATTTCGAGATTATGTGGTCACCTCCATCAAGTAGGAGATTATCGCGTAAATATAGAGCATCAGTAACGAAGGTAGGCGGTCCATGAGGAGGTGGAGGCGCAGGATATCGCAGTAGTAGCGTTAAAGCAGCAGAATAATCTGCTTCAAGTACTGTAAGATATTTAGCAGTAAGTCCCTGCTCAGCCAAGATGTAGACCTACGCTGCCATCGTATGCGCAAAAGCATACTAACGGATATTAAATCCACCAACTCCAGCTCGGGATCTTCAGCGAACAATACGTCCCAAAGAGCCAGGACATCCTCGAAAGGAAATTCGCGCCCAAAAAGAAGCCGAACCCATCTGATCAGGAATATCTGGGGTAGTATCTCAATCGCTGTCAGGTGCTCAGCAAGCTCAGGATCCGCATGGTGTAAATAATTCTCATGAATCCGTTTGCTTCGTTCCACTATGGGAGAATTGTTGGGTAGCCCTGAAATCATTGGCTCGTTGCTGCTGCTCATCTCATAGAATGTTTTAACGGTCTGCATGATTGCACCGAATAGCGTAAAAGCATCGTGCTCGACATAGTTGTAGTCCAGATTCGACATCACTATATCGTCCAAGTCTGGGCGATCTGTACTGAGGCTGACAGGATCGATGGCATCCCGTGAAACGACCCAGATAATCGGCGCAAGAACTTCGTGCATACCTTGTCTGTAGCCGATATCTCGATTGAGCTTGCAATATATGAAGAGGATATCAAGAAGCATGTTCTGCGTCGATGGTTCGCGAAAGTATAGGTTTTCTGGCATGCATCGTTCGACATCTTGAAATATTTCTGCTCTCAGCTCCTCATCTAGGCGTAAGGTATTCCAAGGAGACTTTCAAGGTCTTAGTGAGAGGTCAGACGACTTCTTTGGCATCGGCCTGTTGACCGCAAAGCTGGCAGGAGGGTGCTTACCGTCTCAGTGTCTGTTAATGGATCATCGGCCGACACGTCGTCAGGGTTCTCAATATTCTTAAGGAAGTGTTCTTTCAAGGAAGTATAGGCACTCCTTGAGTCTGATAATGTCTTTGTCCATGCTGACTTGTTGGTATTCTTAAACAGTAGAAATGTCTGTCGCGATGGCACATGTCAACAAAAGATGCTCTATCCTTTATCAGATTGTCTCTTACCTTCCAGCATATCGATCGAAGTCCAATCACACAAGGACTACGGCTGTTGTTGGTCTTCAAGGCTGTCCTCAGCTCTGAGACGCTAGCACTGTTGGCGAGTGTTACCTCCCATCGAGCCCTCGATAAGCGTTAGCTTTCTTGCCATCAAGTCAGAGTTCAAACACTGACTTCGTCTCGTCGATAGGTCGCATTCCTGCATGACACCAGCTAGATCGTGACTTGGGCAAGGCTCACATAACAAAATCCTACGATTAAACACGCGTTGCAGAGGGGCACCAACGTGTAGCCGAATATTTACCGGCGCTAAGCTTCAGCCTTCTCTCCTACTTTCTGCGTCGCTGATCATACACAGAGTCTATATTATGATTGACCTGTGGCAAGCCTAGAGCATAGCTCCAGAGCTGCTGGATCGCTATGTCAATGCCATTGCTACAATAAGAGCTGCGCTTCCGGCGCTAGACATCGTGTCTCACTTCCCATGAGCTCCTAGCGAAGTTCTTACGCCCAACACACTGGCAGGCAAGGGAAAATAACAAGCACGAAGTGATGGAAGCTGAGACATGTCTTCGGATCTACTGAAAGAGTTTGGGTCGCCTCAGGAGAGCTCACGGAACCAAGTGCCGGGTGAAAACATTACGCAAGGGATAATTGCTGAAGACGATGACTTTGGGGACTTCGCGGATCCAGAGTCCCTGGAGATCGATGCTGGAGGACCTAGTGAGGATCAGCCACAGACCTTGTTCATTAAAGAGGTTGCAGAATTTGCGGATATTGACGACGATTGGGCCGACTATACACAAAACCCTGATCAGTCGGTCCTCTTCGATGCTGACCAGGAGCTGAACACACAGAATGGGGACGCGAAATGGCTACAAGCGAGACAGCAAGAGTCTGAAAGGCCTCTGAAGATCTCTCTAGCTCCATCACCACTGGCGAAAGCCACGCGGACTTCGGTCTTCGACCAGTTCGAACCTGAAAGCTCTCTGAACATCTCCCAAGATCCCATTGCTCCTGCAAAGGCTGCTATGCCTGCCGCCATAGCCAAAGTGGAACCGCTACCAAGCATCAGAGCAGCAAAAGCGGCAGACCTGGGACCGCCGCCCACAAACATACCTCCTCCGTCCGTCCTGTTACCCCTCGTTGCAACACTCTTCCAATCTATGTCTACAGTCGTGAAAAAAGCTACAACTTCTGGGCAGGCATCTTCAGACTCTTACGAGCCATTAGATCAACAAAGGGTACAACGAATTCGACGTGCTTTAGCAGATGTAAGAGCAGGTGCGCGTATCATGGCTGGGCGCAAGCTACGGTGGAAGCGGGACAATATTCTATCTCAGAGCATGAAAATTGGAACAGCAAGTGGGAAAACAAGTGGAATGAAACTCGCCGGTGTGGACAAAGCAGAGACTCGCCGAGAAGACCAAGAAGCTGCCGAAGCTTTGCGGGCATGGAAGCAGCAAGTGGGACCGTTACGGTCTACAATATCCATGATCAGCACTCATCTTCCTGGAAGTGGCTTCTCGCTTCCAGATATAGCTGAAGCCATGCCTATTCGCGTGGTGAAGCCCAGTGAGGGTGCGGTGACTGCTCCGAAATGCTGCTTTCTCTGTGGCATCAAGCGTGATGAGCGGGTTGCCAAAGTCGACGTCGACGTAGAGGACAGCTTTGGGGAGTGGTGGAGGGAATATTGGGGCCATGTCGATTGTGTTGCATTCTGGGAGAGCCACAAAACTTCGCTGCGTCAGCGATGACAACATATACTCAACAATTGAACGTTATTTCGATCCTACACTCTCTTATCAGAGTAATGACATCCCGTAGCCTTCCTCTCAGCCATACGTAAAGATCGACACTAGTACAAACCCCTGCATAAATCTTGCATAACCTCTCCGCTCTCGATCACAGTGACAATCCAGCTGACTGCCTCCACCACTTCACTCAGCCAAGCAATCGCCGCCTAACAAATAACGTCGACTCCTCTCCTACAACAAAGCTGCACGACAAACCTTTAGCGGAAACGCCCAGAGACTTTGAACTTCCAAATCGGTACTCAGCTCCGTCAACAGTGTATCGAAGCGGTTATAGGATTCTACACACCGCTAGAAAAATACAAGCTGCATATTAAGGCGTCCAGCAGATACAGTAATCCTTATTCTATCCATAAGGACCCCGCTACCCTTCCGTTTCAACTCAGCATACAACACAGGCAAGCGCACCTCAGGAGCAGTCAACAGCGGGGTACCAAAAGCCCAACCTGCAACGCCGAAAACCAACTACCAAGCAGATAGCGCTTCTCAAGCTACAGCAAACTTCTGATCATACGAGACACTTCTCGGAGTCTGGCCGGAGGCCAGTAGTTGGTGAGAATGGGGCTCGTCTACAACACCTACCTAAACTCCGATAAGATATTTGGCTGCAAGCACTGCAAGACACATCTCGCAAGCCACGATGCTATAATTTCACGAGTAAGTCTGCTCTCTCCTCCCCCTCCTTCTATACTCCTGCCAATTTCCTCCGTTTATACTGCCGAGCTTTCGGGACTGATGCTCATACTCCCGCTCCGACAGAACTTCCGCGGCCAACACGGAAAAGCCTACCTCTTCAATGCTGTCGTGAATATCGCTCAGGGCGAGGCCACCGAACGAAATATGACTACGGGGAGGCATATTGTGAGGGATATTACGTGTCGGCAGTGTAAGGAGACGGTGGGGTGGAAGTATGATAAGGCGTACGAGTCGAGTGAGAAGTATAAGGAGGGGAAATATATCTTGGAGGCGGAGTTGCTTGTGCAGGTGTTTTAGGGGGGTGGGACCAGGGGGAATGGCCGGGGTTTGGGGTTATGGGAAGGAGTTTGGGAGAGCAGGAAGGAAGGGCAGTTCATCATGCCATGGCATACATAGGCGAAGGCTCTGGTGTTCTGGGGAAGACAAGTTGTTTCGAGCAAGGTGTTCTGGAAGTTTGTAAGGACCATATTGCATTCATGATAGATTCAATCATGATAATTTCGCAATACTCGGCGTCTGGTTAGGCTTTGCAGCGAGACCGAGAGGGCTGACAAAGACGTCAAGTCTGCCTCTTCTGCTTACACAGAGGAATGGCTCAAAGGCTTCATCATACCGGAAACGAACGCTTCTATCAGCGATTTACTTATTTCCGCATTATATGGAAACTGCCGGAGTATAGGCTCCTCGGCTCAAAGTCGAACATGGCGGGGTACTTTCCAAGGGTGGGGTAGCCAGACCCAGAAGTCACCCAAGAACACTTACTTCATAAAGACTCGCCCCGTAACTATAACAACGTCTCCTGGTTTCCAGCAATTGCAGTTCAAAAGTGGTACCAATTAAGATATTCAAGAACGAAAAGTAAAGAGCTCGAGCAACAATGGTGAAAGAAGGCATGATGAAAGCGGTCATCTTCAAGGAGCCGCATAAAGTTGCCGTTGAGGATAGGCCGATTCCCCAGATCAAGGAGCCGACAGATATCCTTGTGAAAGTGATAGACACTGCATTGTGTGGAAGGTTAGTCTGACGTACAATTCCCTTTATCTACAGATAACCCTAATGATCCTTTCCAGCGAGCTACATGTCTTCCGAGGTCATCAACCCAGCCCGACTGGCTTCATAATGGTCAGGATGGTGTGACGTTCTGCTTGTCCAGACTTCTAACCTTACTGCAGGGCCACGAGTTCACTGGAACCGTCGAGGAAATCGGGTCTGACGTGAAGAACTTCAAGAAAGGAGACCAGGTTGTTTCGCCCTTCACTGTTTCATGGTCAGCTCGCTATTCTTCCAGAAAGGGTGAACAATTGCTCATAGTCTGAAGTGGAGAATGCTTCTATTGCAAGCACGGGTTTACTTCGAGATGTGCCAAATCGCAACTCTTCGGCACAGCGGGTCTTGATGGAGCTCAGGCTGAATATGTCCGCGTACCACTGGCCGATGCCACTGTAATGAAGGCTCCGGAAGGCATTTCGAACAACGCTTTAGTCCTCATGGCCGACATCTGGCCCACGTTAGTCATGGGACCACTTCTGCATCCTTAGTTGTAGCTGACAGCTCGCAGCGGATGTTTCGCAGCCAATAACGCGTTCAAGGAGCTGTCGAAAGAAGAAGTCGCGGAAGCCACTGTTGTGCTAATTGGCTGCGGGTATGACTGACGCCTCTGATCATGGTGGCTGACTGACGTGTCTTGTGTGTAGGCCTGTTGGACTCTGCGCTCTTATAAACGCAGTAGATTTCAAGCCAAAGCACCTGCTCGCGGTAGACTCAATCCCATCACGTTTGGACTTGGCGAAGAGTCTAGGTGCGGAGCCATGGAATTTCCAGACTGACAGGGAAGGTCTCGACAAACGAGTAAAGGAGTTGACAGAGGGGCGTGGTGCTGATGTGGTTATCGGTCAGTCGCTCAACATCCCAGTTACCACGTTTTCGTAACAGCCCTGACCCGCTGCTGTTGAACAGAGGTTGTTGGCATGAGCCCTGCGCTGAAGATGGGGTTCGAGCTACTGAGACCATGGGGTATCATATCCAGCGTTGGCGTACACAATGCAGAGGTAGGTATCAACGCTGAAAAGACTAGTCAACAGTCAGTACTAACATGTCTCAGATTCCCTGGTATTCGATACTTCCGGCCATGTATAAGAAGTTGACCAGCTTGAGGCGCTGACCGATGACAGGACCGGCAACCAAGCGTATGGCAAGAATTTACGTATCCAGATGGGGCGCTGCCCCGTAAGAGCGATATTCCCTATGGCTCTGGAAAGGTTGAAGAAAAAGCAACATCTGCTAGGGTCAGACTTGAGACCTCAGGATCCACAATTTGACAAGTCTCTCTGACAAAGGAGTAGGTTCATGTCCGATAAGATCATGCCATTATCGCAGGCTGTGGAGGGCTATGAACTTTTTGACAAGATGAAAGTACAGAAAGGTATTCCACGACAATCAATGGGTGCGGAAACGCTGTGAACTAACAGAAACAGTGGTGTTCGAAGCACAAAAGTAACGCAAAGCCAATCACGGGAATTGAAGAGAAAAAATGTAAAAATTTCTGGGATTGTGACCTCAGTCTTCCTTTTGATGTATAGATACTGCACGAAAAAGTTTGACGATGATCCCGAAGTAGAGCAGCTGCCAATGATCAATGATAGCGAACAACGCCAGCAACGGGCCCCTCTCATATCGCCACTGGGTCTGCTCTGCGAATAGAAAGCGTTGAGCTTTGACTGATGCACATAGATTAGCCAGCCACGTCAACGTGTAGTCCGTGCTTAGCATGAAGGGATAGGGCAGCACCAGACCTAGAAGAGAGCAAGTATTTGTGAAGAATTGTGGGAGGGGCATGGAGGGGAAAGTGCAATGCAGGTGATAGGCTGCATTAGACCGCTCTCGTTGGTCCCATAGGCTTGTCGGGTAGGTCTCGCGCCAAGGCCGGCCCCAAAAATGACCCAAAACCGTTCCAAAATTTCTGTTGTACTGTATCTTCTCACGTTGCATACCTTGGTCCCTCAATAATTGCCCCCATCCTAACTGACTCTTCCTAAGTAATCCGGGTCCCTTCAAGCTGAGCTGATCTACCAAGAGTTCGCTTGTTGGTCCTGTCCTTATTAACTCTGTAAGTCTGCGCTCGGAGCTTCTGTAAACATTTTGCCTTAACACAACAGCTCACGAATAGTGAATTCGACAAGATACCCTTACTAACTCCCAACTAGTCCGTCCACCGTGTATCCTTCATTCGGAGATTACGCGGAGTCCTTCAAGCCTTAACCCTAGCGGAACCAGAGAAAACCCGCTCAACAATCTCTCCCTTCTCTCCAACATGGCAACCGAAACACGAACCGAGAACGATCTCTCCGGTCTGGCTGATTCTATGAACCGTGTGGGTCTCAGCACCGAAAACGGAGAAGAGAACCGCCTCGGACCTGACGGGGAACCAGCGCCACGGACCGATGAGGAGTATGCGCAAGCTCAATTGACCCTTCGTGCTATCGTTTCTTCGAAAGAGGCTGGCGTCATTATCGGCAAGGCAGGCAAAAATGTGGCCGACCTTCGAGATGAGACCGGCGTCAAAGCTGGTGTGAGCAAAGTTGTGCAAGGTGTACATGATCGAGTTCTCACTGTCAATGGTGGACTAGAGGGTATTTCGAAGGCCTACGCCATTGTTGCCAAAGGTCTACTGGAAGGCGCACCACAGATGGGTATGGGTGGAGTCATCTCTACGAACGGAACACATCGTAAGTCTGCCTCAAAATAGATGCCTGCACATTGTCTGCAACTTTCCATTCGTGGGAACGGACTGCAAACAGCATCCGAGATGCCTGAAGGAACAAGCTGACAGTCGACCTTGGCAGCTATCCGCCTCCTTATCTCCCATCATCAGATGGGAACTATCATCGGCCGACAGGGGCTCAAGATTAAACAAATTCAAGATGCGTCCGGTGTCCGTATGGTCGCTCAGAAGGAGATGCTACCCCAGTCGACGGAGCGAATCGTCGAGGTTCAAGGAACACCAGAGGGCATTCAGAAAGCTACATGGGAAATTGGCAAGTGCTTAGTCGATGACTGGCAGCGCGGAACCGGGACTGTCCTCTACAATCCTGTCGTAAGAGCCGAGGCAGGTCGTGGAGGCCCTTTATCGAACACTGGTGGGGTTGGAGCCCCTCCCCCTTTCACCAGTAACCGCTCATATAACCGGACTGGTAATGGAGCTGACTTCAGTGACAATGCTGGAGGATCCTACAACCGCCGCTCGAATTCGGATGCCGCAACTCGCGGTCCTCCAACTACAACGGAGGATGGGGAAGAGATCCAGACTCAGAACATCAGTATTCCATCTGACATGGTTGGCTGCATTATTGGACGTGGCGGTAGCAAAATCAGCGAAATCAGAAAGAGCTCCGGTGCTCGTATCTCAATCGCGAAGGCACCACACGATGAGACGGGAGAGCGCATGTTCACCATCATGGGTAGCGCGGGTGCGAATGAAAAGGCCCTCTACCTTTTGTATGAGAATCTCGAGGCCGAAAAGATGCGAAGAAGCCAGCAACCTCAGGACTAGTTCGTTTAACAATACGCCCTATCCTCTTCATTAGATACAACTCATGGTCCGAAGCCAGGCATGGTCGCATTTTCCAAGCCCAAGCAGATGACACCTTCGACTCGATCAACCTTTGCCGCTACACATTTATCCTTCCTCACCAAAAGTAGTCTTCCTTCATTCTCTACACCCTCCGAGTGGACACGGCTATTCACGACAGCTTAACGAAACGACCTCATGATCCTTTACAACCTTCAAGGTTCATCATGGCTTGCACAGCGTGCTATTACGACTGATGAACTTGCTTGCTCGGCACCATCACTCCTTCCGACTCCATATACCTTCGATGCGATGATACCACTTTCATCTACCCTTCCTTACTCCTTCCACGACCCCATAGCTCAACCGATAGCTTTGAGCCGGTATACTAGAGTGGCCTCGGGTAGACGTCTTAAGGCTCATCCCCATCACAGCTCAGGTACCCTGTCGTCTTTCTCTCTACTCGCTCCAGACACCAGGCTTCGAGTCATGTATCTAGAAACCAGGAGTGGTTGCATAAAAGATAAAGAGGCGAGAATCTACTAGTTACAGAACAGTAAACAATCAAACCCAAGCATTACCACAGTGCCGTAGGAGATGAGCATGGCAATCTGTCTCGACAAACGCTTCGATACGTTTTGTTTCGGCGACCGTAGATACCTAGATAGGTGATAGCATTTGAGACGCCAAGCCTCAACAACCGACCACTGGCGTACTGCCAATAAGACAACTCGCCGAGCATCTAGCCCCCCACTACCATATCTCATAGCCGTTTATTTTGTGATCAGCGTTCGTTGTCCCAACACCTTTTCGTGAATTGTATAACTCATCCCCGGTTTCTGATTCAGGTGACGGTTCAATTGATTGGCGTATGTCTGGGAGGATCACGGGGTATGCCTGCGCAAGATGACACGCTGAAAACCTCAAGCGCTAGGCGCTTCATCTCATGCAGCCCTACTCCAAGTTCTGTTTCTCTCTGGCTACGGCAGTGAAAGCTGTTAGGAAAGAGCGGCTCTTGTATTTGCGAACCACAGGACATACGCCAACCCCATCTCCAAAGCATGACGGAGCCCAAGTTGAATGATGGAAGTAAGCAGCTGCCCCGCTCCCATCACGGGTTCTGAGAAGCGATGCTCCCAAAGAGTCGTGGATCGACTCCGGCTACACCTAAAGCCTAAATTTGGTCGTCTATTGTCTGACACATTATCCCAGCAGGTACCGCGCTTGGACAGACGCTCTCACACGAGGAAGGATCCGAGCAAGACGTAGACATACTCAGGCTTCCCAAGAACAAGAGTACTAGAGACCTTCTAGGGACAGCGGGGAATGGGAAGTTGCGAGTCTCTTTCGACAATGCATTCGCTGCAGGCTTGGACCCTGCCAGGTCTCCTGTCAACATGGGACATGAGCCTGGACTTGGGATATCTGGCCTACGACGCATACGGCAGCAGCCTCCATCTCGAGCGCCATCACAGCCAACATCACCGTCCGCTTCATACTCACTGCCACCAAGGTCTGCCTCCATGACATTGGGCGTCTCCTCGCAAGGATTCATGCGGAGTGGCCCTTCTTCGCCAACACTCAACTTCGGCGAGGACCTCTCCAGATTTCCTTATGAGTCGCTACATTCATTCTCGTTCGCTCATCAGTCCGAGGACGCTCTTCACAACCGTCAAAGTGTATTAAAAAGAGCTATAGATTTCATGCGTGATAGACTGGGCTTGGGGGTGTACCACCCAGGCGTCATGACTGCACAAGCCAAGGTCAGCGGGGACGCAGAGATTCAGAATGTGGTAGATCTTCTAGTACGGGCAAACGTACTACAACACGATGACCATGACAACCAAACCTCCCGACAGCTTCATGGCCCACTAACTGGGCCAGCATACTTCGAGAAAAACGTTTTTGAGAAGGCTTTTGTACCGCGGCAACAGAATCCAACGCAGTCACAACAATCTTTAGCAGACAGGGTTACACAAGAGTTTAGTGAAGTGGACCTTTCAAGGCCAGGCTCGAGTCAACCTGAGCCATCCCTGAATAGCGAAGCGTCAGCTTCTGACATTGCCGAACCTCAATCGCCCCTCAGTGGTTCTCCTGTGCTAAATCCACACCCTGTTCCTCCCAACAGGTCCGGACTGAGGCGCACATACACAGATTTGTCTCTACTGAGTCTGCAGACCAAGCTTGTAGAAGCGCTTGCAAAGCCCTATAAAGCAAACGATCATGAACATGAAAGCCTCCTCTCCTCTCAAACACCAACGATCGGTGCCGGGACTGGCATCAATACTCCATCTCACGCACCTCACGTACATGGGCACAACAATCGTTGCGTACCAGCCGCACAAGCTGTTTTCAGTACCGAGGCCTCTTCTCCTTATACGATACTCGCCGCCAACGACCTTGCTTGTTTAGTTTTTGGCATAACGAAAGGAGAACTCAAGAAGTTGAGTATGCTGGAAATTGTAAGAGAAGGTGGAAGGGCATGGCTAGAAGAGAAGTTGAGATCTCCGGGATCAGAGGCAGCGGCAAAGGCCCGTCCACAACGCAGCAAAAGTGCAAGGACAAGCCCGAAGTCGTCATTTTCACTCGGTAAAATTGGAGGAGTCACTGCACAGCTCTTAAGCAAGCCTTCATGGCGACAACAAAGAGCTCAGACCGACGACTGGGCTAAGAAGTCTGTTAAAGGCGAATCAAACCATCCTGCCAACGGCTCTCGGGGTGTGCTCCTATGTGGAGACATAGTACCTATACAAAAGAGGAACGGACACACTGGAGCTGCAAGTTTGTGGATTAAAGAGAAACGTGGAGGTCTGATCTGGGTGCTGGAAGAGATTGCTGAGGATATTGCGATTTTAACGCTTGATCCAGAATTGCATGTGATTGATGCCAAGGGAGCGATCGAGGTTCTCTGGGGCAAACGCCAAATTTCTCCTAAAACAGAACTTCAACACTTAATCCCACATATACCCAACAAACTAGCGTCTACAATCATGGACAGATTAGGATTCGCGAAGAAGAGTGCTGTCCAGCGCTTTACCACAATGAGCGAAGATGGCGTCAGGATCCCCGTCTCGATTACTATGGAGCCTGATGGGAAGTCTTTGCGAGTGTCGAGCCTGCCTCATATTGCTGGCATAGTGGTTCTCTCTGCATCGACCTTACGGGTCCTAAGCTCCAACTCCGTGTTCTCAGCAGCCCTATTTGGTCAAGCGAATCTCGATGGGAAGCAGATTAGTGAATTGATACCTGAATTTGAGGATACTCTTGACTTTCTTACTGAGGAGGACGGTGTCAATCTCGTCGATGGTATGGTGGTGCCAGAGAACAGCTTTCGGAGAGCGCGAGACCGGCTCGCATTGCGCAAAGGTAATGCGAATGTTGCTTCCATGTTCTTACGGTCAGAAGGCTTGGTATCACGTCACCAAGATGGTTCCAACATCAATATCGATGTGCAAATGCGCGTCGTTCGAAGTCAACGGAAATCGAATGGGGACTCGGTTATTGAGGAGCGAAGTGAGGACAGCGACGAGACGAGCGAAAACACTAGCTTGATGGACACATCTGAGATTGTCTATGCATTGTGGATAACCTACTCACGCCAGCTCCATTCTGGCCTCCTCCCTGGTGGCTCCACTACACCATTGCCACCGCCTGAGCCACCCCATCAGCTATCTCCGGGACAAGCCGACAGAGCGATATCTCCACAGCAGTTCGAGCCTGACGAGATCAAGCCAGACACTCCCCCTCCGACATCACTCAGCCAGCAGATCAAAGAAGCAGCATCACAACCCATTTCCGAGAGTCCACCTAAGCCGACTATTCCTCTAGCCACTAAGCCAAAAGAGCTGTCGAGGAAGAAGAAAAAGATCACCGACTTCACCATTTTGGAAGATATGGGCCAAGGCGCTTACGGTCAGGTTAAGCTAGCCCGCTACGCAAACGGTAAGAAGGTCGTGCTCAAATACGTGACCAAGAAACGCATCCTTGTCGACACCTGGACTCGAGACCGCAGACTCGGCACAGTGCCTCTCGAAATTCACGTGCTGGACTACCTCCGAAAGCCTGAGCTGAGACACCCCAACATCGTAGAGATGACCGACTTTTTTGAAGACGATGTCAATTACTACATCGAAATGGTACCACATGGTCTTCCAGGTATGGATCTCTTCGATTACATCGAAATGCAAGCGACGATGGACGAGAATGAATGTCGGAATATCTTTCTCCAGGTTGTGTCTGCACTGCACCATTTACATACGAAGGCACTCGTAGTACATCGAGATATCAAAGATGAAAACATCACCCTGGACGGGGAGGGCAACGTCAAAGTCATTGACTTCGGCAGCGCTGCGTACATCAAGAGTGGTCCCTTTGATGTTTTTGTTGGGACGATTGGTACGTGGTCTTCCCCTTTCCTCTTCCACAACCACCTAGCTGATTGTATCCGTAGATTACGCAGCCCCCGAAGTCCTCCAGGGCAAGTCTTACCGCGGCAAAGAGCAAGATATCTGGGCTCTCGGAATCCTGCTCTACACCCTCGTCTACAAAGAAAACCCCTTCTACAGCATCGACGAGATTCTCGACCACGAGCTGCGTATACCATGGGTCTTGTCCGAACCTTCCATCGATCTAATCAAAGCGATGCTCAACCGAGACGTCGACCAGCGTCTGACGATTACGCAGGTGAAGGACCATGAGTGGTGTACTCAAGGTGTTCACGAAGATTGAGAGGAAGTCTTGCACCAATGATGATGCTTTATTCCTATACTCTTCTAGAATCTCTAAATTCTCTTTATCTGTTTCATCTGGGAGACATGGACTATACTTGGGATATAAAGAATGGGCTGGCATTAGACGTTATCGATACCCATGATTGGCGAACGGCGACTGCATGCTGCCTTTCTTTCCTATAGTTGTATGTGAAGCAAAGCGGCTATAAAGGGCTGCAAGGTACGGGTCATGGGTTCATCGAATTGCGATGCGAAGATAGTGTACGCGTATCATTATTATAGAATGCCATGACTATAGAATAACAATGGAAAGACAAGACCTTGGTCAAATAATCTGTGGTTTCGCATCACAAAAAGGGCTGCCCGTATGTCTATAATATAGCTCAAGAAGACACTGCAGCCAAGGGATCGTTCATTCAAGGAACAACCCACCGTGCGCATCCACACCAGCAACACAGCACACCACAGCACATGCTATTCTACGTAAAACACAACCCATACAAATTATGAACTCATGCACTTTCCCCGAAAACTCCTCATAGAATATAACTATGTATCCAGAACGCAAACTAGGCGTTCTGCGCTCGTAACTAAATGTCCTAATT
This sequence comes from Stereocaulon alpinum, assembly GCA_018257865.1. NCBI lineage: Eukaryota > Fungi > Ascomycota > Lecanoromycetes > Lecanorales > Stereocaulaceae > Stereocaulon > Stereocaulon alpinum. Next base: position 54,192 of record JAEUBA010000055.1, on the reverse strand, counting down.
ACCTTATGCAACAAATGCGTGTAAAAATGCTAACTCATCCCTCTCATGCTCATATCATGCACTATATGCATGACGTTGCCTTTATGTGGCAATATCCCGTCCTTTCCCTATCTCATATCCTCGGTGCCTTTTCGTCTCCTCATCCCCAACCCTCCACTGGGGGAGGTTTGCCCCCACGACCGGTAATGTGGTTGCCAAATCATGGCGGTGGTGGGCATTTGATTGGTTGATGCTCTGCATCACTCAGCGACTTTAGCTGCTGGTTAGTTGAAATGATGCAAGCTGGTAATATGATAGGGCGTGCTCTATCTGGCCTGCATTGGTGAGATGACGAGAGAATTCTGGAGGGCAATTTCCCCTCTGGTGTAGAATGTAGTCTTCCTTCGAGTAAAATCTTTCATATCATATCGAAGATACTTCGGGTTATGGGCGCCTCTCCCTTCTGATGCGGACTTCTGGGATCTTGCTCCACCGCTCTGGGACTCATGAGGCCCTGCTCGAAGACCGAGGAACCCGCGAGGTCACCAGCAGCGGTACGATGGAAGGGGCTCGCTGTGAACTCTGCAGCACGGGGAGAGAGAAGTGACGGGGTTGGTGGTACGTCTGGGTCGAACAGTCGCTGTGGTAGCTGGACAGGTACCAATCGTGGTAATTCCTGACGGAGAGGAGGTTGTCGTTGGCTGAGAGGTCCTTGCCGTCGGCTTAGGAGGCTACTGAAGCCTGCCGGCAGACTGGGCATTGGTCTTAGAGGACGCGGTGGGGGGGCTAATCCTGGTTCCTTAGCTGCGGGAGCGACAGTCGTTGAGGAAGCTGCATCACTGATTGCCATGCTTGCAATGCTTGGTGGCGGCAAGGTAGCCAAGCAGTGTTCAGTGCTGTCCGCTTCGCGGGCTTTTGGTGTAGGAGTTGCGGGAGAGGGCATATATTGCACGTCATTCAAATCCCTGGCGACTTCTTGCAGGTCGTTCGCCACTCCACCAGCCGGCGGTGCCCCTTTCTCCTCAGGAGCTTCACGCTCCATAGTGGAAGGTGACAGTATGATATCCGTTTCTGCGTCCATCAGCCTGTGCGGTGTTAAACTGTCCTCCACTTGTTTGTTGTCAGTAGTCTTAGCATCAGCCCCAAACTTCTTCGGCGCCTGACCAGGTGACCATTGCATGTCTGGCGGAGCTGACGAGGGGCCCGGAGTGATGTTACCCGTGATCACTGGTGCGAGTTGAGCCGAGCCCGGTGGGCTAAAGGAATTGCTGCGTCCGACAGGAGGCTCTCGTACGGACTGAGATGGAAGACTCAGAGACTTTTGCGGTGGACTTCGAAGCGACGAGGAAAGTAGATCATTCTTCATGTCAGCGTCCAAAAGGGCGTTTGAATTCGAGCGTGCTATTCCCAAGCTCCGCCATGAATGCCAAGCAGAAACCCCTGTGCCATGTCTCTTGGGCAACTTAGACTTAAATTCAGAAAGCTGATAGATCAAGTTCATGTTTGGCCCAATCCACCTGCTTCGATTCTTGACCGCGTCGTAAGCCTCTTGCACTGTGAGCTGGGGGTTCTTATATAGCCCATATGCAACCACAAGACTTGCCGATCGGCTCACTCCGCATTGACAATGTACAAGAACCCGCTTCTCTTGTCGAACTCGGTCATCAATGAGCTCGCATAGCCGTAGTAGGTCCTCCACCACGTTGGTGTTGTGGTCCCAAGGAATATGGATATATTCGGGCTCGGGCTTCCATGCTTTCGGTGTTGTCGGCGCTGACCTTGTAGCATCGTCGGACTGCTCTTCAAAAGCAGTACTGAATGTTTTTTCCGAATTTGCTGTCTGTGGTTCCGAGTTGCTGTCTCGACCCGCGAAACGAGCGACTTCTGTATCTATGGCAACCTGCATCTTCCCCTCCTGTGTCTCTTGCCCTGCAGCTTCCACTGCGGCTACCGTGAAGGGATTCTTGACCTCGCGTGCCACATTTAGAACGACATCGAATTCGCGAGCTTCGATACCACTAGGCTCTAGGTAGAGGTAAACGAGCGGGTCGTAGATGCACACTGGGCCTTGTGGATACGCAGGAGATTTGACTTCCTGGGACAATGGGAGATCATAGTCATTCTCCTCTTGCACGTGTTCTAGAGTCTGCTTCATGACTGGAGAAGATGCCGTGCTCTCCAAGGAGGATGGGGGTGAGAAACTCAGTGGTGGTCGAAATTTCGCAAATCGACTTGATGGGGCCGTATTGCCAAAGGCCGGCAATCTCATACCGCCTTCGGGGGCGACTGTAGGGGAGTGTAGCGGCCCGCTCGAAGATATCTGCAACGCTCGTAGGGAGCGAATCTGATAATCTGAGGGAGTTGAAGGCACAATGCTCGGCCTGTCTTGGGCTGGATCAGTGGCAGTGATGGTCGTCGAAGCCTCAGGTGTCGTAATAGTGAGTCCTAAATTACTGGGTTTTTTCCTCGGAGCTTTGGGGGGAACAATAAATGCTGGTGTTGGTGGTGCGGAAAATGCATGGGAGGAAATTGAAGTATTTGGAAAAGCCAGCTTCGGAAGAGAGGTTCCTTGCCGGTTTGATGCTGATGTATTTACAGACAGGTTTTTCATGTTGCGCATCTTTTTGTTTGGTGACTCTGCTCGTTCCACACCTGGTAGGGTTGGGAAAGAGCTAGAGAACTGGTCCTTCCGGTCCTTATCCTCCATCGTTTGCCCAGAGACTGGACTGGCTCTTAGAGTCTTGAAAGTTGCAAAAGGTAAGAGCGACTCTGGCGATTCTGGGGGGGAATTTGGGGATGGTTCAGTGAGTGAAGACTCGATGGTGGAAATGGTGGTGGTTGGTGAAGACTCGTAAGATTCATTGAAGGTCGAGGTGGAATCTCGGCGAAGTATAGGTGACGATAGTTGAGAGTTGTTGTGGGGTCGCTTAGCAGCAATATTGATGGTCCTGTCTGGTCCTTCTGCCGCCACAGTGTCTCTTCCGTTTCTCTCTAGCTTGTCTGGGCCGTTTCCAAATACGGACATGAAGGAGGGTAGAGATGCCAGCAGCGACTGCGAACTCGACGTTACCGGCATGCTTGACTCTTGAAAGGTGGCCGGATAGATCCTTCTTGTAGGCGTGTAACGCTGCTGAGATGCATAGGCTACCTCTGCGCCATGAGATCCTTCTGTTGGACAAGCATTAGGGCGGCTCGAACGGAAATCAGAGAATGAAGGTGGAGTATGAGGGCCGTCTACTGCCATCTTGTTAGCACTGCATACAACCACAGACGCAATCATGGTGACGATGCCATGGCATGTGGTAAAGACGCAATCAAACAGTGCGACATGGAGTAGTTGGGATTATAGGGAGAAAGTCTGCCGCTCACCATACATTCACACTCCAGAATCCCTGGTTGTAGGACCGTAGCGAAGCTGCAAAGCCAATCACAAGCCTAAAAGGAAGCGCTGTGCCCTCCTCTTGCTCCTGACGTCTGATTGGCGACTCGACTCGTGCGCATTGAACGTTGGGCGTTGTCAAGCACACAGGCGTCCCTTCTCTGGGCCTTCCTGGGTCCCGTCTGGGGTCCAACGGTGGCTTTTGGGCGCTTATAGATCGGATTGGGTGTGTCGCCTCGAATTGATAATAGACGAAGTAATTGAGGCAGTGAAGAAAGGAGGAGTGTAAGAGTGGTCTGAGTAGTGTTTCGGAGGGGCCAATGAGGATCTGTTGGTGTGACGAGAACTTGAGTCAGCGCTTCCACGCGACCAATCAAGCCAACATATCGCAATAGCCGCTCAGCATATGCAGTCTATCCGTAAGTCCAGATGTCCAATCACTTACTTAGTTGAGCAGGTGGGAGCCCGGATTACAACAGCAAAAACTTTGTGGCGAAGGTAGAGCTGGAAAGGGTATGCGCTGAAGGAGAGTAGTAAGCCGGGGAAGAGAGCCTCACACCTCTCGACGCCTCGCCAGTGGGAGCAACAGACGATTGTGTTGTGTAATACCTATCAGACATAGATCGGGAAAGGGGTCGGATTTAGCAACATCTAGTGAGTTTCAAAAATAGTTGTGTTTTGCCTGTTATGTCCTTAGCCGCAAGCCTCTTCCCCGCAACCAATCGGCCCTTTGCCAAGACTATAATTTCCCATCCCAGACATGTTTTGATTCACATTTGCTTCGTGCAAGCAACATCTTTCAAACGTTGAGTGAAACATGTTATCCTCAAATATCCAGCTCCTGCAATGTGCTGCATTGTATTGCGATGCAGTGAAGCATGCTCGGCCGACCAAAAGCCGCCAACCATCTTCCTATGGCTGACTCAGCCGCTCGATGTTCTCTCCACTCAGCTACTATGGTCACTGGTCAGCCTCGGTCTTTCGCCACAAGCTAGGAATTACAAATGGGTACGGTCCAGCCGAACATCCCCGGCAGTCGTATGATCATGTATTGTGATCAATAATATAGTTTCTTATGTTATAATGCCGGTCTTGAAGCTTACCAGGCGGTCTGTTTCCTAAAATTTGTGCGCTTGGTGTTCATATTTCCTTTGCATTACAATGGCCAGAAAGTATTCGATACCAATGATCCCACAACAACGACAGCTGTCATCATGCCGCCTTATGATCCGCACCATGAACAACGCTGATTATGACGTGGCTGGAGACCAAGTACAAGGCATTAATTCTAGAGAAGGCCTGGTGCACAGGTTACAAAAGAGGAAGCGTCACTCTAACAGGGGACAATTCTTGATCACACACCGGCAGAACGCCTTTTTAATGACCATGTTGAACGAAGGTCACCGACTCCGCCACTTGAGTGCCAAGACGTATCCCAGCATCTTCAAACTAGTGGCAACGTTCAAATGGCGGCTCAATGCCCCAGATGTGGCAGTTACGCCATTGATCAAACAAATAAGCCGCCAGATCGATATGCGACACATCTGCTGTTAGCTCTAGCATGTTCTAAGCGGACTCATGCTCCAATGAGTTTGGGCGAAGAGTAGCCACCGCACGTCATAAGTTCCATAACAACTTTCCCATTTAATTACAATCAGAGGCTTGCCTAAGCTAACAAAGGCCAGTGATGGTGCTCACTCCGGCGCCGAAACGCCTTAGTCGCAGCCCCTCTACGTGGTTTCGTTCACACTTCTACAGCCAGTCTTAAGTATTATAGGCCTTTACCAATAAGCATAGCCAAACCTTCTGCCTGTTCAATATCTGACTGAATCTCCAGCGCCAATGTCCCACCCGTTCTCCGCCTAGTCATTCCGTCCCTGTCAAACTGGCTGGGCCGTCTTGCACGATCTGACTCTGTCCATCTCCCGTTCGGTCCAATTTAACAGTCACATTCCCTAATTCATTCTCCATCGTCGTCAACGGTTCCGTCTTCCTTCTCAATGTCAACTCAACCACACTTCTTGGCCCCACTACGATTTTTCCCAGAGTCGCAGATTGCGGACTGGTACCAATCAGACACTCTCTAATCAGCTCGTCTGCCGCGGATACCATATACTTCGTTGGGAATATATCCAACTTCCCTGCGAGCCCATCGGCAACCAAATCGCAGTTATTTAGCGAGTCAGATGAGAAAGAATGTGGCAACCAGTAGCCGTGGTGAGGTGCTCGCGGTTGTCGGGCCCATATTCGCGGCTGATTCCCTTCTCTAACAGCAATATCCATGATTTCGTTTTGGACTCTTAGGCAATCTGCCAGATCTGGGAGCTGGGATGCTGGAGGAGGGGGAACGGTGCATTGCGGAGGGAGAGTGTTGGCTTGCGAGTGGGCTAGGATTGGGACAAGAAAGGCGATCAAAGTATAGGCGAGCATCTTCGGAAGAGGATCGTAATTAGAAGATCCAGATATCAGCCTCGAAATCAAAGCATGAAGTCAAGTTGAGTGCTGGGAGATCAGTGATGGCGACGCGTGTATATCACTGCAGAGCGCAAATGGCAGCGGATCAAGGGCACGGCAGCCGCTGCCAAGACGTTGGGTTAGAGTGTGGCTCCTCTAACATCAAAGAGTATCCCGTTAACCCTCAGACGCATGTATGCAGTATGCGCCCAGAGCCCCAGTCGTGTCCAATTTCGAGAATCTGTTGGCACGCTTTTGCATACGCTCTTACGTTACATATGCCTGGCCAACATCAGACCGGACTTTGCTTATGCTTTAGCTTTGCTAGTATTCAAAATATCTTTGTGTTCCAATTCTTCTAGGTTATTCTGCAATCAATCTCACCTCTCTCTGCACCCTCTGTCAATATCACCTTCGTCACGTTAGAAAGTCGCCACCTTGCGTAATCTCAACACAACATCCTGGATCGGCCCCACCCTCATCGTCCCTAAGATCGGACGTTTCGTATGACGATGAATCAAGCCTTCATTGACCAGCACACCAGCCGCCGTTCAAATAGTGTTTGATCGAGACGTATCCTCAATATCCCGCTCATCTTGTCGACACTCAAACGTCTTCAGAGGCTAAGTAGAAGATGAATTGAAAATTCGAAAGCGCGAAGAAAGGAAGTGATCGTTTTCCATACACTATGATCTGCCAGTTTCAATAATATGACCATCCTGCAGCGACCACTATACACTGTGAATCAAATGCTGCGAGAATTGGCTTGAGCTGAAACAGTAGATGATCTGTACCATCGGTGAGCCGCATCTGCGTTTTGATTCGTCGCTCATGTTCTCGAATCTGCGATTGGTAGGTTCGACGGCTAAGCTCGTTGCCAAGTGTGAGAGTCTTAGAGATCCAGGATCGTGCGGACCTTCCTCAAGCGCTAAGCTCATTACATCTGTTTGGTCAAAACGTACTTGAATGTAAGAATTGTATGAGTGCCAACATCATAGTTATTGAAGTCCGCCAAAGCGCCCCCTTAGATGATAAGCAAAGTACCATCATCTTGGCACGAGCTCAACCTCAAGCCAGACGGGAAGTCTGAAACAACTGGCAAGTGCGTTGAGCCAATAGGCATACATACCGTAGCCTCTCCTCCAAACCTGAATCATCAATGACATAGGGGATCAGCAGAAGGAGCTGTCAGCGGCTACTCTAACTGCGGCGGGGCACGTGCGGAACAACGTTTTTCCTCGATGGCGGCTCTAAGGTGTGTCCAACGTGATATGGGTACGCACCCATGAGCATACCTGGCAGCTTGACCTTCTCTACACTCGTTTCTCTTCCATTCTACCTGCTAACCGACTGGCCTTGGGACTTCTTCGTACACTCACTGTTCTACACTCTGTCAAGCCGTGGGGCCTACCCCTCGCTATTGGCAGAACGTCGATACCCAACGCTATCTTAGCTGCAGCTGCTGACTGCCTCGACACACCGACTGTTGCCCACGAAGCTTCTTGATCCTTTTATGAGCCTTCGCCCAATTTCATATCTTGTGTGCTGCGTAGTACACAAAATCATCTGCGTATGGTGACCTGCCTTATTGGTAAGGCTTCGTCATAGGAGCCGCTGACGCATCCCGCATCCCGAAAGACGATTCTGGGAAGTTTGGGACATTGCCAGTAGCAAGTTCGGGCAAAATGACCAAGGATCAGGACAAAATCATTCCTCAGATCCCTCGGGAAGGGTCGAGCCCCTCACCAGCACCTCTCCTCCGCCCCCCAATACCTGGAGGTCCAAGCAGAAGCAGTGGTGGCGCTCGGACACCACGTTTGGGCCTTGCCATACCTCCTTCGCCAAGTCAGAAACCTGTCTCCGAGAACAAGATTGTGCCTGATCTCCCTCCACTCGCTACGATCCAGAGACCATCTTCGCGACCAACAGCCCCTCAATTGAGGCTAGCTACCCCAAAGGGAAGCAATACTACACCACAAGAAGGCCCCTCCCTCGCAAATGGTCGACCATCACCCCTCCCGCATACAGGAGGGTCTGCGAGCGGTACCAGCGATGGCAGCGGACACTCGAGGTCTGACAGCTTCACCATGGTGGACGGCAAGAACAGCAATCCTACCTCGGCATCCTCGTCCGGCTTCTCGCATCGACACCCCGTCGGGACGCCAGATCCAGCTTCTGCCATCAGTTCGGTCTACTCAGAAGGAGGTACTGCTATGGAACGTGAAGGAAGCAACCACATAATACCCGATTTTGAAAACCTGCGCCTGGAAAAGGGAGGGGATCTCGATGTAGAAGATTTGGATGATAACGGGTGGAGAGCAGCTAGCGAACAGAAGAAGATCAAAGAGATTGGCAGTTTAGGGGAAGGCGCCGGTGGTGCTGTCACACGATGCAGACTTGAGGGTGGAAAGACTGAATTTGCATTGAAGGTATATTTATGTCCAATTCAGTGGGAATAGCCTTGCTCACGAGTTGCTAGATTATCACCACCGATCCGAACCCAGATGTCAAGAAGCAAATTGTTCGAGAATTGGCTTTCAACAAGGATTGCGCTTCTGAATATATCTGCCAGTACTATGGAGCATTTATGGACGACTCAAGTGGGACAATCTCGATCGCTATGGAATACTGTGAAGGCGGAAGCCTCGACAGCGTATACCGAGAAGTCAAAAAGCTTGGTGGTAGAACTGGCGAGAAGGTCTTGGGTAAAGTAGCTGAAGGCGTACTGAACGGTCTCACATATCTACATGGCCGAAAAATCATCCACAGAGGTACCTATCTCTAACGCTAGTGTTCTCTGACCGAGCTCATCTTCAACAGACATTAAGCCCTCCAACATCCTCCTCACCCGCTCTGGCCAAGTCCGTCTGTGCGATTTCGGCGTCAGTGGCGAATTCGGCACAAAAGGCGACGCCAACACCTTCATTGGCACCTCTTACTATATGGCTCCAGAACGTATCACAGGCCAGTCCTACACCATTACCTCTGACGTGTGGTCACTCGGCGTTACTCTCCTGGAAGTGGCGCAGCACCGCTTCCCATTCCCTGCAGACGGAACGGAAATGCAGCCGAAGGCAGGCTTGATCGATCTGTTGACATATATCGTAAGGCAAGAGATTCCGAAGCTCAAGGACGAGCCGGAAAACAAGATTAAGTGGAGTGAGAACTTCAAGTACTTCATTGAGTGCTGGTATGCACACCTGGCTTTGACACTGGTATTCATGCTTGCTAATCGTCTTTTAGCTTGGAGAAAGAGCCATCGAGAAGAGCAACACCATGGCGTATGATAGACCACCCTTGGATGGTGGAGATGCAAAGCAAAAAGGTCAACATGGAACATTTTCTAGCACAAGTTTGGGATTGGAAAATATGAGAAACCGACACATGTTGGAGAAATTTCTTTGGAAAGTGCTTGAACAAGCAGCATGTGACAAACAATTAGCGAGCAGATGACCAGTCACAAAGCTCGGTTTAGTAGATGCCACTCAGTAAGGAACTTTGGACGGATGGTGGGCTTCGACCCTTTAGGGAACTTTTGGGGGCTTTAGGTTGCGGCTTAAGGGTATAAGGTATAATTAGGGAGCGAGAGAGCGGCACGTTTTGATGGATTTGGATACCTAAGATGCATGCATTTAGGAGCTGGACTCAGCTCACGATCAAATTAGCTTTTCAGCCTTCTTCGAAGCGAAATCTAAACTTGATCGAGTCAATCAAGCCACTGGCAATACATAGCCTAAGTGAGACTTCAGGCCAATCATAGATAATGTTTCAGAGCCCAATATCGTGGATAGAATATGGACTGAAGCTTGTATCATAATTCTATGTGCCTCAGGCCAGAGATCTGACCCGAAGTAGCTTCTTGGCAATACATAGTACGTACCTGATATCAAAATCCTTCGCTTAGCCCAACACCCAGATATCGAAGCCTCAACGGCAGTTTTCTTGCTGCTCCGTGCAATTGTACATATCGTACCTCACACCAGCACTGGTCCCGCCATTCACTCGACACTTATTCCGGGATTAATATATTAGCTACATCGTGCATCCGATCAGAGTCTGGAAAGCGTGCGAATCTTCCGTGTAAATGCAGATTAGGGAAGAGCGCTGAGTCGAGTACCGCATGCCGTATTGGCTCCTTGTCAATTTATGCGCGTCCCGCATGGTTGCACATACTAGCGATCCAGCGTTTGCTTGTGTGTCACAGTATTGAGGGCGGTGGTGCGGATGTTCTTCACCATATTTGAGCCAATGATGTTAAAAGTCTCCAAGCGGTGTATGGCTTCAGAACGGGTTGTGCCTGAGTTGTGTTCGGGCAGGAAAAAATTGCTCTTCTGGAGATTATTGTATACCTCAACGGCTGCGCTTCGAGAGTGATGTGTGGCTCGCTGCAAAGGCTTGAGCAGTGAGTTGAAGGTGCTCAGATTGTGCAATACTTTGGAGCTCTGCGTCAATGTTTTGAGTATTGAGGACAGCTGCGTAATGCACTTCGATAACAGATGGCAGTGTGAGAATGTAAGCTCGAAACAAGCAGCGTTTCACTCGATGTTGGGGCTATAAGTTCCTTCGAGGCTACTCACGTCTCCTGTTGTATGTTGAGAAGATTCACAAAATCCCTATATCACGTACTGTTTGAATATATAAGAGAAGCGAGTTCGGAAGTGACGTCTTCATAATGAACGACTGACCTTTGCCCAAGGCCCTGCCTACTAAGCTAAGTGGGGATAATCTTTCCCGGATCAGACGGTTCGGCAGTCTCAAACACATTCATGACGCTACCCCCTACAACGATTACAAGGGGGGGCCTCAATTTCCACCATCTCATAGCATTGTCCTAGATGTCCTATCTCATGAAGTTGCACAAGAGCTAAGTAGGTATAATCGTGCTGAAGTCGATATTGTGGGCGCCCGAGAGAGGAGTGCACTTACGTGGGCAGCACTTAGAGGGGATCTCAATGCCACTAGCCTCATTCTCCCAGCTAGTGCTGACGTGGGGGCCAACGATGTCGAAAAGAACATAGCGTTGCATTCTTCGACAGAACCATACGACCCCGCATGCACGAACGTTCTGCTCAAAGCTGGTGCAAAAGCAACACAGAGAAACAACAGATTCCGAGATGCATTGACCCAAGCTCTCGAGACTCACGACAAGCCCGGATGCGTCAAGTTCCTTCTAGAAACTGGTGTCAATGTCTACACAAGGGACCCTCGTGGCTCATCTCCATTGAGCTGGACTGGAATAAACAACCGCACCCACTACATACCAATCTTACTGCAGTATGGCGCTGACATCAACCTCGCCGATCACGATGGCGATACTCCACTGATGGAGCCGCTCTATTTCAACAGCGGTTGATGCACTGAAATTGCTGCTAGAGACTGGAGCCGACTACACAAGGGCAGACAATCATGGTGATCCGATTCTTCGAGACGTGGCCCTCTACGGTGGCCTTGGGACTATCGAACCCATCCGTGCCGTTAAGCTAAATGCTATCTATATCAAGGCTACCAACAAGAAAGGCAAACGAGCACTTGAAAAGGCGCAGCAGCATGAGGGCATGCCGCACGAATTTGTGGAAGCGTTTCAGGCCATATTGGATGCTATCCGAAATCAAGGGTTCGCAGACGACTCCAGGAATAGTACTTTCGAGAATGATGTCTCAGAGGCGCAGCAAGATGATCTGGGCGATGTTGATGTGCCGATAACTTCGTTGATGCCTTGGAGACCAACCGGCAGAGGCTAGTCAAGAAAATGTACGGCTATTCCGCTGTCGGAGCCTGGATTGAGTGCTTCTTGGGGTAGACTCAAGCTGCATCTACAAGGAAAATATCAAAAGATGACTGCATCCTCCAATGCCGAATGTTGTTAACGGTGCAGATCAGATAGGAGGCTGAGTCCCCCTCCAAATCACACTCGGTCACGCGATCCCAAGTCGTCTCCTCACTTCTACTGCCAACTCGGCTCCACACCCCCAAATCACGTCATTGCCTCTCACTGCCAGTTCGTCGCCACACACAGAGCAAGACAAGCATACATCTCATTCTCTAATCCATGATCCCAGTCACAGAACACACCACCTAACGCCATCTGCATCCCCTCTATCACGCCACTATCTCCCCAGTAACACCTAGAACCCACCGAGCACTGCCCTCGCAAGCCTGCTCTCAATAGGAAGGAGAATCCTCACCTTGGATCGTCGGTCAAGCGAGTTTTGCACCCAAGCCGGTTTTTAACGGACATTAGAAGGTCCTCTCCAACGTCCGTCCATTCTTTTCTATCTTACATAGTAGTTGTGCAGAGGAGATAAGGTGTCATATATGTGTGGGGTAGCACGGCTCGCACGGGCATCGAGGTGTCAGGCGAGCACGGTGAGATGTACACAACCTCCCCTCGACTTAGCTGCGCCAGAACGTCCTACACAACTCCATACATGCACCCTCTAACACAGAGTATCCATGACTGCAGACCGTCACTCACACACCAATCCGCGTCACTTGATCATTGTGCTAGGTATGCATGGATCATACATCAGTTACAGGCCGTTACTTATGGACCAATCCAATTCAAGTCACTTGATCACTGCGCCTGAACGAACTGCAGGCCGTTACTCACACAGCAATCTAATTCAATCAATCACTACGCCATCTATGCATGCATCGTAGTTGTACACAATCCCACCCTATCATGGCTGCGCCAGAAATGCATGAATGCATACTTGCAGACTCCAACACAACGAATCCAAACCTGCAGACCCTCACTCACACACCAATCCGCGTCACTCAATCACTACGCCATCTATGCATGCATCATAGTCATACACAACCTCCCCTCGATCCGACTACTGCGCCCGAACGTCCTACACATTCCCCTACTCGCACCCTCCAACACCACGCACCCACACCTCCAAACCCTCACTCATCCACCAACCCAACCCAAGACCCCTCTCACACAGCGCCAGAATGAACTGCATGCCATCAACTTCACACAGCAATCCAAAACCCCTAACAGGCACGCCAAACATACATGCATCATACTTGTACACAAACCTCCCCTCGGTACAACTACGCCTAAACATCACCCTGAACCCTATACCCACAAACCCAAACCCAAACCCAAACCCCACACCAACGCAGCAACCCACAGAAAGCGACTGCCGTATCGCAGATTATAGAATTAGTACAACTCCGATCAAATCAGATTCCTTATAAAGGCTATCAGACGCAGCGACGTTCAATGGACGCCCAGGAAACCGTGTCATGATTGGCAGTGCTGCTGATCTGATCATTAGGGTGGATGGGATACGATACGTAGAGAGAAGAGAGGAGCGAGAAGAGCGCGCGCTGTGTCTCTAATATTCCTTGGAATCCTACCTATCTTGCTGATGCAGAGCACAGCGTAGTCACGTAGAAATGCTTGTGTCCTTGAATCAATATGATTCATACCATTCAAATCTAGCCATAACATCCACATATAGTAACACAAGACCTGCGCCATCCGAATCCCCAGATCCCATTCGTAACATGATCAAAATACACCGTATAACTGCGGCCGAGGATCTCCAACCCATGACGCGTTGTCTTACAATCCTTTATGATCGATCCTACTCCTTCGGCTCCGTGATTCCTTCTGCCTAGGCTTGCGTTCCCAGCACAGCCGCTTTGCGCAATCCTTCTATTTCTTGTTCTCGGCTTGAGGGTCTCTGAATTCCGTGGCGGCTTTTCTCATCGAATGCTAGTGTAGAGTAGGGTTTTGGCTGTGGTGTTGTCATCGTGCGCATCGCCGATTTTGTGTTGGGCTGGTTAATGGCGCCTTCGCTGCGAGAACGTTCGAGAGTTTGGTAACTGTGTATGGTGTTTATTCATCACAACATGCGCTAGACCGCGTCTTTAAAGTATGAAGATATGGTAGCCATGGATCTATGACATCGCCTTTCGTGTTTGCGACACGGTGGCTTCGTAGTCGATTATTCGTGCGAGGATGCAGCCCCATTCCGCGAGACCAGGAGCGTTGACAGATCTGTGAGCCGCTAGAGGCCATAGCAGGAAGCTGGCTGCCAGAGTAGTTTCCTAATCGCTTGTATTTGCAGGAACTTACGATCAATGTGCCAATGTTGATTCCTCTGTAGTCGGTAAACTAGCGAGGGGGTTGTTAGCCCGTCGTGGGCATACTGTGCTCAATCTGCTGATGAGGGTCGAGTGATTCTACTTGCCAAACCTTGCCATCGCCTCGCAGATTCTTCTGGCTGTGTAAGGTCCTCGGCAAAGCTTTCGCGAGCGCTATGGTAGCTCCGGCTTCCCGTAGTGTTCGACCTGGCATATGAATCTTGACTGGCCATGGACACCGATCGCGAGGGACCTTGCCAGCCATCCGGAGCTCGTGGGCTCAAGTTTCGCACGGAACTTCCGTAAGTCGTCTGTGCCCGTTGGGGCCTTAGGTCTTGCGATGGGGTGAAGTCGAGACGAGGCGAGTCAAGGGCCGTAAGATCCATCATCGGAACGCTATTCATGGCTTCTTGGAACATCGGAGACATTATCTCGTCCTCCGGAGGTTGGTAGAGGCTTTGCAATTGAGTCTGAATCGGTGTAAGTGGAGTCAGTGGAGGTGTCAAGGCAAAGGGAGGCGGAACAGTAGAATTCGGCAGTGGTTGGCTGCGACCAATTGCTGAAACCCTCGGTGAAGGTTCAGCTGGAGGAGATGGGTATTCTGTCGGGTCGGGAAGAGTCTCTTGTCCCACTTCGTTCTCAATAAGCCACATCTGCTCATCTGGCATCCACACCATAGCTGAAGCTGTATTCCCGCTCTCAGGATGTGACTGTGGGACCGAAAGGGTGAGTTGAGGTATCGAAGCAGGCTGTCGTCTTTGTAGCAAAGTATTGTTATCTCTAGTGATGGTAGGTGGAGTTACTGTCCGCTTAAGTCTTGCCAAAATACAGGGAGAGTCAACGTCCCAATTTCTGGGGACAGAAACCCCTGGACACATTCGTTTTTGGGGTAGCGGCGGAAGGGGTTTGTCTGCAAAGGTTCCTCGTGAGGGACGACTGTACTGCCGGAGTGGGCGGACGGTTTCGTCATGGAGTTCTTGGCTATGGACAGCGAAGTGTCGATCATCTGTGGGCGATGCTGAGAACAAGGAAAGATCGAAGAGTTGCTCATCTCCAGACATATCGGCTTGCCAACTTGTCTATTACTTGTTCTTGACTTTGTTGAGGGATAGAAGTCGGTGACAGCATGACAGCAGATATATCAAACACCGAAGGGAATGAAGGCGCAAGTATTGCTCGAAGAGGCTCAAGATGGGATGCAAATCTCGTGCGAAGGAGTGTAATGTAGGCCTCACATTACAACGGAGGATTTGTTGTAGCGGCCGGGCGCCAACTACCCGCCAACATGGGGCGGTGTGCTGTAAGATTGGCCACAAATACGACCCTTCCGACGCACACCGCAGAACTTCTGGGCTGGGATTGCAAGGAACTTGAGGTTTATGGACGCCGATAGTGATTTGAAAGTAAGCTGCGGTGAGAGGCATGAATGGTAGAGGAATGGGAATAATAAAACTCTGCTGCAGATCGCGGGTTCACCTTCTATAATCGTGCGCAGCCCCGCACGATGATGTCTTTGAATCCAACAAAATGACTAGACAGATCTGCCGATGCATGGGAGCCCTTGAACCTAACTCGGCACGGCCGCGGGTGTGAGGTATGGACTTGTTCGTATGGAAAACGAGTGAACTGGGGGATAGTATACCCTATCTTCACAGTCCCGTCATCAGTCTGAAGCATAGGCGGTGTAGGAACATGTATCATCAGTCGAAAAGAGAAACGAAGAGGAAGCGGCAAGACGTGATTACTCTGAGAGACGCCGTGGTAGACTGCATGATGCATCAGCACCTAACTCCTTATTGACATGTTTAGTAAATTTGTCTCGGTGCCGGTCAAGATTGCCTCAAATTTCCACGCATTATTGGTGTTGGATAGTGGGAATTGGGAACCTTGTGGTGTTGTTTGAGGAGGCTGAGCAAAAATAGTATGGTTATGATGCATGGCTGTGCTGCAAGTCCATGTTGGAGTCCGCTAAAAATTATGACTAAGCTGCAAATTGAGCATTCCCGGTCGAAAAAGTGGCAAGAACAACCCATGTTCCGCAAATTTTCCTCTATTCGTGGCATGCACTTGTTCACATAAGGCGTCGTCCCTTATCTATGTGTAACTCGGCTTCGATGACCACATTGTGCTATTTTCACTGTGGTACCTTGATTCCGCAGCCACGTTCATCGTGGGTGCTTCCATCTTTCCCATGCTGCAAAATCTTTAACTCCAGGCAACACTCAAACCCTCGGCTACCCGCCCCAGCCCTGGATCAACAAGCAGCTCCATTGATCTTTACCACGGTTCCGGTTCGGAAGCCTAGGTTAGCATAGGCAGAGGTTGCGAAAGAAAGCTCTCCTTCCCATCCTCTCACAACAGTAACCTTACCGGGAATTGATAGAGTCTCAATTTGAATCCTGCAAAGCCCCATCCTCAATTTTGTGATATCCTGAAACAGATCTGGCAGTTCTCTGCCTTGTGACAGCATTTGAAACATGGCAAGGGAAGGGCAACACTGTTGGATTATTTCGCCCAAGTAAGGAGCCATGAAAACCATCCTTTGACACCTGGACATGAAAAGTATTGACCTGTGGCGCAAAGCTCCTGATGCCTACGAGCCCCACGCCAAAAAAAACCCTTTAGGAAAGTCTTCGTACACGTTCGGGCCCATACTTATAGTTGCGCTGGGGTAACGTTACGGATATCGAACGAATGGCAAGTAAGTCGCAGATTCGATGCCTCGAGCTGGTGACTTTCGCGATATTTCCCATGATTGTCCGTAGGACGACACCGTTCCTTTCAAAATTTTGGTCGCAATGCCTTTGTATCAATATCATGACTTTGGTACTTCGCACCTTGATGACCCAATAGGTCGGCTAATTCGATCTTAATTGTCCGGACGGAAACGTATGTGGCTTTTGAAGTGCCCTTCCAGATTTGGAGACATGGATGAGTAGCACGCTGCGCCAGACGAATGCAACGAGGAATCGCCGCCAGCGACCAACATTTGCTTACCGAAGAAATTCATGCGTAATGGGCTGAACACTTGAGAAAGGCGTGGATGTTTGGCAGACCCAAAAAGGCAATCAGTGTCAAACCTGAGGAGAGCCCGCCAAATACAAATGTAACATATGAAGAAGACATTCGGGGCTGAGACTCAACACCATAGTATGAAGTTTCATTGTGGAAAAAGAAAATCACCTTCGAACAATATTGCAACACTGTCACAGTCCACTCCCGAAAGTGCAGCAGCGTAACAGAGCAGCGAACGCTTATCACACATGGCTCAAAGCCCGGGAACGGCGAGCGAGCACGATATGATAGAGCAACAGGATCCGATGAATGTTGAGGGAGCGATACGATATACGCACTGTGTGCTCTATTGTATTGAATATAGCGAAGTGGGTGGGATGTATTCGGCTCAAGTTGCATGACGGAAAGCGGTCGCTAATAATATCATGAAGGCAACTTGAAACTTCGGCGCTTCCTTCAGGCTTCAGGACTCGGATGCTGTGAAGGATCCAATCTGAGACCATTGCGGATCAGCTGGACTTGCGCCCACGAGGACAGGCAAAGACATTAATATGTCGTCGGTGTTATGCTTAAAGGATGAGAGCCTTCACAGCATTTCGTTGGCCCAGCGGTTGGAGAGTTTGATGGTCTTTCATTTGCCTGAGGTCTCGTGGGCATGACGGCTCTTTTGTACGCTGACTTGTATGACGCCATCTTGCCCGTCGAGGTGGAGAATGGTGTCTTGATAAGTCGAGAGGCGCAAATTACGAGGGTAGAGGCTCAGATTGGACTTGGCACGGTTAAGCTGGGGAAGAGATGAGACAAGAATAAGTCTGCGGGAAGAGGCGTTGAAGGGCGCTCTGATAGGTTCACCCAGCCGCGAGCTAGCGTTTGAGCTAGCTTTTAGCTCAGGGGTAGGTTACGCCTTCAGGTTAGCTTTGGAACTAGAGCGCCAGAACATCAGCCTGCAGTTTCTCTGACAAAGGGGAATCAAAGCTGCGCATGAAGGGGCGCCTGAGGTTTCATTGAAAACAAGAACTCGGCTGAAGTCCCTTTCCAAGACGGTCGAGTGTCGCTGTGGCGAAGCAGTCGATATGCAAACCAACTGAGAAACAAAGGATAGGAAGGATGATGACTCCTGTCGCTGTGGACTTGGACGTTTTCTAAACATGCACTCCACACTCCACAACACTTTCCATTCGGAAGTGAAGCCACGCGGGATTCCTGTGTGTCATGTCTCTACCTTGAAGTCTGATTCGTTCAATGGCCTGGTACCTGCAGCGGAGGCTATTTAGGCTCTAAGCTGAGTCAAGTTCCCTGCCAATCCAATTTGCCATGGTGGCACGAGTGGAGCCTCACAGGCCAGAATTTGATGTGGGCCGGCCGCTTGCAACTCCTTTTCCGCTGATCGTTGCTGTAATCTTATTCTTGGTATAAGGGCACAATTCTACCCGCCGAAGCGACTTTCCTTCCTTCTTCCATCCAACTTCGCCTTCTAACATCCTTCCAAGTCCTCCTTCTTGCCAACTTGGCTTTCGACTTCGGTCATCCACTCTCTTTAACAACCACAGCAGCCAACTACTTACACGCTCTCTTAATTGTACCTTTCAAACCTCACTTTTCAACACCACAACAAGTCTCATATTTTACATCAACTCAAAATCAAAATGCGTTACTCACTTGCATTCGCAGCCCTGGCTGGCTCTGCCCTTGCTAGCACCACCATTCCATTGGCCAACCAGATCAGCGATGGACAAGTTCAGGTGCAGACTGCCGGTGCTCCCTCCGCTGTTAATTCTGCTCCAGTTCAAGAGCAGACGGTGTTGAGCACCAAGGAGGTTGTCATCACCAGCTGTGCACCAGAGATTACCAACTGCCCAGCCAACTCACACAAAACCACCTCTGTCGTGGTCCCAGTTGCCGCTCAACAGACCTCCGCACCAGCGGCCCCGGCTCAAGTCGCTTCCTCTGCGCCAGCTGCACCAGCAGCCAACTCCCCAGCTCCAGTTGTCCCAGCTGCACCAGTCAACTCTCCAGCTGCCCAATCACCAGCTGCCCCAGCTCAAGTCGCTTCCTCTGCGCCAGCTGCACCAGTCAACTCTCCAGCTGCCCAATCACCAGCTGCCCCAGCTCAAGTCGCTTCCTCTGCGCCAGCTGCACCAGCAGCCAACTCCCCAGCTCCAGTTGTCCCAGCTGCACCAGTCAACTCTCCAGCTGCCCAATCACCAGCTGCCCCAGCTCAGGTCGCAACTACCGCCGCTCCCGTTGCCCCAGTTCAGGCTGCCTGCCCAACTTGCCCAACCTGCCCAGCCCCAGTCACAATTGTCTCGACCGTCACTGTGTCCGCATCCCCAGCTGCCACCCCAGCTGCTGGCTCCCCAGGCGCTGCAGGCTCTCCAGGTGCTCCCGGTTCCCCAGCTGCCGGTTCGCCCGCTGCCGGTTCGCCCGCTGCCGGTTCGCCCGCCGCACCAGTTGCTGGTTCCCCAGCTGCTGGCTCCCCAGCTGCCGGTACTGCTGTTCCCCCAAGCCCAGGAGCCCCAGCACCAGTCGTTGGCTCCCCAGCTGGTGCCGCACCTGCCTCGGGTTCTGCCGCTGGCACTGCATCAGGAACTGGGTAAGCCACAATGCACTCAGCCCCCATTATGCACAATTTACTAATTCATCGCTTAGTGTCGTCGCCAAGCCAACCAGCTCCCCTATCCAGTCCTTCAAGGGCGCAGCCAGCACCGTCGGCAGCTCAATGGCCATCACCGCCCTTGCCGCCTTCGCCGCCATCTTCCTTGCATAGATCAACTCATGACGATAAGCGTTCACCAAAAAGGAAGGATAGCATAGACTTGGTTGGACATTTGCGTGCATTGACGAACGGATTCTTGTACTCTACTACAAACCTGCACGACAGGGGCGGCTGGTGCGAGGTCACCTGAGCCTACCTCATGGCCATGCCAGGGCATTGCGAGCTTTTCGCATTCTCGTACAGATGTAATTCATAATTGAGAGGTGTTGAACGGGAAGTTCTAGCATTTACATAAAACCGACCAACTGACTGTTTGGTTTCTCTGAGCTTTTATTAAGGCTTTTTTGTACATATATGAGGAATCCAGTTGTTACGACAACTCTGGAGACTGTTCCCTTCTTGACTTTACACCTTTCCTGCCCTCCTTACCTCCCTACATTCAATCCGAACCCTACCTTACAAAATTCGGACCCGAAACCCACCAACCGCGCGACCGAGATTAGATTACCTTACTTCCTGCCTTCAATCTCAACACGAAAACGAGATTGCGACTCGAACTACTAGTAATTCGCCAACTGTCACCCTTAATATCCGATCTGCAATCCGACGTCCACTAACCTAGGCTTCCCACTAACACACGCCTGCCACAAGCGATCCATGCATTTAATTACCCGTTTTTTCGTCATGTCCCCCGTCCACGACGTGCGGAAATTTTATTCTTTCACAGTGACGGGCAAGGCTGGCTATGAAGAGTTGTTTGTTGATGAAGTAGCTAACAGGAGATGCGCCTATGCAATACGAGATGAGGACTTCGATATGCCTGCTCAGCGATTGATGCGAGATTCGTGTTTCAGTCTCGAGGCAATATGGGGTGCTGTGTGTGTGGATATGGTTGTTTGATGAGTGATGCGGTTGAGGTGGGTTGGAGGATGGGGTTTGGGGTGGGATGTAAGGTTTTATGCATTGAACTCATATGAGAAGTCCTTGCGTATGGTAAATGATTCTTTTTTTCGTGCAGTGGATCGACGAATCTGGATACACGCGTGGAACTACCCTTTTCCAACCAGAAAACGATATCTTTGGCTTCAATCTTCTCCCCAACTTGAAATAATGACGGAAGTAGTTAACTTGTGACTCGGGATAAGCAATAATCAAACCCCCTCCCTCAAATCCCCCCTCCTACCCACCTCCTCGACCAAATCCCTAAAATCCCCATCCCCCGCCTCAGCCTTCGCCTCAAAAGCCTCCATATTCTCCTTCAACCACCGCTTATCTTCTCCCGCCTGCTCACAAATCTCCCCATTAGCCAACCATACCCAAAAAAACCCCCCCCTCAACCCCACTTCCCCAAGATACAAATCAACGAGAAAGAGAGGGCACTCACGGCAGGTAATTCAAACCCGACCTCCCTCCCCGCAACAATCGTCCCAAGAACGAACACAGCGCGTAATTCGAGTTCTTCGGAGTTTTTGGAGTGTGGGTTTACGGTTGTGTTCCAGGCTGAGGTTATGGAGCTGCAGAGGGTGTTGAGGAGGGGTGGGGGGCGGGTGGGGGAGGGGCGGATGTGTGCGATTATGCGGTTTGTTTGTTTCTGTGCGGGGGAAGGGGGGTGAGTGAGGAGTTGTTGTCGAGTATATTTTGAGATAGGATATGGGGAGATGTCACGTGGAGTTTAATTCTCTCCAGAGATGATGGTGAAGTGACATTGTAGAAACATGGTAGAAGCGTGTAAACCTTTCATAATAGTGCATCAAGAAATACTACCGACTAACCTTCTTCCCAGCAACATAAACATCATGTCTTGAAATATCTGTAATTCTCACGTTGACGAAAAGGGATGGGGTGGTGAAGAGTTCGGAATGGATCTTTGTTATGTCTTTTGCTAATTGGTGCTTTTGGGAAATTGATAGAGGGGTTATGTGTTCGACTTCGTACATAGGCATCTTGATTGTATACTACAGTGCAGAGATTGGTAGAAAGGTGAGGATGGTATTGAAGAAATCACGTTATTAGTTAGGGTTGGGGTATGTAGGTCAGCCTTATGGACTTGACAGTGGTGCCGGGAAGATGGAAGTAGATCGCTGCGCTACGATTGGCTTAATATAGATGCAACAGGAATGCAAGAAATTAACTCTGTTGTCGTGATTCTGACTACCACGACATGCATGATCTAATAGTCGAACGGCAGCTGATGATGTCAATTAGGTCTCACCTTCTAACCGCAAGCGCTGCAGCATGTCTTTCTGATACGTTGGAATCGACTCAATAATCGATCCGTTGTCCTGTCCCTGCATGAACAAGAATTAGACTCGTCAGGCTCGTGGTCTACACTCCATGTTCTGGCAGGGTCCAGGTTATGTTGAGCGTGAGATCTGCTGTTTGGTAAATGACTTGACCTTGGTGTAGTCCGTGTCAGGCTCACTAATCGCAGAGTCCCTTGGTCGAGGTCTGATTGAAGTCGCATTTATCGAGTCGGCTGCTCCAGCTCCACTACGTGCTTTTGTTTGTTGATTTCGGTGCTCTCAAAGAATGGTCTTTGCTGGCCTCAACCCATATTCTTCCCATTTTGCCCAGTCATAACTTTCTCACCAACAGCCCCATCCCTATTAGCTCTCCATACTCCCCCTTCCTCACCACCAAACTCTTCCAGCTTCCATATTTCAACCCTCTTTTTCACGTCCTCTAATGCATCTTCCCCTCCCTTCCAAGCAGCCTGCCGGTGCGGAGCAGACACCGCTATTAATATACTCTCTTCACCAATTGGCACAACACCGAGCCGATGGATGATGCTGATGGCTGTTAGGGAATGTTTGGACTTTATGGAACGGGCGATGTTGAGCATGGTTTGTAGAGCAAGGGGCGGGTAGGAATCGTATGCAAGGTGGAGGACGGGCTTTGAGTCGAAATTATCGCGGGTTGTTCCTATAGAGGCTTAGAGGTTTAATTGGCCGAATGAGTGGTCGACTGGGTACCTGCGAAGAGGACAATGGCTCCAGCTTTGGAGCTCTTAACTTCGTCCATTATGGCGCGGGCATCCAGCGTTTCATGAGTCAATGCAACAGATATGCCATCTTCCTTGAGGCTCTGGGCTGGGACTGGCTCTTCCGCCATTCTGCAAGCAATGCTATGGACCAACAGCAGTGGCCTGCGCAAGTCTCCTCAGGTTTGTATGACCCTGCCTGCCTCGGTCTTCCATAACCTTCCTAACCACGTATCTTTTTGTCCATAGCTAATTGCAATGTCCTCTCGATGGTTGCTGATTGGTTGGTTGATGCATTGAGTGTACGTGCTAATGAACGTAATGGCAAATGGGCATGAAGTAGATGTACATGCGTCGACTTTGAGGATAAGTGACGTACCAAGCTAATCGCGGTAGCTCGGATGGGATATAGTTTAGCGTCAGGGTAGACCCTTCGCTACGTGTTAAAAGTTGCGCTGAAAGTTTTCATTCTGCAGCAATGGCGACCTTTACTTCATATCGGCGACATTGCGTAAGACGGCGGGCGTTCGCCAGTCACGGTGTTCAGATCGAAACCTCCCTCCCTCCATGAAATCCCTCTTTCACCGCACGAAGCCTCCACAACCCACAAGAGCTTCACTTACAACAATGCTCAGCGCCCCACAAACCATTCAAGACCCTAGTAAGAAATCTGATCCCCCAATCGTCGGCAACTGGGACAGTGCCCACACGACCATTGGCGCCGGCGTCGCCATATTCCACCTTGCCAGCAACCGCGTCGTACTCTGCTACCATTCCGTCCACAAGTACTGGTTCCTTCCAAAAGGCCGCCGAGACGCAAGTGAAGATACTGGCTCTGGTGCCGAACGAGAAGGGTTTGAAGAAGTATTTCCTTACACTCCCCCTCCCCCATGTACAATGGTAACATCTAGCCCAGTCAGGCTACCGCAACCGCCTCCTCCCACTTCCACTTCCTACACGGCAACCTAAAGCCCACAATCCGTCTTCTGGCGCCCGACCTACTCACTTCGTCACCGAACCAATCTGGACGCAACTCATGCCCGTAACACCAATAGTTCAGTATATCCTCTTCTGGTATATAGCCGAAACAGTGCCTCCAGAACTTGAAACCTCTTTAACGGCTCGAACAAAAGAGGAGGGAGGTGCGTATCAGTATCCGCCAAAGTTTGCGGCGGATATGACTTTGACAGAAAGGTTACGGATCGAGGGAGACGATTACGAACCGGTTCGGCATGAGAATACTGGCGTGTCTGAGGAAGAGGCGCTTTATGAGAGTTGTCTAATTCCGGTTGAAGAGGCAATTCAACGATTAGGAAGGAGCATATCTGCTGATGTGGTGAAGAAAGGATGGGAAGCCGTTAAATTGAGGCGGCAAATGGAGGAGAATATTCAAGGAAAGAGATAGTAGCCAAGCGTGATTGGCATCGACGTTTATTACTGAGTGGGAGATGTGTGCTGTGAGTGAGGGTTTGAGCTGATATCAGCTGCTTTGCAGCTCTCGTGCTGGGCAAATGGATAATCCACCTGCTCTTTGGTCTTGTGCGATGTACAGAAAATACGGAAAAAGCCGACACGGGAACTCTGAATCAGTCTCCCACTTGCTAGCAAAAGCATAAGGGCTTGCTCCACCTAGACAAAAAACCACATGGACTAAGCTCCCCCATCGTATAAAACGCATCCCGACGTCCCTTCGGAGCTGGTAAAGTTGCAGGTTTCTAGCCATCTACCGACGGTTACCTGCTGTTTCAGCTCACGTTGAGGATCGAGTTCCCACTGCATAGCTCCAGACATTTGAGAAAACAACATCTTTGTTACTCCGGACTTTACATTCAGCTTCTAAGTACCAATGGCGGAAGTACCAAGGCGCGGTTCACTTGGCATGAAAGACTAGGATATCAAACCCTGTTGTTACTCGGGAGCTGAAAGTGCTCATAACGGAGAGAAGTGGAAGCTGAAGAACCTACCATTCGAAAACCCCGCGAAAGGTTTCTTGCTCTTCGAACTCAAATCTCGAGGCATCGTTGAATAGATCTTTTACACAGATAACTTGTACTACAATTTGGTTCCAGGCAAATCGGTGTACGTTGCTTGTACCCCGGAATCATTTCTCATCACATCGAACTTCAACTCCTCTTCAACGAAATAAAGCTATCTCATCTTACAAACTTCCCCTTCCAGCTCTACTTCTTCGCTGCAGTGTCCTACCATACGAATGAGCTTCTTTTCCTCTACTAAACCCCAAGACGGACAAAGAACCACTCACCAAATAAACCTGATAAAACCTCATCCGCCACCCCTGCCTCCCGTCCTCCCCCCCATTTTCATCCCCATCCCCCTCCCCCTCCCCCCCTCCAGCCCTAACAAGCACAGCCCTAGCAGCCCAATCCTTCTCATCACCCCCACCATCTCTAAACCCATACGAAACACTACCATACAGCATAACCTCTCGCTCAGCACTCCCACCCTCACCCTCACCCTCAACCCCTACCCCAAACCCCAAAACTCCAAGAAGATGATGCTCCCGCACACCAACAAGCGTCCACATACGCCGGCGCAGCGAAACGATCCCTACAAGCAAAAACAAACCACTCAATCTCAGAAAAACAATAAAATTAAATCGGAAAATGGGAGCGAGGAAATCATGCATAAGAGGGAGGTCCTCAACACGCACCACTCCGTCCCTGAACCCTCTCCCTCCCTAAAACCATGATTCCCTCGTTCGTGAAACAAGCCGCGTACGCGTCATGCGCGTCGGGCGTATCGGATAGGTTGTAGAAGTTTGAGAAGAAGTTGGTTAGGGAGTCTGGGAGGGGGGTGGTTTGGGATGTGTATTGGGATGGCATTGTGGGGGATGGGTTTATGGGGGTGTAAAGGAGAAAGGGTTAGGGGGGAGTAAGGAAGGTGCTTGATGCTTGATGGAGAGGGGTTGTAAGCAAAGTTGATTACCTTACGGTAGGACAGGCGGAGGGAAAGCGGAGGTGTGTGACGTGAAGTGCCAAGAGATGGGGATATAGCGGATGTGGAAACGGCTTTTGGTAAAAGGGGTTTTTTTGTCGCTTTTGATGCTGCGGGAATTAGACGGAGCTGATAGAAAGTGCATGGAGATGCAATGTATCTCTTAATCCAATCGTGACTTGTATTGCTAAAATCTGAAACTCATCTGATTACATACCCAACCTTATGTGACAATGACCAACAATTACATAAGGGTGTCCGCTCGACGCTGGAAACTCAATCTCCACTTTAACCTCGTGGTTCTCTGCGGTGACCCATTCTTCGGTGCTGGAGATTGATCTGCGGAGACAGAAAACACCAGAACTTGCCTGAATAGTAGGTACTTAACAGTTAATGAAAGTGTGTCCAATGCGGTGGACATGTTATAGTCGTGCGCTTCGTTATGCGTGAGCAGGGTGCTCATGAGATACTCCTTCCATGTTCCCAAATACGCCTTCATCATCTTCGTCATTTCTGCCTCCGGGAGTGGATTTCTCATCAGATTCGTATGCCGTTTCTTTCTCATATTCGTGACTGTCATCCATGTCAATATCACGCTGATCAGAAAGCCGATGGTAAGATGGAGCTGGCAAGCCATATTCCGAAACTGGTCCCATATAGCCGGAAAGCCTGTTGGCATTTTGTTCTGCGTACTGGGCCGGCAAGGGAGGCACTGGAGGCACATCTGCAGGTAGAAGAACGGGACCAGTCCTTGGTGTACCAAAGCTGCAAAGGGACGCAACAGCTGCTGCCAAGCCAGCCTCTTCTTCATCTGCTGGGGCAGCAATGCCTGATGAAGAAGGCCTCCGTTGGGAATGATAGTGGTTGAAAGCACTGCCAGCTGGTAATGAAGATGATGGCGCAGATTGATAAGACCTGGAGAATGACGAGCTGTTGCCACTGTACCTTTTGCCTCTGGCTTGATTAAAGCTGTCCACAACGTGATAATGCTCGCCCATAGGCGGAGGTGTTGTTTCAGCGGAGCTGTAATCGTCGTCTTCGCGAACGTCTGATGATCCGGATGCTGCAGGAGACGCGGACGAATTATCACTATCGGTAGTCTTTGCGGTGTCTGGCACAGTCTCTCCATCCTGATTCATCCCAATAAGGACTTGCGCCGCTTCTAGCAACTGTACCTGCTGATGTTTTGATATCAGGAGCTTCGAGGTGTATGACCATGCTTCATGATGTTCCCATCTGCAAGAATTACAGTCAGCCAGAAGTTCTGCTAATCTCAGCCTTGATAGAAGCTCCGGATAACGCTGTGCAAGAGGTGCGGTACGGTGACAGTGCTGAAAGGTGGAGAGCCAACAGCTGTGAGACACGAGGGCCAGAGAGTACTGACTTGTGCTTTGTCAAACAGCTGCTGTGCTTGTAGCCTTTCCCGCACGTAGTGCATCTCAATTCCCCACTTGATCTCTTGTTCTCGCCTTTCGTGAGGTATGAACCTTCACTGGCACGTCTTGGCTTCGTCTTCGACGCGCTGCGAGCGTGTTCGGAGGATAGGAAATCATCAGCTACAGCAGAGTCGTCGTCCACGGCCTCACCCGTGAGGGTTCCATTACTGCTGAATGCGTCACCTAATGGCCATCGCTCACCACTGGAGCTCGTGTCTCTGCGAGTATCGAGTCCTCGAGTGCCGATATTCTTGAGGTTTAGATTTCGACGATTCGAGGCTCCATGCCCGTCTTCTTGTAGAGCAGCTACAATAGCCGCGGCACTGTTCGCTCCAGTAGCGTTCATGCTCTTCCTCCTTGTCACTCTATGGGAGGGGTTGACAGCCCCTAAGGATATCGAGTGGGAGTGATGTCTGGTGGTAGAATGGCGTGTTGGCATGTTGGAAGGGGGCGTTGAATTTATTGAGAGTCGGTGGGAACTCTGTGGCCTGGTAGCCTGCGCTTCCTGTTCATGTGACCTTTAGCAGGAGAACAGGTTTCTGCAGGTCAGGTGGAAATCATACCTTGAGACTGGCCATTGCAGTACAAATTGGCTCTCTGGATCTGTCTGCTCTAATAAGCCAGACCTAGAGAGCCAAGTACACCAATTGAGTTTTGTTGTTGGTGTGTCCACAGCATGCGTATTGTGACGGAATTCGTGTTCGTATAGACAACTGAGACACTGGGAGCCTCGTCTATCTTGGCAAGACCGGGTTCAGTCTCAATGGTTTCAATTCGCCAGACCCGTTGCTGTTGACAGTGGTGTTGTGGGCACTTGTAAGCATAGAATGGTAGCTGACGGAAATTTGGCTGGTGGTGAATCTCGGTGTTATTTTGGGAGGCAAGGCGCAGCCCCCACGGCTAAACGATCTGCTGCATACGAGTGGAATTAGTGGCGAACAAGGTTTAAATTGTATTAAGTAATTGGGGGCGATGGGTCAAGGTGCGAGACAGGTAGGGAGGGAAGGTATGAATTAAATGTAAGTTAGATGAAGAGGGAAGACGTTGAGAGGGAGAAATTTATTGGAAGCTTTGGGAGCTGGACTACTGCCAGACAAAGCCACTCAGGCAGGGGCGGGGTTCCTCGCTAGCGTAGCGTGGAGAGATCACCTGGCTGTTACCCTCCGATCCAATAGGTAATCACATGCATTGTCATTATTGCGCAACATTACCATAAGTTATTGCGACATACAGAACAGGTGTTCCTTTCAACTAGTCACCAGTCAGAATCACTACTTACAGAACATGATTTGGACAAGGTATGGCAGCTGAATTATCTCTATCTTTCCTTCAATGATTGATTCTCGCCGACCAAACAGATGCACAAGTTCCCCTGGGACGGTTCCTGGAAATAGTACAGCTCAGTACCTAGCCGCTAAGGGAAGCGCCATGATTGGAGCCACCATTCCTTGATCGAACCCCACAAAAACCTCTGGCTTCGCTCGCACTCGCTGCCCTAGACATGCAATTCGGCCCTGAACGCTGCAATAGGCAAAACATCCAATTACCTTCATGCCAGCTTCACCGTGCATCGGGAATCGGGTGAAGATTCCCATTCTTGAGCCTTTTTCCATCTGTCCCAAATCAATGTTCCTGTGTATCCTGCATCTTTGTTTTGCAGGGACCCAGACCCTTGAGTGCTGACAGATAGCTTTGGCCATCATTAAGGGTAGCTTTCGCGCCCCCTCGGCCCTTAACATGCACGCCATCAAGCCACGCGCTTAGCCCGGTCCATCGTCGAAATCCCGCACACTCGAATGCCCTTTAACCGACTTTGTAGATGATCGCCCTCCTTATCAGACCGAAACAATCGCAATATCTCAACCAGTATATCTGCGGGACGGCGATGGGTGAGCTGGTAGGGAATATGACAGTCTTAGACGCTCGAAAATGTGTACTGATGCATAAACACGTGCCTCCGGTCGCTACTACCACGCGAGGACAGTTTCTGCAAATTTCTCCAGGGCCGGAGGCATATTCTCAAAGTTTGCACTCTCAGACTCTCAACCTTCACACTGCCACAGCTCCGAGCTCATCTGACACTCTGCCTGTAGATCACCAATGATCTTAGGCTTGGGTAAATTCTGAGGAGATCATCCGCCTCCTCATAAAGCTTGATAGAGCAGAGTCATATTGTCTACTTGATACCAAGCCATTCACTGATCGAACATTGGCCATACATGTGCTTCCTGCATTCCCGGTGTGGACTCTCAGTGATGCTCTCAAGTGACTCGAAGCTCTTCACTTGGGATCTCCAAAGACTGATCGATCGAAGTATTGAAGTCGCTACTGACGCGGTTTCTTGAAATGGGGTTTGGGAGTGTTCCGTTGGTGAGGACTTTTTGTTCCACGGTGATGACGTTCCTTGGCCACTGAATCCAGAAGAGCCAGTCATCGTCAAGCTCGCGCTCAATGTTTTCAACAATATGAGTGGCCCATCCGCGCATCCACCAGTAGTCGTCAAGATGATGTAGAATAACGCAGTAATGTGCCAGTATGATCAGCGCTTCGGGTCTTCTGTCGTTAAGCTTTGCCATGAATTCCTGGGAAACCATTACTGGCCATAAGAAAGCGATTGATACTTCGCATTCATAGGGTGGCCTGTTGTTCATTCTCACGAAAGATGCTCTAAGTAGTGCAAGAGCTGTTCTATAAACCTCAACAGCCTCCGGCCCATCCGATGCATTTTCGCAAAGATCTTCAAGATGCAAGAGTTGATCATTGAGAATGTCTGGTAGCTGCTTCTGAGGTGGCTCTTGCTGATGGTCATGAAGGAGACCTTTGAGTCGCCCATTCTTGATCCAAGGCCACACGCTCATGAGGATGGAATTTACGCCACGGATCAAAGGAAGCCATTCATCAGAATCCAGGCCACTGTAACTGAACATGCCCAGACTGTCAGAAGTCTTAGGAGATTCGAAGCCGTAAACCACGATGAGCGAGGAAAGTGCGAAGAAAGCGTCGCAATTTGTCTCGTCCATGTTCGACATGATGGAACGGAACGAGCTTAGGGCAGAATCTTGCTGTTTGATCGCTATCTGGCGGTAGTGGTCGTGCATCAGTGGTCTCAAACGGCTAAGGTGGAGGGCCGATATTGCAAGTATACCTCGCATCAGAAAGTCGTGCTGGAACGCCACCTGGGGCGCGTTGACCCGCCATAGATCGTGGGACTCGGGCCTATCTGAAAGAGTAAAGCACGTTTCTGTAGTAAAGTGGTGTAATAGTTCGAGTTCCTCCATCTGCAAGGCAGGTAAGCGTGCTCCTGGGCCCTCGAACGATGAGTGTGCTAAAGCAGGGGACTGATCCGCCGAACTGTCGTGCATAGAAGATCTCATCGATCTTACTGATTTGGATTCGGAACCACGATGGCGGTTGGCTTGTGGCGATGAAGACGCATTTGAGACTGTTTGGGACGGATGTGACGAGAAGTCGCATGTTATTGAATGCTTTTCGCAATTGCCACATTGAGGCTTCCTCTCATCACACTAAGGATGGCCAAAAGCAATCTCCTGTTAGTAATGGGTTGGCTTGATGCTGCAGATCTCAAGATCAAGACTAGGACTCTGACAGAAGGGCAAGTCTTACCTTGATCCTCCTCTTCTTACAGTTGGCGCAGCCGTTACGGCTTTTAGGGTGACTCTTACGAGAAACCATGTTCGAAATTTAATTGGAACTCGGTCGCTATTTTTCAAGACGGCATACCATAAAGAGCGTTTATAGATAAGAGGTTTGTGAATAGTAAACCGAGACCTAAAGTACGAATGCACAGAGTTTGGGGTCCGTATGATTCGATGGGGTGTTGATTCTCAGGTTTCGCAGTGCGCCAAATGCAGTGAGTTTAGATACATGCTTTGCCGATGCCTGAAGTGACAAGCTGTGGCAAGCGGAGGAAGCCGCTAATGAGTTTCAGGTAGGTGTGAGATTGGCGGTGTAGTGAATTTCGGTCGTGCTTGAAGGCATCAACAGTCATGTGCTTATCTTTTCCGACAACGAACAAGCATAACCCCAAGAAGTGATGGAAGTCTGGGAGATATTCGGGTGACGTTTGTTCAAGCCAAGCGTTGTCAACGGTCGGCCGCTGGTACCGCAGGTATGACGCTATTTGTCCGCCAATCGCCTTTTGAGGCTCATGTCTGCCGATCCCTGCATTTGCCCTGCAAAAGTAATCATGGACTACCAAAAGGTCGGTAGAGGAGGCGCGGGTAATTTCTACAGCCAGCAAGATGTCGAGGCTATTGCCAAACGGGCTACGAAGGTGGAAGTTGTCCTCTTCTTTTCTAACGTGCGCCCAATTGACGGCTTTGCTAGGACGTTGAAGCCCAAGGCAATGCTCCTATCGCATCGGCTGAAGACGTGAAGAGAGTTCAGCCCGAATATGCAAGTTCTGGTCGCGGCGGTGCTGGCAACTATGCAAGCAGCACCAAGCTCGCAGCAGCCACTGCTGAAAATACCAATGTGACTCCTGCACTCCAGGAGAACAAGCCTCCAGAGGTAGGAGGGTACCGTGGGAGAGGGGGCGCTGGCAATTACAAAGGTGAGGATGAGGAGAAGAAGAAAGCGGACGAACAGAGGGCGTCAATAGCTCAAGAGAAGGCACATCAGCAGGTTGTGAAAGATGTAGAGGCAGGTTTGCAGGAGCCTCAGAAGGCGCATTTGGGGAAAGAAAAGCTTGATTATGGTGTTTGAGCGAGCCCGGAACAGCGTCTCAGAGAACGACAGGCTCACATATGATATCCGTAAACGCTTGTCTCTGGAGCTAACTGTACTGTACATATCATCCGTTTCTGATTCTACTGCACGAATTGTCATTGGATATCCTAACGCCTCGCTATGAACATGGTATCATTTCATCCGTATAAAGTAGCCCTTCAATCCACATCCATCTCATCCTCCACGCCTCCACCAACCACCATCCGCTGCTTGACCCTCTTCTTGCTCTTCTCTTTCTGCGCCGGTATCTCCATAGCCTCCATCTCCAATGTGTCTTCCACCTCCGCAGCCAATTTCTCAGACCCTCTAATCCGTGGTAGCAAATGCTCATTCTCAGCCACTAACTTCCTGTTCGCAGCCTTCTCCCTCTCCTTGTTGCCTGCCATACGGTTTTTATAGAACACTCTCTCCCTCTTCGCTTTGATTTCTGATACTCGTTGCATGGCTTTGAGCGTGGTTGAGACGAGGTCGCGGTTGTAGCGGATGGGGATGTTGCGGCGGGCGGCGAAGGTGAGGGTGGTGTCGACGGTCATTTCCTTGCCGACTGATTTTCTGAAGGCTTTTGTCCATTTCAGTTTTCTTGGGTTTCGCTTCATCTTGAACTTTTACACCAATGAGCTAAGATACTTTCCGTTTAGTTTGTAATACACACGTTCTTATGGCATTTGCTGCGGCAAAACATGAATTTCTTTCCATCATTGCGAACGAAGGTTATGCCTTTTGAAGGGTATTGAGGCCTACTACAAAAGTAGCTTCACGTAGCGTCAGTACATATCTCTCCTTTCTTGAAGATGAGCAAAGCTATGAATACGCACCAAGTTTCCACCCTCATGTTTGCAGGTTATACTGTATCTGAGGATCTGTAGAGAGTTTGCCCGAAGCAGAAGAGTGAGGATAAATCGAGCAATATTAGAACCGTGGAAAATGTTCCGTTGACGCTTGGCGAGGCTAGTGCAGACACAGCTTAGCCTCCTTTGCGGGCAAATTCAATAACGCCGCCCGGCAAAGACCCATTCGTTCACCCAGCTCGAATTTGCGAGCCAGCAACTGGACAACCCACTTGATTCTTCGCAAAATTATCTCACTGGCGCCTGAAAACGAGCGCCGTTCGAGTATGACGACGGTCCTTGCGGTTGGGGTAGGAGTGGCTGCAGCAGCATTCTTCGTGAGAAACACCCCAGATGGCTTCCCTGTTTATAGCGACTAACACCACTTCACAGGGGCGCGCTGGCTTGGTAGCTTTCCGGAAATACAGAGGTGGGGCAGCAGGCGTCAGCGCCTTAGGAAAAGCTTTCTACAAAGGCGGTTTCGAGCCCAAGATGAATCAGAGAGAGGCATCGTTGATATTATCGCTCAAGTACGGCCACCGACGATTAGATTGCTGAAAGCCTGGCTGATTTTCTGGTGCATAGTGAACGGATGCTCACGAAAGAGAAAATCCGCAAAAATCATCGGCAGCTTATGCTTCTGAACCATCCAGATCGAGGAGGGAGTCCGTATCTAGCGACGAAAGTCAACGAAGCGAAGGAGTTCTTGGAAAAGAGTACGAGAGCTTAGATGGATTCAAGATGTTGTATATATGTGTTTGTGCATAGCGTGGACTTGGGTATGCATTAGCGCGGCGTTGGAGGTTTTGAGCTCCTGGTTGCTCCTGGGATATCATCTGGCGTAAGAACTCAGGAGGATGATAGTGTTGTCAGTTGGTCTCGGATAATAGAGCCAATCACCGAATGGAATTACTCCTCTCAGCCATGGCTTCGATTCGGAGTATACATAAAGGGGTTGCCATTCGCCCACATTTCGAAGACATGTATCATATTCATATCCAAGACAACATGTTCCCCGTTCCTTTACGACGGAAGCATATAACGTCGCGGCTCAGATCAAACCGGTATTGACGATTTAGTAGCTCCTTTGATCTAAGAATGGTCTGACCGGTTGCTCGACTGGTCTCAAGATGAACCTGTTCTTAATTTCTGTAGATTGTAAATAGGCAAATTCGCGACTCGAGTGTATTCTAGTACAACAAACGCTATTCACAATGTTTGAGTCTTCTCCACAAACCCACCTATCAACTTTGTGAAATCTCTCCTCCACTCCATTGGCAGTCCATGTGCTTTTCCTTCAACGACCACCATCGTCACCCCTTTCTCCTTCCCCCCAAGCCCCTTGAACAAGAGATCTGCGTGGGGAGGTGTAATCATACGATCCAATGTTCCATGGACCACTTGTATCCTCTCCCTACCCACCTTGTCGCCAATCTCCTCTAATTGTTTCGGACTTTTGTGATGCCACCCTGCAGCAATAGCTTGACAAATGAAGCCTGTACGGGTCTGAGTTATTAAATTCGAGTCAGCAACACCTCTTTGAGATGAGGTCCAGAATTCGAGATTATAATGAGCGCAAAAATGCTTACGTAGCCCTCAGTGTCTCTCCGTTTGTTCACCTCTTGCGCAGCAAAGCGGTCACCGTTAGTAGGAAAGTGACCTTCAGCATCTGGTTCATCGAGCCAAGCTTGGCTAAACATGCGGCCTTTGAGGTTAGTAAGCTCGACGTCTTTCGATTTGGGTATACTAGACGTATATTCAGCACGCCACCCTCGAGGAGAGTGACGGACGGTTGACGAACAACATGTCTGCTCTGTTCCTCAGATTCTCAATGAATCCCTTCAGGCTTGTGAGCGATCGATAGTATCAGGCTCTGCAGGTATACGGACCACAGTGTTAAATATATATGGCGCTGTCGAGATCAAGGACAGAGAGGCAACCCGCTCAGGTGCCAGATAAGCCTGGCAGATTAGAACACGTGCTTGAGATCCAGATGACAGTATATTGGTATGGTGCTGGGTCTCTTACCAGTTCTTGAGCAATCATGCCGCCCATAGAAACGCCAATGACATGCAATTCACGTTTCGACGTCCAACCAACATGGTCAACAAGCTCTAGAGTATCTCTTGCCATTTCTGAAGTAGAGTATCGAGCCAATGGCTTATCCGACTCTCCCACACCACGATTGTCGAAGACTAAACAAGAATATTTAGTACTTTGGTCACGATTGGTGTTCTGGCCATGACCGAAGTCCTTCGATTGGCGCTGCCATGCAGTCTTGAAGCCTCCCAATCCCATGATCCACTGGTAATGAATAAACATCAGCTTTGTAGAATCGCCATTCCCAATGTAGCAGGTTTTGAGCTAAGAAAAAGCACTAAACACGACCAAACGGTAGATACTCGGAAGCCTTCAATGTCAAGAAAAGCTGCAGGAGTCGCAGTATCCTACCACAAGACGTGTTGGGCCATTTCCATGGATCTCGTAGGCAATCTGAATGGGTCCTCCGCGCCCTTTTGCAACAGTAGCTTTGCCTTTCTTCGCAGGCTTCAGGTCCCATACTACGTGATCAAACTCTGGGTGTTCAAGTATCTCCGCAGCTTTAAGAGGTGCCCTTCATTCGATGTCAGAGTTTCTCAGCTAGAACGCTTTGCTGTGTCCTTCCACTCACATCAATAATTTATTAATGAAGATCTGTCTAATGAGATCGCTAAAAGAGGTGATAGCGCTAGGGCCGTCGAAACTCAACCGAGGCGCGGGAATATCGTCGATCAATTCACGTGAGTGCTGACATAGCAGAGCGCATTGACTGTAGCCTAATCGATCTGATGTTGAGACGCATTCATGGAAATTGATACACAAAAACCAAATAATAATAGCGAAGGCCGAATCTCTTGGCCCGTGACCTTCCTAAAGGTCACAATTAACTTTGCAGTCTTCGCCGCTCTTACCGGACTTAGCTCTCATAGCGGAGATGGTGACCGCGTCATTATAAGATCTTACTCGACATTTGTTTAGTTCCCCGACAACCAGAGCTGTACAGCGATCCATTATGGACCAGTTTCAGCAGTCCCGTCCACTCAAAAACTCATACGACCTCCCTCCGCTTACGAACCCTCCTCCTCAATACTTTGGAGCGAATGGTGTTGATGGCTCGCCTACAGTACCCAACTTCGATTTCAGTGACATTCAGACAGATGGACAGGACCAAGATGGCGGCCATGATGAGAATGGGGATGCAAAGAGACGGAGGATAGCCAGAGTATGTATTCACTATGCATCCGTTCCATGACTGGCAGGTTGACGATTGTGCCAGGCTTGCGATATGTGCCGAAAGAAGAAAATCAAGTGTGATGGGAAGATGCCAGCATGTTCACATTGTATCAATTACAAAACAGAGTGCATATTCACGCAAGTTGAGAAGAAACGGAACCCTCCAAAGGGGTATGCACTCCACCGCAAGCATGACCATTCATGTGCTGATTGGAGTTCAGCGCAAAATACATCGAAGGATTGGAGAACCGTCTGGGAAGGATGGAGTCTCTGCTGAAGCTCTCTGGGCTGCTGGGAGCGGAAGACGACGATCGGACAGATTTAGGTACGCTAGAAAAGAGACTGGCAGACAAGGCCTACAGCCAGAGCAATGCTGGCACACCAATATCCTCACCCTCTGGAAGCCAACCCCGGAACCTCGAGTCACCACAGAGAACACCACAAGCGGCTAGGCTACCTACTCCGCGAGACTCTGTCGCATCCCCAGGAGAACCACCTAAAGAGAAGGAAGAGGCAGTCGAGGAATTGTCGGACATGATGTGCTCACTCGTCACCAACAATTGTGGTGAAACAAGATACATAGGTAAATTAGAACCGGGTACTTCGTTAGCTGTGCTCACAGTGCGCAGGATCCTCTTCTGGATTTTCTATATTCTCTCCGAAAGGCATCCAATGGGTTAATGACAAGACTGGCGACAGCTCTTTCCAAGATATGATAGCAGCAGCAGATGTACACGACGTCAAATGGGCATATTGGAAGCCTGAAGTCTTTGACGACATGTTCGCGCGGAGAACATTCCAACAACTTCCACCTCGAGACGAGACACTTTCTTTGCTAAAGGATTATTTTGAGAACTTCAATTGCATGTTTCCACTTTTCCACGAACCTACATTTATGCATCTGGTCAACCGGCATTTTTCGCGCACTCCATACGAGGGGTCGGGCTGGTGGGCAAGTCTCAATGTTGCGCTGGCCATTGCGCATCGACTGAGGGTGATGAGCAACCTGGTACCACAACAGGAGGACAAGAAGGCATGGGGTTTTCTCAAGAACGCGATGGGAGTCCTCACGGAGCTCACAATGCGGAACACAGATCTACTCAGTGTGCAAGCATTGCTTGGCATGGTGAGCAACCCTTGAGTACTTGACATAACGCTCGAGCTAATGTCTACAAACAGGCACTCTTCCTATTAGGCACCCCCAATCCTCAACCTTCTTTCTTTCTTGTTGCAGCAGCGATCAGACTCGCGAACAGCATAGGTCTTCACAAGCGAGGTTCAGGCTTTAACCTCAATCCAGTGGAGATCGAGCAGCGGAAACGGGTGTTCTGGATTGCCTACCTAGTCGACAAAGAGTAAGCCAATGGCATTCCTATCACTTCCGCAGAACTGATGTAAAACAGTATTTGCCTACGGTCAGGGCGGCCGCCGGCGCAAGATGATGATGACATGAACGTCGATCTACCCACGGAGGATCCAATCGACAACATCGGCAACATTCCTCTGGCCGATGGCAAGGGCAAGGCCAACCTTTTCAGGTTCATGTGTACCTTTGCAACGATCGAGAGCAAGGTTTACAAGCAGCTATACTCGACGAAAGCATCGAGACAATCAGACGGTGCCTTGTTGAACACTATTGGTGAACTCGATAGGGAACTTGAGGAGTGGAAAGACAGCATACCTCTTGACTTCCGGCCAGAACATGAGATCAAAGCTTCCCATACTCCATTGATTCTCCACGTCGTGGTCCTACACTTCGCTTACTACAATTGCCTTACTACAATTCACCGTATGTCTGTTCACCATGGATACTGGACAAGCCGCCTATCAAATTTCGCGATACAGGGTCTGAACGCAAGGCCTCTCAACCCAAGGGTCTTCTCCTCTGCCGCACTGTGTGTACAGGCTGCAAGAGCCTCCATCCACCTGATCAGATACATCCCACAGGGTGACTACTCTTGTGTCTGGTGAGTTCCTATGCCCGATTCCACCAAATATCCTGCTAACGATCTGGCAGGTTGATACTTTACTTCCCAGTCTCAGCACTTGTTACTCTTTTCGCCAACATCCTTCAAAATCCTCAAGACGCCCGCGCACGCTCAGACGTAAAACTAATGAATCAAGTCGTCAGTTTCCTCTCCCTCCTCGCAGTCACTGAAGAACAGGGCGGCGTCAAACGCATGTTAGGCGTCTGCGCCGAATTCGAGCGCATCGCCCGTGTCGTCATCGATAAAGTCGACAAAGAATCACACTCGCGCCGTAAACGAAGAAATAGTAAGATCAACGAGAACGACCCATCTCAAACCCCTCAATTAAACGTACCGCAAAAGCGCCCTGCGCCGCCAACACCACAATCTAACAACTCTGCTACACCACAAAATATCTTCACTCCCACCGCTCCAAACTTTACAGGCGACCTAAACAACCAACAATTCACCCCAAACCTACAAGGCTTTTCGCCCTCCCTCTCAGACATGAACCTTCCCATGGACTTCAGCGGCGCTGACTACTCGAATCTGATGTCGACGCCCGCAACCGCAACCCTCGAAAGCTTCCCCAATACCCTTCCGGACAGCCAGCAACCCTATTCGCCTGACGGCATTGATATGGGCTCTTTCCGGCAGCCATTCGTGCCGCAGGATCTGTGGCAGATGCCTATGACTTTCGAGTGGGATTGGGGAGACATGGGTGGTGGTATTAATGGGTTTCCGGCCGCTTTTGATCCGGGCCAAGCGCAAGGACAGCAGCAGGAGCAGCAGCAGCAGCAGAATGGGTTGAATGGGCATATGCAGACATAAGAAAGGGAAAAGTTTCTTGGTCGTTGTGTTTGTTGAGCGATCTGGTAGCAGTTACGGCCTGGGGTTCTCGAGCTATCCGCATTTGTTTTTATAGCGCGCATTGGTGGTGTACGGTGAGCGAGATTCTAAGCTATCCTTTCCTTGTAGCTTCTTGTGTTTTAGCATTGGGCGTGGTGGCATGGCGTTTACTGGTGCGGGAATCATTATATGTTGTTCACGCACTGATGGTTCTATGGACATAATTAGGTAGCTCTATCGAGCGGACATAGCAACGGAAAAGCGTTTCCGAAAGTGAGTTCACTTACCAATCACACGCTTCGTAGGAGTATCTGAGATATTGACAATAAACAATCCTGGCAAGAGATGTAAGCTGTGAATTTGATAGAGACTCCGAAGTGCAAAGTACGTTGTAGGATGGTTTTTCCC
Organism: Stereocaulon alpinum; assembly: GCA_018257865.1. Classification (NCBI taxonomy): domain Eukaryota; kingdom Fungi; phylum Ascomycota; class Lecanoromycetes; order Lecanorales; family Stereocaulaceae; genus Stereocaulon; species Stereocaulon alpinum. The sequence continues at coordinate 15,105 of JAEUBA010000055.1, read as the reverse complement.
ACGTTCCCTTGAAAGACAGTATACGAGTGACGATTTCTCATTCCTATCTACAAGCATGCTCCGCTCCTTCTTAACTACACAACGCCCTCAGCCCCCCGCTTATACCTCAATGCAAAATGCTATACCACAAACAAACACAAGCTATCGAAACAGATCCCCCCTCCTTATAGCCACAGCCCCTCCAGGCGCATCAGGTGAATTACCCTCTGGCGGAGGCTGGTCACTAGGCGGCAGAGGAGGCGGCGGCATGCCGAAACCACCTGGTCCATCGAAGTATTTCGAGAATTCTTTGTTGTCTTCGAAGGGTCGTTTGCCTAGGATTCTAATTAGGTCTTCGCGTCCAAGGACTTCTTTGCTTAGTAGTTCTTCGGCGACGAGGCCGATTTCTCGTTTCTTTTCTACGAGGAGTTCGCGGCATTGTTTATATGCTTCGTCGACTATTCTTCGGACTTCGCTGTCGATGTTGCGGGCTGTTTCCTCTGAGAAGGGCTTGTGTAGTTGCTGTTGATCTTCTTCGAAGTAGAGGTAGCCGATCTTAGAGGACATGCCCCATTTTGTGACCATTGCTGTCGCCATGCGTGTGACTTTATTGAAGTCATCACTGGCACCTGAGGTGACGGTGTCGAAATGGAGTTCTTCGCTCACGCGGCCGGCGAGGGTCATGGCCATACGGTCCATGAGCTGATTGACGTTCATGAGGTAGACGTCGCCTTGGGGCAGTAGTTGCGCGTAGCCGAGGGCCCCTTGGCCGCGGGGGATGATGGAGACTTTGAGGAGGGGGTCGGCATATTTGAAGAACCAGCCGCAAATTGCGTGGCCGGCTTCGTGATAGGCGACTGTGCGTTTCTCTTCGGGGTTGAGGACAAGGGATTTCTTTTCAAGACCGCCGATTACACGCTCGATGGCTTGCTCAAAGTGGGTCATGGTGACTTTGTCGGCGCTTGTTCGTGCAGCTGGAAAATCAGGTGTCAGTGGAGAGCTTTCGTAAGGGAGTCCCATAGTGACATACCTATGAGAGCGGCTTCATTGACGCAATTGGCGATGTCTGCCCCAGAGAAGCCTGGGGTGAGGGCTGCAAGTCTGCCAGTCAAGTGATCCATGTTCTCGGATGTCACTATCTTACCAAGATGGACTCGGAAGATTTGCTTCCGTCCTTCCATCGTTGGCTTGTCGATAGAGATTTGTCTGTCAAAGCGGCCCGGCCGTAGAAGAGCCTTGTCTAAGACATCTGGCCTGTTAGTACCCGCCAAGACGATGACCTGTTCCGTGGTATTAAATCCATCCATCTCTGTAAGTATCTGATTCAAAGTTCCTTCTCTCTCATCATTGCCACCAGAAAATCCACCTTTGCCTCTGGCTTTCCCAACAGCATCGATTTCGTCGATGAAGATGATACAAGGTGCGTGCTTCCGAGCATTTTGGAAGAGATCTCGTACTCGAGAAGCACCAACACCGACAAATATCTCAACAAATTCAGAACCGCTTATACTGAAGAAAGGAACTTGTGACTCTCCCGCGGTAGCCTTCGCTAGAAGCGTTTTGCCGGTCCCAGGTGGACCTAAAATAAGATCTTAGTTAAGAGTGTCGATGGGCACGGGCAACTCTCAAGCCCCGAGTCCTCAGCAGGGCAGTCGGTAGGTGAACTTACCTGACAGCAATGCACCTCGTGGTATTTTGGCTCCTAATCTTTGGTATTGACCCGGCTCTTTCAAGAAACTGACAAATTCCATGATTTCTGCTTTAGCCTCGTCCATACCTGCGACGTCCTTGAAGCGAATGTTGATATCTGTTTCATGGTTGAACTTTTTGGCCTTGCTCTTGCCGATGCCGAATATGCCACTTTGACCGGATGCTCCAGCTCCTCCAGCACGTCTCGATAACCAATAAAGTCCACCGATGAACACGAGAGTAGGAGCGAAAGTGAAAAGACCGCTGAGCCAAGGCACTTCGTCCACATAGGACACTGGGATGCGCTCAGAGCTCGGAATGCCTAGCTCGTTCTGCGCTCTTTCTAACTTTTTTTCAAATGCCTCCACAGATCCGATGCTGAAATAGTACCGGAAGTTACCGTGCTGTGCAGGGCTCTCGGGGTACACCCTGCCCGTGGCTTCACGGTGGAGGTCGACGCGGACCCGGTTGCGATTGAGCACTGTCAATTTGTCTACCAAGCCCTTGTCAAGAAAAGTTGTCTTGAACTCTTGCCATGTGATCTCTTTGGAGTTCTCGCCCGGTATCACAGTCCGGTATAGCAGATAGCCCACCAATGCGGTAACTAAGAAAGTCGACGTGTCCATGCTCGCTGTGAATTCCTTGAAGCTTGACGATTCTCCTGACTTCTTCTTGTCTTTGTCACCTGATTTCGAACCTTTACTGTTCTTATTTTGCGAACTTGACGAGCTTCGATCTTCCTCTGACATCTTTTTCTCAGCGTACTGCCGCCCCACTTTATTGGTCAATCGGATTAGCTGCGCGGCGTTCGCAAGGTCCAGAGGCTTGTCCTTCAGCTTGTTCATGACCTCTCGAATCTCCATGGGAATACCTGTGCGTTTCATATCACTAAAAGCTTCCTCGAGTACTTTTGACTGCGAAACGGGTAGGCCTTGCTTTAATGTCTCCATCAGTCTGTCGACCGCCTGCTGTTCCTCTTTAGTGAGCTTGGACATCTGGGGTGAATTGGGATCGTTGGAAGACCCTGGAGACATTGGGCCTGTCTTGTCGTAGAGATTTTCGAAACCCGGGGCCGCTTTGCTTTGTGCATCTGTGTCCCTGTGCTTAGATGATTGAAGAGATTCTTGGGAGCGTGCACTTTGCGGAGACATAGGTCCTGCATTATCGTAGAGTCGCTCGAAACCTGGCGCCGCTTTGCCCTTTTTCTCTCCATTGCCAGCTACCACCTTTCCTGATGTATTAGCCTCCGCATTTTTAGATTCTTTCGGATCCCCGGGTTTGTCAGTGGCGTAGGTACGTCTCCTCGAGGCTGCAAGACGTGATGGCCTCGACACCAATTTAGGTAGAGAGGATGAGTGTGGGCAGAGTGATGACTCGAGACTCGACGTTGATATTCGCGCGAGATTGCTCGATCGCCGTAGGAGTGTGGTCATCATAGGATGGCAGATGCGCTCAGGTAAGGCACGGACTGCCAGGTGAACATACGATTAAGACCTTCTGCATTTAAATCAAGCGAAGACCCAACTCGATTATTCTGTAACGTATAAACAATAGACATGAACGGAGTGGCGGCGTGATACATGATATGAGTGACGGTTCGATTTTACCTCAGGTTAGGTAAGCAGCCTCGGCGTTAGCTCGTTGACTTTCCGCCTTTGACAATTGACTGGCTGTATTGTGCATCAATTTCGATCCCACTTAGGAGAACAGATTGAAATTACTAGCTTGTTCGGTCGATGCTATACAGGGTTCTATCTTTGCAAGCTTATGACCTTAAACATTACATCTTCCTTTTTTGGAGATACACTTCACAGTCAGGAATAGACGACGTAGAGCCCAAAGTTCGGCTTGAAAGAGACCAATGCTAATGCTTCTTTTACTTTGCTGAAGCTGGTTGAGAACCACGCTTGTCACTGAAGTCGCCAGGGGGCCCCCCAGGAAGCTTTGGCAGGAACATTCCAACCCTCCGCTGATACTCTTTATATTCAGGGTACTTTTTAGCAGAGATGAGCTCCGTAAACCAGGTGGATGCCTGGAAAAGGATCAAGTAGGCGATCGGTCCAATGGCGGACCAGTTGTAGTAGATTTGCGTGACCCAGCAAGACCAGCCATAGAGGACAACCCAGACGCACTGCTCCGCTGCAAAGTTGGGATGACGACTGTATGCGAAGAGGCCAGTGGTATTGAATCCACGATCCAGATCCTCTTGATGGAAGCCTTGCGGCACTTTGGCTGTCTCTTGGTATTTTTTTTTCGCTCCTTGGTAGGCTGGAAATTGTCCAGTCAGCCTCTGCATCGAAGACTATGATACTCTGATGACTAGAGTTGGGTGTCACTCACTCCACTGCTGCCCATCGGCGTAGAAAGCCAGAAACACCAACGCTCCCAATGTTCTGGAGAAGACGACGTCGGCGGTCTGGAAAGAATTGCCTTTCGCGGCGAGCAATAGTATGTATGTGGGTGTAGTAATTAAGAAGAGCAGAACCTGGGTGCAAGCGTCAGTGATATGTGAGGGTACGCCACGAGGATCAAATGATATTCTCACGCTTTGAGCCAGCGAGATAAAGACGACATTGAAGACGAAGAATAACGGGGGATTGATCTTCTCTTTGAGGACATCCCATCTATAGTCTTCAGAGCCAATGCTGTAACCTCCCTTGCGCCAGTAGTTGTAGGTCAAGCGCGCCTGTTCTAATCAGTACATCTGTCATCACACTTGACCAACATCCTTACGCTCCAGGCACAACTGAACATGAGTAGAGTGTCCAGTCTTTGCGCGGGCTGGCCTGCAGCATGGGCGTACAGCGTGTAATGGGCATTGTACAGTGTAGGTAGCAGGCTCCAGCAGCGGTCGACTTGAGAGTAATTCTTGTTGACCTCGGAGACAAGCAAGAATATAGGGGCCAAGAACAATGAGATTGCGAAGGCAGAGATCAAGGGGTTCGTAGAGACATAGAGGACTTTGAGTGCCTGAAGATTGGTGATATTGTCGAAAATCTGTTGTGGTAGGTCGTAGAGTTGGGGCACGTATGGTTGGACGGTCTTGTAGAAATCAGTGCAATCAGCAATGTTCCTGATCACAGGTAGAGCCATACTAGAGATTGTGTGGTTATTGGATGAAAACAGTGTAAACAGTGGGAAAGTGAAGAACAATCGATGACGGGCCTTGACTGCCGATCATGATGCAGGGTCTTTTCTCTCGGGACGAGCCTAGCGTGAGTGCTGTTTACGGTACCTACTGGTGGGGAATTACATGAAGCCTGAAGCTCGAAGTTCAAGTCCAGCTTGACGCGCATTCTACGCGATCTGGTCACTACTAATGACCAAACAACATGGGATCGAATGGAGATAGAGGAGAGGATTGGGTAACAAGCTGGCATGGCACGCAAGATCCTTTGCGTTGCTGAGAAGCCGTCAATCGCCAAGTCCGTTGCTCAGCATCTGAGTGGAGGTCATTTCAATACTGTAAGTCTATCTGTTATGTTCAAATAGGACGTATGATTAATTTGTCGGTAGCACAGTATCAGGGGTAATACTTTCGTCAAGAACTACGAATTTGATTTCAATTTCAGCTCGCCCTGGGGCCAATGCTCAGTGACCATGACGAGCGTTCTTGGACATCTTACTAAACTCGAATTTACCCAGGCATATCGACAGTGGAGTTCATGTAGCCCTGGACAGCTCTTTGACGCTCCTGTGGAGACTGAAGTTGACAAGGTATGATTGCGGCATTGACCAGACAGGCGTAGCTCAGACAGCGCTAGGACAAGAAAGCCATCGCAGCGAACATTGCAAGTCAAGCCAAATATGCTGAGGCTCTGTTCATCTGGACGGACTGTGATCTTGAAGGGGAGCACATTGGTTCTGAAGTACGGCAGGCTGCCTTCGAGAGCAATCGAACCATTGAGGTCAAACGAGCCAAGTTCAGCAATACCGAGAGAGCGTACGTGAATTTCTGTACGTACTGCTATGTGATACGATTTTTAACCGCTCGCGCTTCAGGCATGTTATCAGAGCTGCTCAGAATCCAGTCAACCTTGATGATCGACAAGTCAATGCTGTTGCGGCAAGGATAGAGGTCGATCTCCGCTTAGGTGCTGCATTTACTCGATATACATCTCTCACCTTGCAGACCTTGGGAGGAGACCTTGCAGACCGTGTTATAAGCTACGGTCAGCCATACAAATTTGGCAGCCATTGAACTTGCCGAGGTTTACTGATTTTCCCGTAGGATCTTGCCAATTTCCCACTCTGGGTTTCGTCGTAGATAGGTATTTCAGGGTCCAAAAATTTGTACCGGAAAAGTTCTGGAGCATCAAAGTAATGTACCACCGGGATGACATGGAAGTCACATTTTCCTGGCGCCGGCATCGATTATTCGATCGCGCCTCTGTAGTCATCCTCTTCGAAAGATGCCTCACGGCCCGCATCGCAAAAGTGATCAAGCTACAGAAAAAACCAACTAACAAATGGCGACCTTTGCCACTGACGACAGTAGAGCTCCTAAAGCTCGGAAGCATGTACCTCAGGATGGACAGTCAAAGAGTCATGAAGGTAAGTTTCCTCGTCAATATCCTGCATCTGGTGTTGATGGATCCATAGATCGCCGAAGACCTTTACAACAAAGGGTGGATAAGCTATCCTCGTACAGAGACCGATACATTTGACAAAGGCATGGATCTAAAGAAGCTCATTGAGAAGCAGGGTCAAGATCATGCTTGGGGCGGCTACGCACAGACACTGTTGAGAGGAGGATTTAAGCAGCCCCGAGGAGGCCGTCACAATGACCAAGCACATCCTCCTATTCATCCAGTCAATTATGTGGCTTCTTATTCGCTCGCTGGTGAAGAATGCCGCGTCTACGAGTTTGTCGTCCGTAGATTCCTCGCTTGCTGCTCTGAGGATGCCACAGGAGAGTCTACGACTGTCGAGATTCAATATGGCGACGAGACCTTTTCGGCCACTGGCTTGATTGTGCTAGAGAGGAATTACCTCGATGTCTACCCGTACGAGAAATGGACAAGCAGTCAACCGTTACCCAAATTCAACCTAAACGAGAGCTTTGAGCCTACCGAAGCCAACATAACGGAAGGTGAGACCACTGCGCCGGGTTATCTCACTGAACCCGAGCTTATCAGCCTAATGGACGCCAACGGCATCGGCACCGACGCGACCATGGCCGATCACATCGCCAAAATCAAAGAACGTGAGTATGTCATGACGCAGCCTCGAACAGGCGATGCTCAGACCAATGGTATCAATGGCAGAGGCAATCGTGGGGGAAGAGGTGGGAGAGGTAGTAGAGGGGCAAGCAGCGCAGGAGGCGCAGGTAGAGGCGGAGGTGGAGGGTTTGTACAGCAGTTCATACCCACAACCCTCGGCGTGGCCTTAATCGAAGGCTACGACGGTATAGGCTTGGAGACGAGCTTGGGCAAGCCATTCCTACGCAAAGAGATGGAAATCAAGATGAAAGAGATATGTGCCGGCACAAAAAGCCGCAATGACTTCGTATACGAGACGCTGGAACAGTACAAAGCGGTCTTTATTAGAACACAGCAACAAGTGGGGGTCTTGAAAGCGGTAAGTGATTGCATTACGAACAAATGGATTTGCCTGATAAGGCTAATTTAGACACTCACCAGGCTTGCAGGAAGTACGTTTTCAGTGGCCAGCCTTGACAGCAGCTCGACGCTAGGTCGCGAATCATCGAAACCACAACATCTGGATGTCTTGGTCATTGTAGGTTCTCGTGTAGTCCACAGCGTCTTGCTTTCGCTTGTTGATGCCAGAGACGACGGAGCTGAACCACATCCCAACCAACATAAGCGTCTCAAAACAGTAGAATCTCTACGCAGAGCTATAAGGTAACACCTGCCAATCTGAAAAATCCTCAAAATTAAGCTCAGATGACAGATGACAGATGGACATGGCTTTTTAGCTACGGGAACATCCGCGGCGAGACGTCGACTTATAACTAAAAGCCAGCCTCCATAGCCTTGTAAGGGAGGGGCAAACAGACCTAGTGGCAATTGATCATCAACGCCCTGCAGAATGAGAGTAAACCTTATTGAGGAGACGCAGTCTGGCCCTCAAGGTTTTCACCCACTGGCATCAACCACCAGTTACGAAATGTGGTGTATGGCCTGATTGAGACTATACTTTTCCATACAGAGGGACGCTCATTGATGATCGATGGTGGTAAATGACGGTCATGTTGCCGACGGACAATCCAGCCCCCATGGGATAATTGTTTAGGGGCCAAACTTCCATTAATAGTCTTAGTCACGGGGCCCTAAACCATCCGTGGCTTGACATCCTACTGCATGGTCAGCTGGCGGTACCCAATAGATACCTGGAAAGGATAAGCTCGGACGTTGTGCCCAATCCAACGCTCAGTATGTCGAAGCCCATTTCCGCTAAAATGACTGGGCAAGAAGCTGATTCAAGAATCCAGACTTTCATATCCTTTAGTAGTATTGCTCAGATCGCCACGGGTAACTGCATTTGGCCTTAGTTGCTAATTCCGACCGCCCCGGGGTGTCCACTCTCCCCACACGCGATGCGTTGTGTTTCCCACACCCTGTCCACCACACCTTTCTGAAGAAAGATCCCGAAGTCATTGTATGGCTCGAATTACGCGAGGTTTCATGCAAGTGTAGTATCAGCTCGTGATCCAGGCCGCCATGACCACCGTTGGTCAGCTTAGATTGTCTGACGTGTGTTTTACGGGGTGCGCGCTGATGTAAGACATGCCGCTGGCTCAGCTGGACCACTACCCGCACCTACTGCACAACGCTGACAACCATACAGATGGCCCGGGCTGGGTGACCTCCCGAAAAGTATCTCGGTGACGGTATCTTGCCGTATGTATAGATTATCGGGATCGCTTTTATCTCGTCCTCTTGAAGTCATGTTCGTATCTTTGAGTTTTTATTCTCTGTCCCGACTGATCGTTTCTTCCCTCCGCCCCAACAATCACAAGTATAGGGGTTGCTAGTAAAACTAGACTCTACCCTGCTCTCTCAAGTCTATCGATCCTGTGAAATCAAGGTTAGACGATATAGTGAGTTCGTCTACGGCCTCACCACTAGCGTTTTCGTTGAGCCGGCCTTTGCGCCAATACTACACTCTCTGCTGCACTGGCGACTCTGTTGACCTTACGATACCGAACAACATCAGTTGAAGATTTTGCTTGTAGCCTCACTGCTAGACTCTATGCTGCTCCTTCCTTACATGGAAGACCTATATAAGGTTAGAGACTGATAACAACTTTTGGCAACCATGGCTCCCTTGTCGAACAATCAGCTGAGCTCGTTGGAAACGACTGAAAGAGTTGCATCATGTTTCTCGCTAGTTGGAACGATTTTTATATTCATCACATTCATCTCGTCACCTAATTTTCGAAAACCAATCAATCGACTTGTGTTCTACGCGTCATGGGGAAACACACTCTGCAACGTCGCGACCTTGATGTCAGAATCGCCTATTCGCCAAGGTCAAAACTCACATCTTTGCCAATTCCAGGCGTTCTTGATCCAAATGTGAGATACGATAGAGGCAAGTTTTCGCATGGACTCGCTTACTTTCGACAGGTTCGTCCCTGCGGACGCTCTCTGGAACTTGGCTATGGCAATAAATGTCTACCTCACACTCTTCAAGAAATATAACGCGCAACAACTGAAAGCCCAGGAGTGGAAATACTTCTTGATGTGCTACGGCGCCACATTCGTAATCGCCTTTGCTTTGATCTTTGTTGATACTCCTGGAAGAGGCAAGGTGTATGGTTCAGCAGTGGTATGCCAAAATTCCTCATGACCAGCCTAGGCATGAGAGCTTACTTCGAATACTAGCTCTGGTGTTGGATATCTGGCCATTGGGATTTCCTCCGCGTCGCGGTCTGCTACGGCCCAGCCTGGTGAGAATCCCTAGACTTGACGATCAGATCTCTACCCTCCCTGCTGTTACTGATTGTTTCAGGGTATGCATCGTAGTATCGCTCTCTATCTACCTACTTGCCGGGCGTTTCATATTTCAAAAACGCCACCAACTCCGCGCTTTCAATGTCCCAGTCGACGACCTCCCATTCCCCTCTTACGACCCGAGCACCATCAAAGTCACTAGAGAATTCGCCTCACTCCCGTCTTCTATGCCAACTATCGCAAGCGATGCGTATGCCCCAAAAGATCAAGCTGGCAGATTTAGTGATATGAGTTCTAAGAGCTATACCGTGAACGTCAGTTCGAGGCCGGCACTGCCACACAAGATGTCCTACGGCGGCATTCGTCGGAACCGCGCCGCAATGGAAGCGAACCGCGCCGCATACAACTACACCAAGATCGCGTCTCTTTTCTTCGTCTCGCTTCTTGTCACCTGGGTACCCTCGTCTATCAATCGCGTCTACAGCCTTATCCATCCTGAGTCGGTATCAGTAGAATACGCCTACGCAGCCGGCATTGTGCTCTCTCTGATGGGTTTCTGGAATTCAGTAATCTACATCTCCACAAGCCATCATGCATGTAAAGTCCTTTTCGAGAGTCTCTTCAAGAAAGGCAGTTGTGTTGCTGATGGTAGTTGTGGTATGAGTGACGGAAGGGGCAGTTTGGCAATGAGGAGTAGGGGGAGGGCTAGTTGGGGCGATAGTGCGGAGGGCTTGGCGCATGAGCGGGCTTCTGCAGCTGATACTACTGCAAGTGTCTGATGGGATCAGGTTGCAGGAGCTTAATGACAATATGATAAGATGACAGCATGGTGTTCTGGGCATTGGATAGGCGCACGATAATGGGGAAAATTGGGTTATAATGGACTTAATTGGGAGGATCTACATATGTAACGGGAAGATTTTCTATGGACATATTGTCACGTTTGTGGGTGCTTGCTACATTATCACACCAATTACATGGGTAGCTGAAGTTGGGTCTACGCACTTACTGCCCACTATGCTACACAGCAGCACAGTGACCTCAACTAAGGTACCTATGTAGTATTCACCGAATCAAACTATGCTACACGGACCCATCTTCACACAAACACTGCACATTTGCTCATGACGCAGCGTAAGACGGACTCGATTATCAATCGCAGCCTCCATCTCCCCACAACACCCTCGCAAACCCCACTCCTCCGGATCTACTGAACGCAGGGTTCCGAAGGACTCGAGAGTTTCGCACACCTACCTACATCCCTACCTTTATAACGCAGGGTTCCGTCCCCGTCCCCGTCCCCATCCGTCCCCATCCATATCACCTCCCTCAAAACCCACATACCTTATGCTCACTTAGCGCATACTTAACGCAGGGTGCAGATCTTCATCTCCCTCCATCTCTATACATATGCATACCTCATGCATACCTTTTGCATACTGTATGCGGGTACGACGATCACTTGATAATATATATGGTAGATCAAATCATTTGCCACGTAGTACCGGTGGGTCGGGATTATATGCTATTACTATTATACTGGTTGGTCGGGATGTTGCAGGTACTTTGGTATGTACTCGGATGTGGAAGAGGAAGAGGAAGGTGGGGGGGGGGATATTAAGGGAGGTCACGATGATACTGTGCGGGAGGAATGCCGAGGGGAAGGGATGGGAGGGGCCACTGCGATGACGGAAGGATGGAGAGGGGAGTGATGTTATGCGGGAGGAAGGGAGAATGGAGAGGTGTGCGAAGGGAAAGCAAAGGGTTGTGCGAGGTAAAGGGTTTGTGAGAATGTTTTCGGGGACATGCAGGTGACTTGGCTGACAGATATAAGGTACATGGGTGTAAGTATATATATTCACGGAGTGCAATTGGATGTGAGAGTTGAATGCCGGAGCCTCTGCTTGAATACGTGGCAATGTGAATTGTGATGGGGAATGTGGTGTGCGCATATGTCGAGGTATGATTGATGATATTCTTTGCCTGAGCTTCATGTGAAGGAGAACATGCTTGGGAGTGCCAAAAATTGTTCCTGCAGGGCTGCAGCTATGATTGGTACATGCTCAAGTGATCCAGCGCATCGGGAGATCAGCCATAGAGCAGAGATGGGTCTGTAGCGTCGGTTCAATCAAAGGAGGGCAGATAGGTCTCCAAGAACTAGCGGTACCCGAACATACGAAGGGGTATGTTGTCATAAACTATAGCAGCATCTTTGATTTCAAGAGCTATAGTTAGCAAACCTGCAAGATGATGTGGTCTTACATATTAATATTACAGTCTTATGTAGATAGTTATTGATCGTTTAACTCCTCAATGTCGTGAAACATGACCCATCTAATCATGCGCCAGCCGTGTAGATGCGTTGAACACCAAGCTCCTTCGCTAAACTGCGGTGACAAGTATATGTAGAATCGGCTCATCTCTTCATCCAAGTCGTAATGGACATCTCCCTGGACCCAGGCCTCTCGAGCCTATCGATCCCAAGATGCTCCATTCCATCTTGTCCTGTGAATACTCCAAACGCGTACTTCGGACTTGCTTTCTCGCCCCTCGGCGTCCCAATTAGCTTGGTTTGTAAATCGATCTTGCTCTTTGGCTCCCTGAAGGCGTCGTCGCTGAGCAGCGGGCTTTGGTAGAAGAAGCTGATGAGCTGGCCAACGGTGTTTATGTCGTGTGGTAGTTCTCGCCTTCGTCCAGGCCATATGATGAGGAACGAGAGGGCGTATATAATCACAAAGACGACTAGTGCATAGTAGCCTGTCATGTCAGCTGCCATGCGGACGCTCTGCAAATGGACCACGAATTGGGCCGTGAATACTCCGCCAGCTAGTATAGGTAGGGTGATAGCAAGGAGGCCGTTGAAAGAGATCCATGCGACTTTATAGTGTCCATCCACAGCAGCTGTCAAGGTGACCTCGATAGGTAGGCGCGAGGTATAGTCGAGTAAAAGGGAATTGTCCGCCGAGCATCCGTGAGGACTGGAAAGGTTGGCGAAGGGCTGGAGAGCGCGGAAATACATGTCGATAGGCTGCCATACGAGGAAGAGGATTGTGCCCATCAAAGCGGGAACGAAGCTGTACAAGAAATCTGCTGGTGAGAAACCTTGAGGTGTCGTTGGCGCTGGTAACATGGGGAGGAAGCCCGTTTTCACCGCGTTGTTGACAAAGCTAACCACGACAAAAGCGATCATGAGAACCAGGGCGATGATGATCCATGCAACCACGAATCCATCTTTGAGGAACCATGGTAGCCACCTATACCGCACATCTGGTGTGTATATATCTCTTTCCAGTGTGTCGAATGTGGAGGACTCCTTGGGCCGCTGTCCTTCCAGGTCGAATTTCGACAGGTCGGTAACTGCTCTCATCTTGCCTCGTTCCAACGAGTATCGTCGTACGGGAACATTCTCCTCTCCAATCCCGTAGAATGCTTCGTTCGTGTGGTTCGAAGTCATCCAGTAGCCTAGTCTGAGATGCTTTGCTGGAAAGTTTTGTAACGGAGAGCCCTCGATCTCCGACCGTTGGAAGTCCGACAGGAAATTTGCACGATGAAAGAGTGAGAGGATGTCTGCTAGGCATACAGGGTCCCATTTGAGTCCAGTCTGACGAGTTGCGAACCTAACTAGGAGAAATACCAGCGCGATCGCCAGAAGGAGGTATAGAACGAATAACGTCCACGCAATTGGTTGCGCTGCGGTCCATTTCCAAACGCCTTCTGGGAGATAAAATCGTGACTGGAATAGGGAGGCTTGCAAGGGGATAGTAAAGAGCGCGAGCCAGAATGTTATAGAACAAAGGCCTAGCAAAGGTTCTTGGTGTCTGAAAAAGGACATATTGGGTAACAAATAGTTGGCTGGAAATAGCGCCGAGTCGCGTAGAACCGCAGAGTTCATCGTAACCTGTTCATGTGCCAACGTGACGAATGGGAAGACTCGATAGATTGCGCCCTGGATGACCAGGACCCAGATGATGATAAGGCTCGCAATGAGGGTAGGCAGGTATTGGAAGACGAAGTAGCGGCCTGTACCAACGCCGTCGTATGCCCATAAGCCACTGCGATTTGTCGGGTATATAGCACAGAAGAGGAGGCCTGCAATCATGAGGAGGCAGCAAAGGAGGAGGATGGCGAGAGATGCGACTCGAAGTGGGCGGGGTACGAAGTTAAGCTTTGGGTATCTCAAGGTCTCTGTTGTCGGTTCTGTAGGTATAAGGACACTCTCAGGAGCTGTGAATAGGATTAGATACCAATCTATAGAGTAGGTAGGTAGTGACTTACGAGGTGAGTCCTGGCGTCGCCTTTCCGGGTCCGGATACTGCCCTCGTAGTCTTTGATCATAATAGCCCAAACCCTGGTCCGGGACGATCCTGTCCACTGGGTACGATGCTTCGCTCCCCAAACCTTCGTGTCGCGGACCTGCCACTTCCTCATCGCGTGTCAACTGGTCTATCGCAAATTGAATGTAGGGTGTATCGTCGACTCCAGGCGTCGGGGGGCTGACTTCGTCGATAGGTCTCCGCATGATAGTGGTTTCTGACTGGGATGAGGAGGATGATATTGGTTTCCGCCTGATCTTATGCTCCCCGCCCGTGGTTGCTTTCTCAAGGTCCTCGTCTGCTGGATCCTTGTGCTTGACTGGTCTAATTGTTGGGATGGTTGCTTCAGACTGTTTGGCTTCGGATTGCAGAGCGTCGCGACTCTCATCTGCGGGTCGCATGTGCATCGGAGGAGTCTCATATTGGCGGACAGTATTGCGTTCATCGCTACTCGATGCTTCGGAGGTGAGTGAATAATAGTCGTCCGATGCAGTGACGGATTGCTTGGAACTAGAGTGAACAAGTTGAGGTCTGCTTGTGTTGACATGTTTGAGATTGGAGTCACCCAAATTCATATCGGTCGTAATTTCGTTGTTGTGGAATGTACACTATGCTCTTGAGATGCATATTGCTAGAATGTGAACCTTGGGCGAGGTACATACTTGCTGTCGCGCTGGAGGCTGGCGATTGGTGAAGTGGCAGGCACAGTAATCGAGATGGCGGGGCTGGGCTAGGCGAGAAACTGTAGGGCTTCAGGGTTTGCGTTAGGCCTGACGCTAGTGCCCAGCCACTCTGGCCTAGCAACCAGCAATCCGAAGTCAGTAGTAGGTATGAACTATCCCTCATCAACACTTGCTTTTACGTGAGTTGAGAGTTGTTGATGTCTTTTTTGATCCTTCGAAGATGAACTAGGACGTCATCATTGAAAGGCTTTGGAATATTGAGGGTAACTTGTAGATTCTCTAGTAGGGACTGCTAGCTACTTATGTGCTCTGGGTGGTGGCGCGCTAGCGGTTGACTAAGCAACAGGCCTGAGGTGATATTCTAACGCTCCCCTTCAACGAATAGGCCTGGAAGCCCCCAAGAAGGCTCCTCTGTAGCTGCTGAAGCTCCCCTTGAATCCCTTGTTGTGTCCTTAAAAGCCTCGTTAAACCCTGAAACCTCCGCTTGATTCGCTCGTTCTGGCGTAGAGGGAAATAGGGAAG
>JAEUBA010000054.1:0-223317 GCA_018257865.1 Stereocaulon alpinum | reverse complement strand
ATAGGAGTAGTTATAGATAATATAAATCCTTACTCTTAGGGCTAATAAAGTATATACGCCTAAGGGCTTCGCCTTTTTTATAAACCTTCCACCGCTTAGATTACTTAATCTAGGTGAAATACTTTAGAAAGTCGGTATATAAGTAATCTAGCGGGTTCTTTTTAACTATAAGCCGCCTACCGTTCTTCTTCTTAAAAGGTAGTAGCTAGCCTTAATTAAAAGCTTCTTTAGCGATCTAATTTATCTTAAAGTACTTAGTTAAGGTAGTTCTATATAGCTTTTTATTATCTATAAGCTTCTACTTAGCAGTATTATTTACAGCCTTATCTTCGCCCGGATTAAATAGGATACGTTATTAATCTAGTAGATAGATCTATAAGCGCTCTATATAAGGCTTTATTATACCTATACTAAATAATAACAGCTTCTATACGGCCTCTACGGAGCTAATCTAGCGAGCTAAATAGTACTTAGTAATCTTATCTACCTCCTTACCTTATTACCTAAGCTGCCCTAAAGGAGTAGGGTTATTATTATAGTACTTATTACGTTAAGTTAGGGTAATATCAGCCTAATCTAAGTCCTTATAGACGTATTTATATAGATAGAAAACCGACTTAATAGAGCTACAGATCTTAATATTAATATAGCTACCGTATTTCTTTAATAGATAGGGATTATACGGAATAACCTATCTATTATTAATATTTATATTTTCGAGAGGCTCCGTAAATAGACGTTTATACTAAGGGTAGCTCCTATTAGGGGCGAACTTAGTCTAGTTATAAAAATCCTTAGAGAAGCTCTTACTATAATAATTCTTCTCTTTACTATAGTATATATTATTAGGGTTACTAGTATAGCGATTATAGACTATATACTATAGAACTAACTTATAGAGCTTCTTATCAGCTCCTTTATTAGGTATAAATACTTAAATAACGCTATTAATATCTTTAATAGTATAAATCCGATCCTCTTCCTATATAATTAATAAAATATAGGCGTATAGCAGTCCTCGCTTTTAAAACTTAATTATAAAGTAATAAGTAATATCAATACTAAGTATATAAAGCTTAAGGAGGTCGTATATAAGCTTATTAAGCTTCTACTTAAATATACGGGCTATTAGATTATAACGGTACTCTTATATCTAGCTAGGCTTTAGTAGATTTTGAATATTAGGCTACTTAGGATTATATATAAAGGTAATAAAGTACTTAGGTTTACCCCTTTTCCGAACGATCGTTATTACGTCTTATATCTTCGCCTTTATATATTATAGGCTTCCTAGTATTATAGCTGGTAGTATAGTTACTTTAGACCTAAAATCCTTAAGAGAGATACTAAGGTTAGTACTAAGCCTATCTATAAGCCCTAAGTAGCAGTTAGCTTAGATAGTTTACTAATTTCGCCTATACTAATTTAGATCGTTTATCTTAATTAAAGCTTAGATATTAGTAACCTAGTAACTAAAAAGACGCCCCTTATCTAGTATATAACTAAAGTAAGGTAAACGGATCTATAGTATAGTTAGATTTAGAAGGAAGATATTCTAACCTAGAAATATTATAATCTAACTTAGGGTAATAAAAGATACTTACCTATATCTACTTTATATAAAACTAACGCCTTATTAATTATATAGATCCTCTACGCCCTTAAGGTATATTATCGCCGTTAGTATTAAGGTTATTTTCTTACTCTAAGTTATTACTACTATCTTCTTGCTCTAGATCCTCCGAAAACTAGAAGTTATAGCGAGATAGTATACCAGCGGTATAATTATACTACGATATATATAATAGATAATCGCTAGGAAGCTATCGACCGGCTAATAGGATACGATTATACTACGACTACTCGCTAAATAGGAATAGTAAGATATACTATAGAGCTATATAAGAAGGATACTACTTTAGGATTATTATAAGACCCCCCTCTTTAGTTTCTATACGGATATTACGTTTAATACGACCCTTTTTCCTATTAGTAGGTATAATTATAATATAGGCGACCTTAGTAGACGTAGGGCGATTATACGTACCCCTATTTTAATATTTTAAATTAAGCTGCTAAATACGTATACTTATTATCTTAATTAGATATCTTTCCTTATCCTCCTTTATATAATCGAAGTAAGTCTTAAAACCTTAAGTATATAGATTAATAGTATATAGGATACGCTATAGCTAAGTAAGGGTAGCTAGATCTATACCCCCTAAATAGTACTACTAAGTATCCAGTTACTCCTATATACTATCTAGGGTATAGATTTAAGTAAACTTCGCCCGTTCGCTATTATCTAGTATAAGAGGCCCTATATAATAGTAGACTAACCCTTAGATTCGGAACGTAGTGCGGCCTATATTAAAGTTAATATTATTAGCTACCTTACTAGTAAAGGAGAGGCTATTATTATAGCTAATAATATTTTAAATAAATTCTTTACTATAAGTAGTCCTATAGCGTATAGGGTACCTATCTACTAGGATATCTTTAATTTTATAAAGTAAGTTATTTATTTTATATACTATAAGCTTACGGTCCTTTTCTAGTCTATTAAGTAATAGATCGACCTCTTCTAGCTTATATAATTAATTAGGCGGTAGCTAATCGTTCTTCCTATTATCGCAGTATAGCTACCGATTATAGGGCCTACGTTCTATAGGCTAAGACTAAGTAGTATAGTAGGGGTAGGTATTAGACGTATTATAGAAACCTTTATTAATTATAAAGAGCTTTATATCTTTAGCCGTAGCTAGGTCCCTATATAACTAGAATATAGCCCTATTCCTTAGCTAATATAAGCTACGCCGGCGACTAGGGTAGTCTAAGCTATAGTCTTCTATAGTTCGTTCTTAGTAGGCGTAGTAGCGTAGAGTGCGCTTAGAGTATACTAGTTTAGGTAGGGGAGCAATTAAGTTAATATCTATAAACTTAGTAGGCGCTAACCTAGTAATATCTTTTAGAGTAGGAGCCGGTAGAGGGACTCTTTATAAGATTACCACCTATAAATATAAGTTAACAGGGTTGTAATCACGCTGTATCACAGTATAGCTATTAATATAAGAATTATACTAAGGCTCCTAAAACGGCCTACTTAATAAATACCTAAGCACCGCGGTCTCCCCTATAGTATTAATTATATCCTCCCTTATAGTATTAATTACCTAAGCAGCTACTATAGTATTTTTAGGTCTACTACGCCTAACCCCTATACTCTTATAAGTCTTCTTCCTCTTATTACTAGCGGTATTCGGGTTAAGCTCCGTAAGGGCTAGTCGTTTAGTAGAGGAGCGAAAGGAGGTAGCAGTATAATTATAGCGATAGTTAAGGTTACGAAGACGGTAAGTATATATAGTAAGACGTATATCCTTAGGAGGAGCGATATTATCTATAAGCTATCTATTATATATAATTTATATATAAATAAGGTAGTAGAGAGAAAAAAAAAGAAGAAAGCACTGGTAAATAAAACAGACGCGGGAGTAGGGGCGCTAAGATATAGGATTTTAGCGTATATATACTATATATTTAAGTATAATATTTGCGTATATAGGCTAATTTAAAAGGTTTTTAGTATATTAGAATCCTTAAGAGCTTGCGTATCTTTTAAATTACCTAACTATTTATTATACGTGCTATACGTTAAGTGCGCAAAGTGCGTAGAATATTAATATTCGTGCTAGGCCGAGATAGGAAATTGGGGGACTTATCTTAAGATATATTAGATCGCTTAGCACGGGTGATCTTCAGGGTCCCAATTGCCGATTTTCTATTATAGTAAGAAAGATAATAGTAAGGCTTATACTTATATTTACTACTCTAATCTAATATACCCCTACTAAAGAACTAAGAGTAGTAGAGAAGTATATTAAGATACTTATAATAATATAGAATAACTACCTATAGATAGTACTTAGAGTATATAAAGTAATATTAGTTTAAGTCTTAAAGGCGGAGGTAGTTATCCCTCTTATCTAAACTTAGCTAAATACTTTAGTTATAAGGTACTAAGTACTACTAAGGGGGGTCTACCCTTTAATAATTAAAGGTAACTATATAATCTATAGGAGATTATAGGGAAAGAGAGGAAGGGTATACTTAATATACCTAACCCTATTACTTAAAAAGGAAGTATAGGCCCTTTAGGAGCTTAAGGTAAAGGATTAGGACTAAGTATTAATAATAATAAAGTAAAAGGTATACTAGTATAACTTAGAAAAGGATATTAAAAAGTACTAAGATATAGGCGTCTTAGTTAAGAAAATACTTTACGAAGTTAGGCGATAGAGAAATAGACTAAGCGGTAGGAGGTATATAAAAATACTATCCCTAAGTACTCTTATATACCTATATAAAAGGAGCTATTATTTAGTAATAGATATAACTACTACTTAAAGCTTAGAAAGGCGGAAAGCTTAATAATAGTCTAGTTCTAAAGTAGTAAGAATAGGTTTAACTATTTCTTATATAAGGTAAGGGTACTAAGGGTCTTTAGTACCTACTATAGCTATAGCTAAAGAAAATAAGATATAAAGTATATTCCCTTATACTACCTAAAACTTAGCGACTCTTATAGGGAACTTATTAAGGAGACGGAGACTTATAATATTAGAGTTATACTAGTTAAGATTAATAGTATAAGGGCGGCTATAAAATAGCTAGTTAGATTAGGATTCCTAATATAATACCGCTTTACTAAGGAATAGCTCTCTTAGTCTAAACTAATAATAAAAACCCTAAAGATAAAGAAGCCTAATATTAGGGCTCCGGGGTATACCGTCCCCCCGGACTACTAAGCTATATAGTCCAATAGTATCGCCCTAGTAAGTACTAAATATTTTGAGTTTTACCCTATAGGGTTTAGCGGTAGACTGCGCCTATAGTTACTAAGTTAATAAGTATATTTAGTACTTAAAGCTTAATAATCTTAACCTAAATTATAAAGGTCTAAGGTTTAATACCGTTAAGGGGGTAATTTCTAAGGGATTTTTTTAGGGGCGGTAGCTATAATTAGCTACTAAGCGACCTAATAGGGTTCCTACCGTCCTAACCCTACTACGCTGCTTCAGCGCGTAGCCCGTAGTAATAAATTTTCGCTAGGGGCCTACTACGGAGTACCTTTCAGGGGCTTCGACTATTCGCTAAGTCCTTCGGGTACGAATATTATCAGTAGGGGCGCTCTTCGGGGGCCTACTACCTAGCGGAAACGCCCTTTAAGGGGGCCGCTATCTTTAACTTTCTTATTTCGCTAAGTCCTTTAGGTACGAATAATATTAGTAGGGGCGCTCTTTAAGGGCCTACTATCTAGCGGAAGCGTCCTTTAGGGAGGCTGCTAACTAAAAGTATCCTTTATAGGCTTTAACTTTGTTATTTCGCTAAGTCCTTTAGGTATAAATAATATCTAGTAGGGCGCCCTTTAGGGGCCTTATAACCTAACTTATACCAAATATTCGGGCTTATTATAGGGGAACGATATTTTTCTACCCTACTAGGCGCCGTAGACGTCGCCCTAGGGGGGGGGGGATAATTATTAGGGCTTTAGGGTATACTATACCCCTAGACTACTAAGCTATATAGTTTAATAATATCGCCCTAGTAAGTACTAAACATTTTAAGTTTTACCCTATAGGGTTTAGCGGTAGACTGCGCCTATAGTTACTAGGTTAATACCTAAGTATAAGGTAAAGCTAAAGGTAGCGGAGCTACCGGAGTATTATAAAGCTTAATAAGGTAATAGAGATTATAGTTACTAGTATTATAGAGCCTAGTAGTAAGGTTAGATAAGTAGAGTAGAATAATAAGTAAGCTAATAAGCGAAAGTTTTTAGCTAGAAGGGGTAACTCTAAAAAGATTTCTTTCGCGTCTAGAGGGCTTATAGCCCCCTAGATTTCCTAATAATATAAAAGAATACCCTTATTAGTATATATAGATACTAAAATAGGTATATAAACTAATTAATTAATAAAGCTTTAAAGTAATTAATTAATCTACTCTAGATATATTCTAGCCTAAGAAACGGCTTATTTATATAGTATCTTTTACTAGAGTTATTTAAAGATACTCGAGTAAAATTATTAGGAATAGTCTCCTACGAAGCCCTTATAAGGTTTGATAGGCTGACTAAGCTGGCCCGTATGTCCTTGGTAGTGTTTACTCAAGTAGCCCTTAGCTACCTACCTTAATAGATCAAAATGCGACCGACCGCCTTTCAGAGATTTTCGTGTCCAAACCGATGAAAGTAAGATACAGTTATGGTGTTGAGTATCAAAGATACGATCGAAGAAACTCGTACAGTAAGGCTGCTCGGCAGTATTTCCCAATGATCGAATACCGCAAGTTGATACAGTTGGGATGTGTTCCGATGAACACGAATGTAAGGCGTAGATTTGTCATGAACAGTCCTACAGGGTGTGGCCTCAGTGATCGATCGAGTCGTGCAATGCAGCATTGAACAATGTTTTTTCTAACGACGTCGAATATTTGCCCAGAAATACAAGTGCCCCGATCATGCTGACGCCCGAGCGGCCGACTGAACAGACCCGACTTCCTTCCTCGACCAACACCCTTGCGTCCTCCCTTCTCCATCAGCCTACATGATGATACCTGGCTAGCTGCATGCTACGTGGACTGACTATTGGCGAAGTATGGTGCGTTTTCTGAGGAGTTCACTAAATGTGCCTTTAATCTCACTCAAGCTTACGACGCTCGCGCGCTCGGGTCTTTCTTTATTTGATTTCGACATTCATACAGTGTCGCCGCCATCCTTGATCTCGAGCGTTGTTCGTCTACTCATTTGGTACTTTGAATTCCAGTGCATCATGCTCTCTCCGGTGCACTTTACCGCCCTTTGTCTTTGCGCCGCCCTGCTCCTCTACTACTCCTACCTTCAAATAACGACATTGATCGTTTCCCGAAGATTCGCACGTCTTCATGGCTGCAAACCAGCAAAGGCAGATCGCCACTGGGATCCAATACTCGGGCTTGATTTCGTCATCAGCACCATTCTTGCCGTCAGAGGAAAGTGTCAGCTCGAGGACCTCCAGAACCGGTTCAATCGGATTGGACATACCTTTACATCGGATGTTCTAGGTGACAAATTGATTTTTACTGACGAACCAAAGAACGCACAAGCTGTTCTGGCCACGCAATTCCCTGATTTCGACATTGGAGAGTTGCGCCGACAGGCCACGGTTAAGCTGTTGGGACATGGTATTTTCAACGCAGATGGCGCATACTGGGAGCACTCAAGGGCGTTGATCCGGCCAAACTTTGTGAGAAAACAAGTCGGCGATCTGAAGTTTATGGAACATCATGTCATGACCATGATAAGCTATCTTCCCGGTGATGGGACCCCGGTCAACATCCAAGATTTCTTCTTTCGCATGGTAAGTTTCTACTATCTAAGCCTCGTCATCATACGGTTTGTTATTGAAGAACATCATTGATCGCTCGTCCAATAGACCATGGACACAGCAACGGAATTCCTTTTCGGAAAATCCATCAACTCTCTTCGTCCCGATGCCACAGCCGAAAGCAAGCAATTTTCCTGGGCTTTCGATTACGCCCTCGGCTGCATCGCGCAGAAGATGCGCTTTGGCAAGTTCCACTGGCTGTATCACGGCCGCAGGTATACCGAAGCCTGCAAATATATCCACGACCACGTGCGCCCCATCATCCGCCATGCAGTCGAGTATCGTCAAGCAAAGAAATATGTCGACAATGATGCCCTCATGATGAAGAATTACAAGAAGGGTGCCCGTGCCGCCAACCACGAGAAGACAGCTCTATCTCCTTCTCTTGAGGAAAGTAAAGATGGCAATGTGAATGGGATAGCGAAGGAAAACGACCAAGAGGAACGTTACGTCTTCCTCTATGAACTCGCCAAGCAAACCGCCAGCGAGCAAGAACTCCGCGACCAAGTCATCAATACCCTGATAGCGGGCCGTGACACCACTGCCTCGCTCATGTCCTCCACCCTCTTCATCCTCTCTCGCCGCCCTGACATCTGGGCCAAATTGCGTGCCGAATTTGCTTTCCTTTCCGGCAACCCGCCTACCTTCGAGCAGATCAAAGAGCTCAAATACTTGCGATTCGTCCTGAATGAGACCCTCCGTCTTTTTCCTGTGGTGCCGATCGAAGCCAAGTTTGCAAATAAAGACACGCTCCTGCCGCGAGGTGGCGGCGTGGATGGGCAAAACCCCGTATTCGTGCAGAAGGGCCAGATGGTCGTCTGGATCCTATATTCCATGCATCGCCGCACCGACCTCTGGGGGTCAGACGCCGCGGATTTCAAACCCGAGCGATGGGAGGGATTGTTGCCGGGATTCAATTTCTTACCGTTTAATGGCGGGCCGAGGATTTGTCCAGGTAAGTCAGTCTTCTTTACTGAGGTACCCATTCATCACCTATGTAGTCGCTTACCGCGGCTTACGCACTCGGGTTTGTTGTTGTGAAAGCGATCTATTCCTTCCCCTCTCTATGCCTCTCTGATATTCTTCGACCAATTGGGCTGCCATTTCAGGAACTCTTTCGCTGAAAATAATAATCCAGGGCAACAATTCGCGCTCACGGAAGCATCATATACCATTGTACGGCTCTGCCAACAGTTCAGTAAGATCGAGGTCGTTCCTGGACAAGAAAATCGCCCCTGGCGGGAGAGCTTGAACTTAACGGTTTCCGTGACGGGTGGGGTGAATGTGAGGTGCTGGAAGTAGCTGGTCAGGAGGGTTTGAGGCTCTCGGTTGTGGAAAAAGAGGAAAGCTCGGGAGTGAGTGAAGCGGATGTTGGTACCGACTGTAGCTTATCGGCAAGCCTTGGAACCAATTCGTGCAACAGCTGTGCAGGTGGAAAGAGGTAGGACTCTACTCAGTGCCAACTAGGGCTGCTTTCGTCGTAGATGAAAATAGCAAAAGTGTTGTTGACTGATTACTGGAGTGCCTGGATGAAAATTCTACGTAATCTAGGGCTACGTAAAAGAGTCAACAGAGTTGTCTTTTATGAAATTTGACTAAAATAGATCACCAATCACGGGATAATATCCGCAGTATTAGGCCTTAGAACTGCTATTTTACCGCCCTGTGTCTAGAAACTCTACGTCTTCGACTACTTGTTTTGTAATGCCCATACTACATCAATAACATCGTACTTGCTCGAATGATGTTGAGTAAAAGGCCGGTAAGTGTTGGTGACACTGTAACGTGTGAAGGCAACAAACGCTTTATAGAGATGCATGGATAGTGACATGGATCTTATGACTTGAGGCCGATTCGGTAGTTGGTGTGCTCTTGGTGGTACGGAAGTCCAAGATCTTACATACGATCCTTTCTAGAGTGAATGTAGAAACCGCCATCCCAATGCTCAATAGTCCTGTGTACACCCGTACATGCATCCATTCTGAAAAATGCATTCGATTGTGAGTCAGAGACTCAACGACAGGCCTACCACATGAACTAATACTTCGGACCGGGGACACAAAACATGTTTATTCATCGTCGTCACGAACGCAGCGCTTTAACAAGGCCATCTCTATCGTCATGCCCGGTCCAAAGCTGCAAGCCATGACATTTTCTCTCCCTTCGCCCATCTTCCGCAACTGATCCAGCACAATCAACACGGTGGGGCTAGACGAGTTACCATGGTTTTTGTAAACATCAAACGACGCGCGAAGCTGCTCGTCATGGAGTTCCATTTTGTTCTGGACACCATCCAAGATTGCAATTCCGCCGGGATGTAATGCCCAATCGAAGTCTTTCGCTTCGACCGATTTACCACTGAGGGCAAGTTTGCTGTCAGATGGAAGAAAAGGCTTTATTTGTTCGAACATAGGCGATATGGCTTTGAGGGCCAAATTCGGGACCTCCTTTGTCAGGGTGGTTCTGAATCCGAAGGGATCGGCCATGAACTCCAGTTCCTTGGCCGTGCCGGGCATGGTCGCAGTCTCCCAATTGATCAACGAGTAGAGTGCTGTATCCTTGGCTCCTGGTGTGAGCTCGTTGCTAAGGACGAAAGATGCTGCGCCATCAGAGAAAAGAACGGGCGAAATCTGGGTCTCTTCGGGATGCTCCACGACTTCTTCGAGATCACATCGCACATTGGTGCTGCATATCTCGCATGCAAATACCAAAACTCGTGCCTCACGGCCGCGCATCGAGGCTGATTGAGCCATGGATGCTGCAGCGCGCATCGCTGAGAGCCCACCAGCACACCCTACGCCGTGCAGTAGCGTCCTATCGGTTTCTGGCCTCAAACCGAGTTTCTGAGCCACCAGAAGGTCGAAGCCAGGATTGCCAGCATTGGTGCAAGTTACTGCCACAATATGGGTAATGTCGCTGGGTGCATAGCCAGACTCACGCATAGCTTTCTTGCATGCTTGGACGGCCAGATCGACGCCCGCTTTGCGGAAGATTCTATCTAGTTCGGAGATCGACGGCGCCGTTGAGCGGCTCCAGAAAGGATCCTCGTAAGCTTTGATGGTTGATCGGTGCTTGATTAGAGTGGAATCATTGATAGTTAGGAGCTTCTTGATTCTGATATATAGTCAATGTCAGTCCGTGGTGTGCGTCTTATGTGTGCGATGTTTTACTAACCCTGGGGTTTCAAGGTCGTACAACTTCTTGAGATAGCCTTCCAAGTTGGCGGGTTGGAATAGGAAAGGCGGGTATTGAGATCCTAAGCCGGTAATGTAGAGCCCTGGAATCTCCTTGAAAGGCGTGGTGGTGCCGGAAAGTGAGGGAGTGGCTACGAACTCCTGTACATCCACAACGTAATCCTTCTTGATAGCCATTCTGGACTCTACGGTTGGTACTCGATAGGCATCGAGAGGGTCGAATGTGGGTTGAGGAGCGATACCGTCGTCGGCGATTGAGAATTCAGTTGCTGCCATTGTAGAATACCTTATCGGTTGAAGTAGATGGAATGGAAGAGAAGTGCTTGGAAATGGGAGTGCTTGTTTACAAATCAGGTATTGATATCAGTACAAGCTTTGGGGCATTCGTGAACGAGAAAAAGCAGTGGAGAACGTCGAGGCGGATGAGTGGGTGGTCCTATTGCATTTGGGCGCTTTCCTGGACACGAGCATGGACTTACCCGAGCTCAATAGTGCCCATAAAGTGTATGTTGGAACGCCGATCATGGATAAGCAAAGCATGACAGTTGGAGGCTAATGAGAGGATTGGAGGTCTAGATTGCCGTGGCATCTACAGACCGACTTCGCTTTTGAAGTGATGTAACGTCGACTCCAGGCCTGACTGCAGGTACACGTCCAACCATGCGCGCAAGCACGTGGCAGATCTTACGCTGTTTGCTGATGCGCAGCGAGTTTGACTGATAGGATAGTCATCTTAGAAGCACCTTTCGTGATCGTGTCTTCCCGTCTCTATCCTATGGTAGCGGTAACAGGCTTTCAACACCGTACCGTGCAAACCAGGCCCGACAAAATCGACTTTCCAGCGGTAGGATATGCTAAACCTTATCAAACCCTAGAAAGGTTCACCGCCCTGTCGGCCAACCAGCTCTGCAGGCCAAAACGTAGGGCTGAAGCCCGAACGGTCCTAGATAGACCGTTGGAGAAGGCCCTGAAGCTCATTGCTCAGGCGACGATATTGGTCCCCGGAACTTGCCGCTGTCGCCGATCAAGGGCGAGCTCTGGGGGCTGCTTTAATCAGGCTTCAGCGCTATGTGTTGGCCGGCAGGGCGGTGAATACTTCTAGTGGAGTTGCTCTGGAAGAACATGGAATGAAAGGAAAGCGCCGGGCATCAGCCCTGCTGCTAAGACTAATACGGCAGCGCATGTTAACCATTCTATCAAAACTCCGCACATCTTTAACTGACACCCCTACTAACATTTTGAAATTTTAACTATACTGCCTATAGGGCCTAGTATACCTATCCTATAGGTATAATAATTAGTTAATTATTAATCTTACTACTACTATCTATTTAGAATATCTTAGATTATCGCTGCTAGCTATAACGTCGCCGCCGCTAAAGTATAGAAATACGTATATTTAGTAATCTAGTATCTCTACTCTAACTAAATTATAGACTACGCTAACTACCTCCTATAGTAATCTTAACGTCTTATAAGCCTTCCGCCTTACTTCTATATACTATCCTACGCCTATAAGTAGCTGGGCGGGCTGTGTCTAAACTCTACTATTATATAGTTAGGTCTCTAGGCCCTATCCCCCCTAAGTACCCCCCTAGCTAGGGGTAGAGTATAGCTGCTTAGGGGAAAGCCCGCTTATACGCCTATTAGTATATATATACGTATTCCTATAGAGGTTCTTATATATTAGTAGCGCCTCAGTACTGCGTAGTAACCGCTATTAATTAATAGATAAAATATTAAGCGGATATATTAGTTACTGAGGGCCTATAGTTAATAACAGCGGCCTTAATAGCGGTGCAGTACAGCTAGCGGTAATAATCTAAGATATTCTAAATAGATAGGAGTAGTAAGAACTATAGTTAATTAATTATTACGCCTATAGGATAGGTATACTGAGGCCTATAGGTAGTATAGCTGAAGTTTTAAAAATTTTAACAAGTTGGTAGGGGTGTCAATTAAAGATGTGCGGAGTTTTGATAGAATGGTTAACATGCGCTGCCGTAACTAAGCCGTACGTTAGGAGTCCGGCGTTTTATTCGGAAGGCGCGCCCCTAACAGTTCCCTTCCATTCTGCGTCACAAGGATTCCCGGACATCAGCGACGTCCTGTCTTACTACCCCAAACACATATCTCATCCTAAGATGCGTCTCACAGTCGGGTCTAGGTTAGAACTCAATCACCCTCTTGCATGGAAATGACTTACCGTAGATTTGAGTACACCCGTTGTGTTTTGCGACATTTGCCAATCGTGTCTCTCATCCACATATCCAACAACTCGTCCTCTAAACTTTAATCGGCAATACCTCCACAGATCATGGCTCAGCTCAGGCGGGTTAGTCGGGTCTGTGCTCTTACTTCATCTACCCTGCTCCGAATTACGACGATAATGTTCGATGTCGTGTCTCTTTGCTCCGAAGCAGCGTTACATTATTCGTCCTTGCACTTCTTCGTACCTTTGAGCTTTCTTCGTGGCTTCTTTCGTTGTACCTTGCACCTCGCTCTTCTTTCGCTCTCCCTCGCCCTACTACGGCATAAACTCTTCACATTCGACTTTCATTGATGTAGCCTGCCTCGCTCCGCGCTCCCAGCCCCTATCCTTCCTAGATGTCTCCATACATGAACGAAGAGCCCAGCGGCCATACCAATGGCTTTCCCAATGCTCCTTCCAGTGTTGTCAATGCCCACACGAATGAGACTACAAACGGACATCATGAGGGGTCAGATGCTGTTAATGGATATTTGAACGATGCCTACGAGCCTGATGGGATCTCCAATGGTGCTTCCAACCAGTTTGTCGAACCGGTGGCTATTGTTGGCATGGCCATGCGACTCCCCGGCGGTATTCATGATGCCGAGGGTTTCTGGGATCTCCTAATCAACAAAAGAAATGGTCAATGCCGTGTGCCATCCGATCGCTATAACGTCGACGCTTTTTACGGTCCAGGTAAACCAGGCCATGTTGGTACGAAGTATGGATACTTCCTGGAGGATCTAGATCTGGCTCATATAGATCCTTCTTTCTGGTCAATGACCAAGCAAGAAGCCGAGGTCGTGGATCCACAGCAAAGATTGCTTTTGGAGGTCGTACACGAGTGTCTGGAGAATGCCGGTGCAAAGAATTGGCGGGGAACGAACATTGGCTGCTATGTAGGTACATTTGGAGAGGACTGGCTTGATATGGATTCGAAAGACATAACAAATAGCCATATGTATCGCCTAACAGGTTATGGTGACTATATTATCGCGAATCGAGTGTCGTACGAGTTCGATTTCAAGGGGCCGAGGTGCGTCGAGAAGCCGATGTCTTGGCGAGACTGAGCTGATAGCATGTCTCAGTATGACCATTCGGACCGCTTGTTCCTCCTCATTGACGGGTCTTCACGATGCGTGTCAAGCTTTGTACAACGGAGATTGCACGTCTGCTATAGTCGCCGGTACCAACATCATTATGACACCACGCATGACAATAGCAATGACTGAGCAGGGTGTCATATCCCCCACCGGGTCGTGTAAGTCGTTCGATGCTGATGCCGACGGCTATGCTCGGGGCGAAGCAGTTTCTGCACTGTATATTAAGAAGCTGAGCGACGCTGTACGAGACGGAGATCCTATCCGCGCTGTGATCAGGTCGACTTGCATTAACAATGATGGAAAGACAGCAGGCCTTACAAGTCCAAGCACCGAAGCCCACGAGGCTCTGATCCGCAGAGGCCATCAACTTGCAGGTGTCTGTGATCTTTCAAAGACGGCTATGATTGAGTGTCACGGCACTGGTACTAAGGTACGCAAGACACGTTCTATACGCGAAACAATTCGTATCTCGTTCTCATTCAAGAACGCTGATAACGTCATACTTAGATTGGAGACCCTATTGAGACAAAGGCTGTCGCTAATGTCTTCGGCGAGCATGGTATCTACATAGGTTCGGTATGATCCTCCATAGGCTGCAACTTGCTGCAGGGGCTGATTTAGCTAGGTCAAACCGAACCTCGGCCATTCCGAAGGTGCTTCGGGCATTTCTAGTGTCATCAAGATGGTTTTGGCCCTAGAGCACAAGATGATTCCACCTAACATTAACTTCAAGAAGCCAAACCCTCAGAGTGAGTCGAGAGCCGATGTCTCTTTCGTTCCAGAAGGCTAACTTCGATTTGAAGTCCCCTGGGAGCAGGCAAAGTTGAAGGTCCCAGTCAATGCTACTCCCTGGCCTGCAGATCGAGCTGAAAGAGTAGGGGTGAACTCATTCGGTATAGGTGGGGCCAATGCACACGTAAGTCAATTATCAACGGCAGCTGAGACAATCCTAAAGAAAGGTGTAGGTGTTACTGGAGTCTGCGGCTGCCCATGGTTTTGATCGAAATACTCCGCCGGTCGATGTGAGCCAAGGGAGACCCAACCTTCTTGTCTTCTCTGCGAAGCATCCTGAGTCTCTACGCCGTTCGGTGGACAACCACGCATCATATCTTAGCTCCCATGCAGACTCTCTAAACGACATGAGCTACTCTCTTAGCACTAAACGCCAACCACTCTCACACCGTGCATTTTGTATCGCATCGGAAGACGATCCTTTGGAACCGTCGCGCATAAACAAACCTGCAGAGGTTCCCAATCTGATCTTTACTTTCACGGGGCAGGGCGCCCAATGGGCACGAATGGGCAGAGAGCTCATTTCGAAAGAGTCCTCGTTCAGTGACTCTATCAACAGCTTAGACAAGGTACTTTCATCGCTGCCGGAGCCCCCCCCATGGAAATTACGAGGTAAGAGCCTTGCAACACTCCGTACTTGGCATACTCTTTGACTAACCTGCACAGATGAGATTCTCAAACCAAAATCACAGAGCCGCCTCTCAGAAGCTGAATTCTCTCAGCCGTGCTGCACTGCAATTCAAGTCGCTTTGGTAGATCTCTTAATGAGATGGAACATCAAGCCCTCAGGTGTGGTCGGTCATTCTTCGGGAGAAATCGCCGCTGCATATGCAAGCGGTGTCCTTAATTCAGAAGAAGCCATTCTTGTAGCTTACTATCGTGGATTGGCAACATTGGGTCTTGGGAAGATTCACCGAGGTGGAATGGCTGCTATCGGTCTTGGTCGCAATGAGGTCACACCGTATCTTCGCACCGGTGTCATCATCGGCTGCGAAAACAGCCCGAATAGTACTACACTCACAGGCGATACTGAAATTCTCGAGCGAATTATGGCCAGCATTCAAGACGAACAAGCCGAAGTGCTTGTTCGGAGCCTACATGTCGAATGCGCTTATCACTCCCGTAAGTACCGAGACATAACTTCTAGCACGTCCAAACATCTCTCCACCGCTCTCAGACCAGCACTAATTCTCTGACTGCATAGATCACATGAAAACGGTCGAATCCAAGTATCAAACATTCCTAGGTAAAGCTATTCACGCGAAAGAGCCAAGTATACCTTTCTATTCATCTGTTACTGGGAGCCTGCTGAGGAGCGGCGAAATTCTCTCAACTTCCTACTGGGTGAAAAACATGACTTCTCCTGTTCTTTTCCTCTCTGCTGTCACTGCCATAATTGAAACCATCCCGCAGCCACTGGTCTTCTTAGAGATAGGACCTCACTCAGCTCTTGCAGGGCCAATCAGGCAGATAATCAGGAAGGAGGCGAAGGACGCGCACTATGTGCCTTCGTTGGTCCGGAACGAGGACGCGCTGACGGCTTTGCTGAAGACCGCTGGGGAACTGTGGATCAGTAATGTGGATGTCAACTTTGATTCCATTAACCCCTCTGGTGAGTTCCTGACCGATCTCCCAACTTACCCGTGGAACTACGACGGTCAATATTGGTACGAGAGCCGTTTATCGAAGGAATGGCGGCAGCGCAAATTTCCTCATCATGAAATCCTAGGTGCGCGGCTTGCCGAAACATCTGAGGTCGATCCGACATGGAGGAACATGTTGCGTCTTGATAACGTTCCATGGATTCAAGACCACGAAATCGCTCATGATATCTTACTACCAGCAGCTGGCTATATTGCTATGATTGGTGAGGCTGTTAGACAACTTACCAGCACGAACGACTATACTGTCAGAAACGTCGATTTCATTTCGGCGCTCATCCTCAATGAAGGCAAATCCGTTGAAGTTCAGACACATCTTCGCAAGGCTCGCCTCACTACTACTCTCGATTCCGAATGGTTCGACTTTTCGATTGCCTCACTGAACGCTACAACATGGACTAAACACTGTGTTGGCCAAGTCAGAGGAGGAGCTGAATACAAGATGCCGGTACCGGCTATAGAGCCTCTTCAGCGCCAGGTTCTGTCGAGTACTTGGTATCGTGTCATGGCAAGATTTGGCCTCAACTATGGTCCCAGATTCCGCGGCCTATCAAACATCAGCGCGCATGTATCGGAGCGAAAAGCCGTGGCCACATTAAATGACAGCCTCGGAGAGAAGGATTCTCCATATCAGCTCCATCCAGCCACTATTGATAGCTCTTTCCAATTGTTCAGTTGCGCAGCCTTCAATGGAGTCGGTCGCCAGTTCACCAAGTTGTCAGTTCCTACACATGTCGAAGAGCTCTACATCAGACCTGCGAAAGAGACTATCGCAATCCAAGCGGAGGCGGAGTCTTCCTCCATAGGGACACTCTCAGGGAATCTTGTAGGCGTTTCTGCGGATGAACTTGTCATCAACTTGAAAGGTCTCCGAATGACTCCACTTGGGGACAATAATGAGGGCCAGAACGAGGACCCCCATGCCGCCGTTGAGTTGGAGTGGAAGAGTGACGTGAACCTACTAGACGCAGCACAACTCATGCGACCAGCCAAAGACATCACGAAGTGCCACCCTATGGTAGAAAGGCTTGCTTTGGCCTGTATGATCGAGTCGAGCTTCCGACTGCAGAATGTGCAAACTGCTTCTCCACATCTTGCAAAATTTCGCGCATGGCTTGATACAAGACGAGAGCTAGCTGTTGGGGGTCAATATCCAAACATCCATGATTGCGCCTTCATATCAGGATTAGATAACACGCAGCGATCAAACCTAATCGAACAGCTCCTGGCTCAAACGCTCAATACAGAGGCCGCAGCTGTCGCGACCGCAATTCACCGAATATTGAAAAATTCCACGGACATCTTTCTTGGCAATACAAATGCGCTGGATTTGCTGATGGAAGACGATGTACTAACGAAAGTATATGACTTCATGCAATTGTGGGATAACTCAGAGTTCTTCGAACTTCTGGGTCACTACAAGCCCGATATGAAGATCCTTGAGATAGGAGCTGGCACAGGCGGGACAACCAGTACCATCCTACCGCATCTTCAGTCAAAGTATGGGGAGAGGATGTACGGCTCTTATACATACACCGATGTCTCTGCCGGGTTCTTTGTGGCAGCAAAAGAGCGTTTCAAAAGTATTCAAGGACTTGAGTACGCTGTTTTGGACATTACACAGGACCCAATGCAGCAGGGTTTCGAAGCCGGATATTTCGATCTAGTAGTGGCCACCAATGTCCTTCACGCCACACCAAAGCTCTGTGAAACTTTGACGAACGTGCGGAAGCTACTCCATCCCCGTGGTCGCCTCTTTCTCCAAGAATTGGACCCTTCGACGAAATGGATCAACTATGTGATGGGCGTTCTCCCTGGTTGGTGGCTTGGTGATGAGGATGGCCGACCAGTCGAGCCATATGTGAGTCCCGAGAGATGGGAGAAGGAGCTCAGGAGGGCAGATTTCGGTGGAATCGACGCAATGGCATACGATGGACATCTACTTAACAACATCATTGCCATCCCAGTTCGTGAAGAGAAATCGAAGCGAATAACCGTATTGTGGAGCGGCGAGCTAAAGCAGCGGTCTTCAGGGATCATTCAGCAGCTTCGCGAAAAGCAGTATGAGCTGGACTTCTGTACGGTCGATCAGAAACCAATATCCGGACAAGACATTGTTTCGGTTCTCGACCTTGAAGCACTTTTTCTCTACTCTGCTACAAAGAAAGATTTCAACGCCTTCAAAAGCCTTATCTCTCGAATCCAGGATGCTGGGATACTTTGGGTGACCGGCGCAGCCCAAAATGGTTGTGTCGATCCCAACTACTCTTTGATCCTCGGCATGGCTCGAACGATCCGCAAGGAACTTCTCATAGACTTTGCAACGCTCGAGCTGGAAGATCTCGATGATGCACATGGATGGAGAATCACTGCTGATGTCCTACATGAATTTCAGCACCGCGTTCGGGATGCTGACAATGATCCTGTCCTCGAATATGTCCTCTCAGATGGAAGGGTCCAGGTTGGCAGATATCATTGGATCTCGGTATCTAATGAGCTCTTGTCGGCAAAGGATGACTCCTATCCTAAGAAATTGGAAATTGGTAGGCCGGGCATATTGACCACACTGGCTTGGAAACAAGATGAGCCTGCAGACCTGAAAGACGACTTTGTCGAGATAGAGACTAGGGCAGTCGGACTCAACTTCAAGGTCAGTACGCCATCTGCTCTGTGTAAGTGTGTCTGTGTATACCATGTAGCTGACTCTATTCAAAGGACGTATTGATGTCGATGGGAATTATAGAACTCGTGGGAAGAGGACTCGGATGCGAGAGCTGTGGGATTGTGAGTGCTGCCGGAGCGACGGCTTTCCGTAGTCGAATGCTTTTTCAACATCAAACGACAAGACTTGAGAGACTTATATCTTAGTGGGGGAAGTGCTGACATTACATCTGCAGGTGCGAAAGGTTGGTCCTGAGGTCAAGTACCTCAAAGTGGGTGACCGAGTTCTCTGTTGTACCGATGGATCCTTTTCTACCACCTGGTCCATGAGCGAGCTCTTTTGCGCAAAGATTCCCGATAGCCTCGCCTTCGAAGAAGCAGCTACAATTCCTCTCGTTTATGGTACGGTCATTGCCGGCTTGATGGACTTGGCGAAGCTGTCCAAAGGCCAGGTAGGAATCATGTTGCTTGTTGAAATATCATTCTTGCTAAAAGCTTATCTAGACTGTCCTCATACATTCTGCTTGCGGCGGTGTTGGCATAGCTGCTATCCAAATAGCCAAGATGATAGGAGCTGAAGTAAGCTACTACACAATCCTATCAGAATCTACTAATGCTGCTTCTGGCAGATCTTCTGCACTGTGGGCAACCAAGAAAAGGTTGAATTTCTCATGGAAACGTTCAGTATACCCCGAGACCGCATTTACAATTCACGAGATACAAGCTTTTTGCCAGAGGTAATCAGGGAAACCGGCGGCAAAGGAGTAAATGTGGTCCTCAACTCACTTTCTGGTGAACTTTTACACTCATCCTGGAAGTGTGTCGCTGATTTTGGGATAATGGTCGAAATCGGCAAGCGAGACTTCGTTGGAAACGGAATGCTAGAAATGAATCTATTCGAGAATAACCGAACATTTGTCGGTCTTGATCTGTCTCAGATCTGCTTCTATCGGCCCAATGCTATCCATGAGTAAGTACTTCCTCGCTATCGGTCCGATTGAGTTGCTAACAATCGCTAGCCTTCTTCGTCGCGCTATGATATTCTACGAGCAGGGCCACATCAAGCCTATTGCGCCTGTCAAATATTTCAAAGCTGCTCATATCGAAGACGCTATGCGTTACATGCAAAAAGGGTCTCACATAGGGAAAATCGTCGTTACCTTCCCCAAGGACCCTATGGAGTTGGACACCACAACGCTTTCAAGAGATCTAGTCCTTCGTGCCGATGCGTCTTATCTTTTCATCGGAGGTCTTGGCGGTCTTGGTCGGTCTATCGCGTCTTGGATGGTCGAGAAAGGCGCAAGGCATCTAACCTTTTTGTCACGATCTGCCGGCTCAGTGACCAACGAGGACCCTTACATGATGGAATTAGCAGCCCGTGGATGTTCGGTTCAGACATTCTCTGGTAGTGTTACCAACCTCTCAGACGTCAAACGCGTCGTGTCCTCTGCTGCAAAACCTATCGCAGGCGTACTTCAAGCTTCCATGGTACTCAGTGTGAGCAACACCGTTTTGCAGCTTTTACTTACAAGATTAACCTGACGCGTTCTCTAGGATGCTGCGTTGGGAGAGATGACCTTCGAACAATGGCAGACAGCTCTTCTGCCGAAAGTACAGGGCACATGGAATCTGCACGACGCACTACTTGGGCAGAAGCAACCGCTCGATTTCTTCTTCCTCTTCAGCTCCGTCTCCGGAATAGGTGGGCAATGGGGTCAGGCAAATTACGCGAGTGGCAATACCTTCCTCGACGCTTTCGTACAATATCGCCACTCACTTGGCCTTCCAGCATCAGTGCTTGACATCGGCGCCATGGAGGATGTAGGATACCTGAGTCAGAACAGTAGCATTCTAGAAGCCCTTCGCGCCACCTCCCTACACACGCTCCACGAGCAAGATCTCCTCGACTCCCTCCAACTTATGATAGATCGCTCAAGCCCGCCACCACAACTTCGCCAATCTTCATCTGTAGCTGCCACTTCTCCTCGCAACAATGCAGCTAGTTACGTTAACCCGAGCCAAGTCGCCATTGGGGTCCGCTCTACTCTCCCACTCTCCGCACCGAACAACCGCACCATTTGGAAGAAGGATCCTCGTATGGCAGTGTACCGCAACCTCGAGTCCCTCGGCACCGGGACCTCCGTCTCTTTTGGCA
Source organism: Stereocaulon alpinum (assembly GCA_018257865.1). Lineage (NCBI taxonomy): Eukaryota > Fungi > Ascomycota > Lecanoromycetes > Lecanorales > Stereocaulaceae > Stereocaulon > Stereocaulon alpinum. Next base: position 202,079 of record JAEUBA010000054.1, on the reverse strand, counting down.
ACGAAGAAGGCCTCAAGCAGTTCCTGCGTGACGCGAGCAAAAACCCAGCACTCCTAGATCTGAATGATTCGATCGCTTTCCTAGCTAAGGAGACAGGCACCACGCTGTTCGGCTTCATGATGCGCAGTGACGAGGAACCCCCTTTGGACGTGCCGCTGATGAGTCTCGGGGTTGACTCGCTGGTCAGTATCGAGTTGCGTAACTGGTTCCGGCAGAAGGTAGGGGCGGAATTTACTGTGCTGGAAGTGGTCAATTCGAACAGCATCACGCATCTGGGCGAGCAGGCGGCGGCAAAATTGAAGGAGAAGTTTCAGGCTAGAAAGTAGACTGATGATGAAAGTTTTTCCCCAATACTTCCACACCGCCGCCAACTCGGACCTACTGTGGTCATCCACTTTTGATGCGCTTCCCGTTAGAACGGTTCCGGCCTATTTGTGCGTCATGGGTCTGACTTAATTGTATCCTCACCTGTTCTGGCGTATGGTCACACTGCTTCTGCGTAGGTCTACTGTCGGGTTATTAGATATTGACAAGAGTCTTACAGTAGCGAAATGCGAGAAGACTTCCTCACTCATCATCCCTCAAAAATGCAAAGTAAAGTGATAAACAAGTCTACGCACTGTTGATGTACCCGATATGCGATTGTTGTATTAATCACGATCATTGGCACAGCGGTACAAGTGAAACCAAGAAAAGGGCTTAGACGATGGCATACACGTATGCACCGTGTATGCTGTATATCACATCACACCCATCGGATATGGTCTCCCTTGGTAAGATGATCAATCATGATTAACAGATAGTTTTCCCTCCCTTCCTATGAATGAGTGACGCAAGAACGGTCAAACGCCTTGCGCGCCTCTTACTCCGTCCCTGAACACACATAGCGAGCGCGGCTTGTCATCTGATAGCGTAGATCTGCCGTCACGTTAAGGTTTCTGTAGGTCAAGGTCTTATGTACTTGGGCTTTGCCGGAAATCATGGCTCCACTTATGGACTTGGTATTCGCGACTCATTCCAGTAGGATGATAGGCTTGGCGTGTCTGAGAATGGGACGATTCTACGTGAGTAAGGTAACAGAGAACAGTGTGAAGACCTATTATCGGCTTGTGACGACGAAGCAGGTGCCTAAGGTACTCGATCCCTCGTCAAGCGTGTGAGTCAGATCTCTGGACAATAAGAGCGCGACCTGAATCAGGAGTGGAATAAGATCTTGGTATGTACGAAGAGAGGAAGACATGGTCAAATGATCATAGCAGCAGCGAGACTTGCATATCCATGGTAGACTGCAGGAATAGCCTAAGGAACAGACCAAATGATGAGCGTCTTGGTATTATACTCAGATGGAGCCATGTATAAGCCGAGTAATGTCTTGCTAACATGGGAATGGGTGTTGTATCAGCCCGTTTCTCCATCATGTTGGCGGTGGATTATGAGCGTTGGGGTTAGGGGGGGAGGTAAAAGCAATTAGAGGGCATTTGCCCCTGAGAACAACCTCATAACAATATCAAGATCTATTTTCCACAGGCAGTCTCAGTATCTATCTATGAGACTCGGCTGTCTATCAGCGCGATAGAATACTAGGACTAACCCTAATAGAGCTATCTACCCCAGTCAACTAAATTAGGTAGTGAGTCAAATTGACTTCGTTTCAACAGCACGTACAAACTGTAGCATGACAGTGAGAGGCGGTTGGTCAATCAACCAATCAACAAGCGAAGCAAACCTTTGTCAACTAGACCTGAAGATTGCCTCGAGTGCCTCAATCGGGGTTTGAGCAAGAATAGCCAAGATAATCCGAGGCAAAGCAATTCTAATGTCTCTTGTGCCAACATGGATCCACGATAAAGCGAAACCAGACATGCTTGAGAAATTCCGTGACCTTCGTGACAGAAATGGCTAAGAACAGTGCAGATAAGCTAGGTGAGTACCCTTGCCTCTTCCCTTTAGGTATGATCGATGGGCTGTTCTTTTGATCCCGCCGTCTTTTCTAGGACCAAGTAATCAGCGGCGATGTCCGTCTGTTCGCTTCTAGCTGCGCTAGGATCCAGATCAGAGACGTCCACAGTGACTGCATCTGTGTCCGTCTTTTCAACTACAACAGCGTCGGATTTTACGGCAGCGGCCACTTCGGGGTCGTGGACCCCTTCTTTCAAGGTTTTCTTCTCCTGCCCTTCAAAGCCTTGCTCCGTGGCCAACTTCTGGTCCAGATCATAACCCTTGATAAAGACTGTAGTCATAAGGGCAAGACCCGCCAATCCACACATAAGCGCCCAGATAGGGCGGATGCTATGCGCCAAGGCAGTCTTGAGGATTGTTTTCGTTGGATCTGCATCCGGCATGGCGTTGATCTGACGTATAAGTGAAACAACGTTAAGGCTGTATGTTACAGCAGAGTCTGATAGGGAAGGGTAGCCTGCCAAATTGGCAGCCATTCGATTCTGAAAGACCACACCACCGATGGCGACACCGATAGTTTGACCGAAGCAGCGGAAGAACGTGAACATTGCGGCGGCGATGGCGATATCTTTTGGCGGGGCGGAGGCTTGGATCGCAAGGGCCATGGCGGGAAAGAGAAGGCCGATGCCGATGCCAGAGACCAGCATGAGGAATATCCAAGCTGGGATGGTAGTCGTGGGTGAGAGGAGGTAGAGCAGGCCGACACCCAAGGTGGTCAGCGTCCAGCCGAGCCAGAGCGCCCAGCGGTAGTTGCCTGTTTTGGCAGAAATGACGCCAACAAGCGCAGCGCAAGGGACGACAGTCAGCGATTGCGGAAGCGCAGAGACTCCGGCGAGGATTGGGGTAAAATCCTGCGCTCCTTCGAAGAAAAGAGGCATGTAGTAGAGGATGGACCAAAGGATGATGCCATGGATCCAAGTGAGAAAGTAGGCAATATTAGTGTCTTTGTTTCTGAATATTCCAAGAGGGAGGAGGGTGTAGGTGGCAAATTTTGCTTCATAGATGACAAAGAGTGAGAGACCGAATAGGCCGACGATGATGGGAACCAGAGTGTGCCAGCTTGACCAAGTGTACATGACGCCGCCCCAGGTGATTCCTACGAGGAAGGATGTTGAAGAAGCGAGGAAGATGACAGAGCCGAGGTAGTCGAGTTCGAGAAGCTTTTGTTTGAGAGCAAGTTTCCGACTCTCGAGTTTGAGAAAGGCAATGATGCCGGCGAAACCAATAGCCACAATGGGCAGATTGAGATAGAACATCCAGCGCCAGGCACCTGCTTGAGCGAGAGCGCCCCCAACCAGGGGTCCTGCCACGCTACCTATGGCCCAGACGATGCTGATAAGAGCGAAGTAGTTGCCTCGCTCGCGTAGAGGCACCATGTCGGTTATGAGAATTTCTGTGAGAGCGATGATGCCTCCTCCCCCAGTGCCTTGGATGGAACGACCAACCAGCATCATCGTGAAGTTCTTTGATACTGCGCAGACAATGGAACCGACAGTGAAGAAGGTAAGGGCCAGGAGAAGGAGAGGACGACGACCCCACAGATGGGAGAAAGCGACGAAATTAGGCTGCCATACCATGGAAGTCAGGAGGAATGAGGTTCCAGCCCAGAAGGCTTCATAAGCATTGCCGTGAAGGGCGACAGTCATTACCTAGGAGAGTGTCAAAAGTTAGTCCGCAAGAAAGCTGTGAAGATTGTACGACTTATCATCAGATGATGAATCTTACCGGCAATGCTACAGAAATAATGGTAGCATCCAAAGCGGTAGCAAGGTTGACAATAGCAATTGAAGCAAAGGCAGCTAGAAGCCGCCATCCTGGTTTGAACCTTTCCACCTCTTCTGATCTCGACTCTGCCATATCCGTCGACTCTGACTTGGCTGGTGGCTCAACAATGTCTTCCATTCCCTGCACTCCTTTTGGAACCATCAGCTCTGGCTTGGATTTTTCTGAGCCCACCGATGGCTCCATTCGGTAGGCGCACACTGTGCTAAAGCAAGATTCGAGATATACGAAGGTAACGTGTTCGATAGGGGCAGACAAGTAGAATAACAGTCAACGACTTTCTGTTGATGTGGAGTATTGGAGAGGAAATCACAAAGTTTTCAACAAGCAAGAAGAGCAGAAGAACAGAAGAACAGAAGAACAAAGACGGAGAACAATACACAGTTTACAGCGATTGGTTGTCAGCACCCCCTACTCCCTGGCAGGCTGACCCCAATCGGATAGATTATCAGCCCGGGAGACCTGGATAGCCTACCTATAGGAGCGGGCCGGCACGGGATCTAGCCTTTCATAGCTACTGAAAATCGGCGAAGCTAGCTAAGAGTGACCGACATACTAGTATCTTGGCATGAAATTCTACTACGAGCAACAACCAGATGGACATGCACATCCCTGAACGATGCATGGAATCATGGGACTCGGAACTATGGCCAAGCTACCGTTTATTGGATGATTTGTTGTTTGCCTTGCAGTCAATTGCAGTCAGGGTTCAGTCGGGCGCAGTCGGGCGCCGTCGGGCGCGCTACACCTGTTACGACCTTGGACACCCTGCACCATTATTGTCAAATCCATTGGCGCTTGGTACCCGATCCTGCATCTTCATCTACACTCACCCCCCAAAAAGAACTAGACTAGATGGAGTAACGTTGCTTGAATACCAATGTGATCTTCGAGGGAGAAAATGCACGAAAGCGATCACTTTATATGATGAATGTTCTTGAACACGCATTGCTTTAGATATCGCAGAGATTTGCTTCATTCCAATAGTCGCGTGGTAGGTGACTCCGCAGCTGAATCTCTGTCCTCCTAATAGCTCGAAATGTCCATGGGCTCGCACATTCAGAGATCAAAAGCGCAACGCTACAAGTCTCGAGATAACTTACTAATGAGAATGTTCAACAGAGCTTCGAGGGATGCATGAGAAACCAAATAGAGCCAAAGCAGACTGCAAAAAGCTATGCTCGCTAAAATATCAAAATCCGCTCGAACCATTCCAAGCTCCATGAACACCGGAACATGGGCAGGCTACCTCACAGGTACGCTTGGACCTGTTCCTCGCTCCACTCCCAGAACTCTCTTCCACGTCCATTACCACCTTCACTTTTAGCCTTTCCAGAGGCCTCGACATCCTTCCTCAGAGTACCGAACCGGCCCCAGGGTATGACTGCCATACACCAAGTCAGCATGGGCACGGTGAAATGAAATGTAGACGAACTCCACGCGCCCGTTCTTTCGAGTGTAATTTCTGGTGATAAACCAGCAAAAAGCTCTGTGTATGCGCCATAAATCGGAGGGCGGAGGAGCATGTTCAAGAGGATGGCTTGGATGCCCGACACATGGCGCTGAAGGTCCGTTTTCAGAAAGCCGGGGTTTAGAGACTGCACGGATCACTCGTAAGCGTTTAGAAGTCGGCAGACAATCGATGGTTTTGCACATACCACGCTGAGAACGCCGTCGGCTTTGTGCCGTTTTGCGAACTCGTTGCTGTAGAATATATTGCCGGCTTTGCTGACCCCATACTTGTACCAGGCTGACTCGTCCTTTTTGTAATCCAGATTCGTCAGGACAATTCCCCCTTTTGGCGCTGTGGTTTCTGCAGCCGACGACGAAAGCCACACCACCCTGACGCTATCTCGCGGCGCAGATTTAGCAGTTTCAACAAGGAGAGGTGTCAAGATTTGTGTGAAAAGAAATGGGCCTAGACAATTTGTTCCAAGCTGGGCCTCGTAATTCTGTTTCGTTTTCGACCCTTGTGGGGGAGTCATTACGCCGGCATTGTTCCATAATACGTCGAGCCGCTTCTCTTTGGAGAGGAATAAATTGGCGGATTGTTTTACTAGTGTCAGGTCGTTGAGATCGAGATGGTGGAAAACCAGCTCGCCTTTGCTTTTCGGAACGCTACTTTCGATCGAAGCTACGGCCTTGGAGGCTTTCTGTTCTGAGCGGGCTGCGATGTACACCTTCGCGTTGTGGGCATAGAGAATCTTTACGAGCTCCAAGCCGAGACCTGAGGCGCCACCAGTTACGAGGAACACCTGGGCAGCTGTTAGTGTGATTAACCTGCGCATGAGAGGACGAAGACAGTGGCGAGTTGGAGATGAGCGATGGTTCTCGCACCTTGCCTGCCTGGTCTGGAAGCTCCTTCTCCGTGAATCTTGCGGAGGGAGGGAACATTTGCCCCATTTGGCCAGACATTGTTGACAGTCCTGGGGCGCGCAAACGTTTCTTCAAACTTTGCAATTGATCAACGCAAGATAATACGATATGTCATGTAACGAAAATAGGAATGAAGATTTCTACGTCATACCGAGGCTCACGTCTGCTCTGATGGTTATTGCGCAGTCGGGCTCAGTCGGGCTCTTGAAGGAAATATTGTAACAGAAATTGCTGGGACAGGTCATAGGGCAGTCGAGAGGAACGAGCTAGTGCTGACTGAGTCTAAGGCTGATCCGAGAAACTGGTTGTTGAGGGGGAGCAAGGAAAGAAACTATGCGAGGCATAGTCCAGTGTTACACATGAAGGTGATGGCAGCTGACCCTGCATCGATACGGATTGTCATCGGCAAAACTTACCGCTGCTAACCCCTGCTGCGCACCTAGCGAAATCAGGTCCAAAGCGATCTTCTGCTTGGTGGGTTGATGGACCTGTCACTTTAGTGTGAGGACGAGCTATCATCAGAAAGGTGATTCAACATGAGGCCACGTAAAGTAGACCCTTTTAGACTTGAGCTTGATCTGAAATCACACGATTCTTTGACAAAATTGCATCCTCTCGTTCCTGAACCGATGAAGGGACGAGAGTCAGGGTTGTGGTGTGTAACGGCTGAAAAACTGCTGCCTATGCGATTCAGTTTTCGCAAGTGCTAAGCTAACTATATCTGGACTAGCCATATACCTCACTCCAGGAACAAAAGGCGATAATGAAGTACTCGTCAGCTCACGCGCTATGAGATCTACCATTCGGGAATTGTCGAAGCCCAGATACACGCTAATTGCTTCACACTAAAGCTCAGTATCGTCCGACTATGTGCGTCTAACCCTATGCCGCTTAGCGGCTACCCTTCAATTGCGGCCAGCTTAATCAGGACTTTCCTGATAGCTTCAATTGGACCGATAAGTATAGGGCTCACAGGCCTCAAAATTGTAAACGTGATTGGGTAGTCGGCGGCTTTCTCCGCTACCTTTGGCTTCAGTATCCACGGGGTGAATCTCCACATGGGATGTAGGACCGATCCCAGTAGGAGGGAGGATCGTATTTCAATGTCGGGGATGCCGACTCGGTTACGAGTACTTTTGGATCAGCTTCGATGCGACCTTCTTATCTGCCTGCCAATGAACAGGGTGAAGCGTCATAGACTTGTATTGGCGCCCGTGAAGATGAAAATGCATACTTTATTCTACATGTCTGTATCTCGATGGATTGCGGAGATTTGATAGCTGCTAGGATCAATACGCCATTGGTATTTATGAGGAAAGGCATGGGGGCGGGGGCAGAGATACATGAGATAAGCACCAGCTCTAGGTAAGATACAGAAGACCTGGAGACGCCTATAGACTCATATTCTGAGGACAATCCACATTGCAACGTGATTTTCTTTCTCCTCATTTACTCTGATCTTCGCTTGATTTTGATCACTCCTCAACCAACAAGTTCTCCTCATCCTACAGCGCCATTGTCAACCGACTGTTTCCAAATCCTTCAACTAAGATGGAATATCTAACGGTCTTTGGCTTTGTCCTTCATCTTGTCATTGAGACAACAGCAACTGTCAACTTTTTTCTCCGACCTTCAGCAACACTCTCAATACCCCAACCCTACAGTCACGGCATTATCCGGCAATACGCACTTCTACTTCTGGCTACAAATATCATTGTAGCGGTAGTCCTGAACCGTGCAACGCATGATGCTTTATCTGGGCAGATTGCTGCCGCAGTTGCTATGTACCATGGGGGCCCTTTTGTTCGAGCTGTGTCCAGGATTCGTCGAGGGGAGGTTGACGACGAACTCGGAGGCGCTTGGCTTCATGCCTTTTCCCACCTCCTATGCGCGGCGTGCTTGGGGGCATCGTCGTTGCTTCTATGGTAGCCCAGGTTCGATACCTAACTCTGGTCCAAGCGGACTTTCTCGCTTCTTTTGAGAGGAATCATGGTCGTGTAGAGGTGCCAATCAGGTTTCGAAACAGTGCACAGAGGAGAGTATAGTCGAAGTGATGAGGCTGTCGAACAATTCTGTTCACCCAAAAATGCGATATCATTAGGGACCGTAGTTGGTTGATACAGCGTTAGAATAAGTGGTGAAAACTATGGTGGATGAGGCCTACTTGGCAATGCTTGGCAAGGCTCGCTTAGCTAGCCTACTAGGGCTAGGGCTCGCCAAGGCCTCCATGCGCGCACTAGATAAAATCTCTGCATGCAATTCTATCTAGCTGCAACAACTTCAATAGCAATAGATTGTTCCACCCCAAATCAATGACCAATCAGTCAATAGCTTGCTGATATTCTAAAGTACAGGCAGTGAAATGGGATTGTCATTAGTGGGATTGAATAGATGGCAGTCAATTAGGATGTTGCAACAACAACCTCCGGATGGAAGTAAGTAGGTCTGGTCGTCATTGGAGCAAGGACATTTCTCCCTCCGCAACCACTTCGCTGCCGTTCCTTTCCTGACGTAATACTATCACGACCCGGTCACACTACCGTCTTTGCGGTACAGCCCCACCAAATCCATCTGCTTAGTAGTTTGCCTGTTGCCTAGCCTCTTCCTCCTGCTCCTTCACCACTTGTTGCTTAATCGCCGAATGACATGGCTGATCCGAAAACGGATGCGGTTGCACTTTTGATCACCGATAGGAGCATATAAGTCGTATTGCTTAGCGTATTGTAGGCTTGAAGGTTCCTCTGAGTGGACTGAACCTCAGCTTGCTGAAACCCGAAGCGAATTTCTTTCTCTCATTGGTCTAACACCACACCAATCTTGTCTTTGGAAGTCGTTAATAGCAGTGCTCGGCGTCTTCCATGATGCCAGTAGGTTAGCTGCAGCAAGAACATTGTCGGTACCGTGATAGAAAGTCGGTGTCCTTGCTAGTGCTTATCCCTGACAATCTGACAGCTGTTGCCAAGCTCGGCTCCACAGGCCCCCGATTCATTGTAGCTGCATGGTCTCTGCATCAGCATGCAGGCTGGAGGCTCCGAACGGGTCATGGTACTTCTATTGGGCCGTGTGCCCCGTTGGCCGCATGATTCGTATGGCATACACCCGGTTCCGTCAGAAACAGATGAGGTTTCAAAGGTACTACCCGAAGCTGCCTGTAGATCCTTGACGACCTAGATACTTTGTTGTGCCTGAACTCCATTCGTCAGCCAATGCGCGGCTTACCACCCTCTCTAAAGTCGTATCATCGCCTGCGTAAGTTTCGACCAACTCTTTCACTAGTGACTTGGAAGGACTTGGCAGCTGTGGGTTCCAACTTGGGCCTCACAAACTTGCGGAGTACGGAGGGTGTTTGCTGTACCCGGGCCTCGGCCGAGGCAACCACCGTAGTTCTACCTATCAAATTCTTCGAATTCTTGGCGTCAAGTCTACATCGTAAGTTCGAGCCCGGATCGGACTTCGTAATTTTTGGGCTTATTAAACGGATCATGCAGGCACACGGTCATACACGGATAGCAGCATCTGAGTCCACCCATTCCGCGAGTATCCATGCAATGAAACCTTGCGACGCATTTGTTACAGTCCCATGGTCCACGGCTGGCCCATCGCTTAGGCCAAGGTAGCACTTGACAAGGAACATCAAGATTCCTTGAATCCCATGTTACGTACGCGCTAGGCAGGTTAATTACATGGTGTCTCAATAGCTAGATCACGACGTATCTAACAATATGAGGGGTTGTGGATGCAGCGTGAAGTATTCCTGCTGAAAGACTCGTGACCCTGGTGACCCCGAGGCAGCTCAGAGGTGCCAAGGCCTCGGCGATTGAAGGATGAGACGTGTGGTCATCCATAGGATTGAACATCAGCAAAGGATCTGTCTACAATTCCTGTAGAAAGTCGGCGCTGTCGAGAGGTCTCATGGGCTGTCTTAGGCTGTCAACCTGTTTGAGTTACTTTTGACGAGTTTTCAGATCTCGGTACACATTGCAACCACAACATTATATCACGGCAAGATCAGTCATAGATTTACGGTCCACGCCAATTTATCCAACCATCCAACTCGTGTAATGTAATTATGTACCAGGAAAAGCCATAGAATACGTGTGGGATGGGGCCGTAACTCGCACTGCATATGTGCGGCACTGGCTCAATGTAGCTGAGCTTCTCAGCTTTTAAGGGTCTGACTGCATCTCTACCAGGCAGTCCTTTATCATGCAACGGAGCCTTCTGGATTCTGAGTTGCTAGAACCAAGTCAGTGACTTTGCTTTGGTGTGTCAATCCATATATTGGCCTAAAGATGATTCCACAATGTGCTAGAGCGCCTAGAAAGTGGACGCTTGCAGAGAACAATTTGTTGCAAGAAAAGGTTGAAGAGTGCAGTAAGGGTCGGAATAGTCAAAGGAACAGCATTCAAAACTGATGATTAGTGTTAGAAAATTCTGGAAAGCCGATATACTGGCCGGAAATTGCGGTAGTATTTCAAGATAGAAGCAAGGATGACTGCCGTAAACGATGGGCCAAAATGGACGACAAGTGGAAAAAGGGCACATGGGACAGCAGCGAAGACAACATTCTTTGTCAATCGGTCAAAGAATACGGTTGTCGGTGGGCGAACACTGTCACTGAAATCGGGGAGCAGATGCTGACTGGGCTCTGGAATTAGCTGGACTGACATCTCAAAAGCCGTTGGAAGTCGCAGCCCTGACCGTACGTCTTGACACATGTGCAAATCTGCCTATCATTAAGAGGAAACTGACGCAAGTCCAGAATGCGCCAAACGCTGGCGAAATTCTCTGAATCCGAACAATTCACGCAGGGAATGGACCGAGGAAGATGTAGAACCATCCGCTGCTATATGAGACTCCAGAAGGCTGATCATGGTGATTAGGATCAAACTCTTGCTGAAGCTGTCCAACGTCACGGCAATGACTGGAAGCTAATCCAAGAGCGGTACCTTTCTGAAAGATCAAGGTTGGATCTGAGCAATCGGTGAGACGTCTTGGGGTCCCATATGTCTGAGGCTATGTACAGGCTGACATAGGGAGCAATGTAGGTATGTATCGCTGTGTCGGCAACAAAAGAAGAAGCAGCATTCGCGATCATCTACATCTTTGACAAAGATGCAAACCCAAGACGGACAGTCCCCACGCGAACCTGAACCGATGTGCGGTCTAGTACCGACTAGCCCAGAAGATGGTGTGCAGCAGAATGATTCCTTTATACAGAATGCCTTAGCGACCTCCATCGACTACGAAACTATCAATTCATGGATCTTGCAAGGTGCACAGGCCGACAAGATGGAATTCCCAGACCCCCAATTGTTTGCAGGGGTACATGGGCAACACGAGTCAGGAAACTCACAAGAACATGATGATGCCTTTACGAACATGAATCCATACAACGAGAGCGACAGCGCGAGACCGGTGCTCACGTCAACAAACAGTTCTACCTCGCGCTATCCTTTCACCAATGCCACAAACAGTGCTGAATCCTGGATGAATCTGAGCCCCACAACGTCAAAAGCCTTTCCATCGATGATCGACCATCAGCAACCGCCTGATGGTGTCGATGGCCAGGCTACACTAAGGGATATGACAGAGACAACGACGCCATCCTCATCGAATGAAATTCCATCAATCAATACGCCTTTGGAAAGGGGCACGACTGTGCTGACTCTAGAAAACCTGGATGCTGAAACCCGACGCGAATGCTTGGACTGGCTTTGCAGGCGGAAAATTGTCACCAAGATAGAGATAATCTAGACGTAGACTTAGGCAATGGGATGGTCATTGGTACAAAGAACGAACAAATTTAGAACAATATGCATGATTATATATGGATTCATCACCAAGCTTTAACTCTTCGAGCATAAGTCAGTTTACAATTCAGATCCGACGCGGTCATAGCATCATTGGGATGCGCTGTGCGTATTAAGTATATCATTTTACACCAAAGGATTGGGTAGAACTACATCTGATGAACATCAATTTCTCCGCTCCTGATACTAACTTTGCACTCTCGATGCAACGTGTTCACATATCTGCTAGTATCCTTTTGTCACGAAAATGCAAAAGAGGTCTCTAAGGGTTTTGCATTCCAAAAGCATCTCGAGCCTCATTCTGCTACAAGTCGGCAAGTCGCCTAAGCTGTATTTCAAGTTGTTCTGGTAAGCCCCAACTACTGTGTCACAAAACACTTGACTTTGGAAAAGGCTTCCCATAGTCTGTCAAGGAGCTTCTCCATGTTTCACATGAAGCCTGTTGGAAATAGTGGCCACCTGCGCAAGAAGCCGCCAGAGTTGAATTATTGGAGTAGCATCATACATTCGCTTGTTCGACAGACCTTCTGGGGGGCTTAGGAAGAGCTGGTAGTACTGCCATGACAAAGCATAGCTGACAGGTACAGACCGATATCGAAAAGTAGCCGCCGTATCTACATTGGAGTGCTAGCTATCGTTGTATCGTATCGCTGCACTTGGTTCAAACAGGGATTGAACATAGTTGGCATAGCAACTGGCCGTCCGATTCAAAGTTCTAGGTGTCGCTACTTGGTGTGGTTTCATTCGGTCACTCTACAAAGTCACGAGTGAAACCTCGTCAGAATATTCCACTTTAGGATAGCCCCATTGCGATGCATAAGCGGCGGATTGAACACATGTTTAGGCAGGAACAGTGCGTGGCATGACTAGTTCTCCCCTCGGTAGCCAAAGGGTGGGACGATCCACCTTTGTGCTAAGTTCGCCCGAGGTCCACCATGGCCCTGCAGCGCTACGTCTTACTCGAACCACGTGGCTACCGGGTTTGACCTTTCAGCCTTCAATCTTGCGTCTTTCAATGCATGTAAGCTTCCCTTGATAACAAAAAAACAATCGTTCCGTAATAGAGGGCGAGATCTTGGCCGGTTTACTCCGTGATTTGTCGTTCGGCCGGTATACTAGTGCGGGCGTATAATTTGCTGGCCACGTCTCTGTGTCGCTGAAGGATCAGCTCTCTTCAGTCCTCTCCAAAGATGGTGCGTGAGATCCATGACCCTGAGGGACTCTCTCCAGACCCATCAGTCGTATGGCAGATTATGGGCGTGATCAGATGTGTGAGCTGAGTGCGTTCGCCTTCGGCAGCTCCCTCCGGTGCTGGGGGTAAGCACTCGCTGATTGTCTACCTCTAGCCTCTGTGTCTTTGGCTCCATCGCCGAGGCTGTGAGCACATGGGATGAGAAAAATGCCCGGTTGGTAGACTCCGCGATCATGTGCAGACCATCATCCTTGCCTAGAACATAAACAAGGGTACGAAGGATGACACCGAAAATCATGGCCGCCAGGCGTTTTGAGCAAGACCTGATTGGTGAGCCACATGAATGCCGAGGCCCGACCTTTGGCAGTGGTGGCTTAAGCTGTCCCTACGCGATAACAAGTCTAGCCTTAAGGCGGATGCCGGAATTTCCGGCTCTTCCCCAGCGACTCCATCCCAAAAAAGCCCAAAGCTAGACCATACAGTGCATGGACGCTTCAGGCGGCCCCCTGCTCGGTTTTGTGGGGCTATTAGACCGCTTCAAGGCTACGAAGCGCGATTTTGAATTACACTATTGGCTCTAGGCAACCAAGAGTCTAGTAGCAAGACGCTCGAGGTGTCGAGCCAACGTACACTCTAGTGCCATGCAAGCTCATGGCAGTAGAGAGGTCGTGATTGATACACCGGGCGTGCAGGACTTCCGGTCCCACTTTTCGTACGTTACTCTACTTCAATTCTCCACAGCGCCAGAACTCAGGGGATACACCCATCGATATCGTTTTGCCTTTCCCGAAAGCAGCAAAGTTTTGTGGTGACCCATATGACCTTAGCTTGAATACACGCCACAGAACGATCCGTATGCGACAGTCACCAGTGAGAACATAGCAATTAACATATTCAACCTAAGGAAACCCCTTCTTAGTAGGGACAGCTTAGCGGACTGTAAGTAGAATCTCCGTATTATTCCGAAGAACATATCACATGCGAACGAAGAAGAGGCGGAACGGACCCAAGCCACAGACCTTAAATTCAGAGAGAGGGGGGAGAAAAGTCTGTACCCACACAAGCATAATGGAACAGACTTCCTCCCGTTCTAGCGTTTTTCCATAGTCGTTACCTAGTCAACCTTCAATGCTAAGGTGACACCTCGAGCTCGATGAAAGACTCTACGAGGACAAATCATTCGGCATCGATAATGTCAAGGGGATCAGTACGCCACCATTGCAGGTTAGCAACAGCCCGGTCAGCTGGCCCAGCGGAAGTGGCTAGGCCTAAGACCCTCCTAGCGTTAATTTGCCGGCGAGTAGTGCCTTTCAAGGTATACATATTTCTTTCCAGGCGAGCCTTGGCCGAAATTCCCGGCAGCAAAGACTGCTTAGGCCCGCAAAATGGACTGTTTTCAACTTTCGGCAACGCCCGTTGAAGCTGCTCCCGCCGCCAACGGCTTACACTCTTACAGCGCCTTGACGAGCCGTTCCCAAAATCAACGTACTGTTAGAAACCGAAACCCGACATAGTGATCTAGTATCGAAAAAGTCTCCGTAGATTGGCGGGTTGTTTGACTATATTCTTGATGCAGCATGCCACTCGGTTGCATCCGTCTCAGAGGATACGGCACCATGCAAACGGCCATTTTCGGCGACCGCGGGAGATGCTGACGACACGTTTGTATTGAGACAGGACAGGGATCCATGGCTTTCGTGAGATAACATTAGTAGGGCGTTTGTGGCTTACGGAGATATAGATACTGCAGATCGACCTGCATGATGACAGACCGAGTGCAAAGGCTAACCGAAGGTGAATCTAGAGTAAGCAGCCACGGGATTATTGTGAACGGACCGACTTGTGCAGTCGGGTTGTCAGATAATTCAGATTGCAGTGCGAGAGGCTGTTTCAGACGTCAAGTACAGGTCAGACAGCGAATGCAGTTGGCTCCACCTGGCTGCGCGCTAGTACTGCTCGTAATCATTGCGTTACTGTATCGGGAGGGGTAAGAAGGTAGGGTATCAGTGAGAGTCCAATGCGCTTGGCTGGTGACCAGCGATTGTAGGAGCTAGGGCAAGTCCGTAGCACGACCACAGACAGCCCCTCTTTTCTGCCCTCTGGTCGATGAATTGCCAAGACATCAGCCTTACAGACCAGGCACGAATGTAATGTAATTATCGTTTGATTACCACGCCATAGCTAGTACTAAGTATGGGACGATATCGAGCAGCCTACTAGACAAGCACGTATTGATTTTCTTATGTGCTTGGTAGGTTGGGATCTGGACAGTTTGTCCCAATTTGCTCTACTCTAGTTCTAACTGTCATCGGGTCCTGCCGAGGGTACCTTACAGTACCGTTCCCCTGGACCCGCACACGCTTGCCACGTGGATTCCCAACCGTAGCGTGTTTGCTGAAGCTAACCAAGTTGTCTTGTTTGAGAAATGCGCACTTCTCGAAAACACGGCACAAGTCAGACTCAAGCCATTCTTCATTGATCCCAAACACTTAGACTTCGTTGTGGCTGGAAATCTAGCACCTAAGATAGTTATGCCTGAAGTATCAGCTCCTCGAGGTGGCCGCGCCCGACTATAAGCATAGTGGAGGGTACGGAGAATACGAGCTCAACTACTAGGCTGCAAACGAAGATATAATGGCCTCAGTCAATATTTCTCTCGAGCCTTCACGGCACTGTCGAGAACGCTTTCTTCGGACGTCTATTCCCTCATCTAGGGCCTACCTCCATATATCCTCGAAAAAGCACCATGCGGTTTTCCACTAAGCATCTACTCACCTCTCTGAGCGCGCTATTGATAGCGGCACCCACCAACGCAAATCCTATCACACCACCAGCCCCAGCTCAACATGGCACGCTTAAATTCAGCACCACAGGCAACGTCACCCGCGTCACCTTTGACAATCCACCTATCAACATCATTGACCCACACCTGATATCGGACCTACTCGCCTACCTTGTATCCATCCAACCCTCACCAAACACTACAACCCCCAAAGTTGTCATCTTCGATAGCGCGAACCATGACTGGTTCCTCGGCCCCCTTGACACCGAACTCACACGCGCGCCCATCACTCAAGACAAAATTACGTCAACGATCGAATATTCGTACATTGCCCCCCTGCTACAAAACATCACTACGACCGCTTTCATCGCCGAAATAAATGGTCACAACATTGGCGGAGGACATGAACTCGCGTTACAAATGGACATGCGGTTTGCGGGACCAAACGCACACACAGGCTTTTTCGAGAACGGACTTGGTCTCATCGTGGGCGGCGGCGGTCAATTCTTTCTAGGCCACCTGATTAATAAAGGCCGAGCGCTCGAATATTTGCTTTCAGCCAAGGCATTTGACGGGCCTACAGGCGCCGCGCTGGGCCTCTTCAACCGATACTACTCTACCGGAGACGCCCTGACGATAGCCGTGAATACACTTGCCGAGCGTATTGGGCTCTTCCCTCAGGTCGCCCTGAGTGACACGAAGTCTGCTCTGAACAACTACCTCAACCCATCCCCTCAACTGCTGGCTCAGGACATAACTAATTTCGTCGCGTTGAACGGCAACCCTGAGAGCCAGGCCGACCAGGCGAAGTTTTTGGCGCTGTCGCAAAACCAGACGAACAGCCCTTTCGAGCTAGGGCTTCCTGAGGATATCACGGAGCTATATTGATTATTATTGGTGAAGAGATCGTCACCTATCAGTGGCTGAGGAGTGTACTGAATACCTAGATCTAGCGGATGTTCTTCATATGTGAACGACATAATATGTTACATATACTACTAGACGTGAAACTTGTAATCCCATCTCTTGAATGGTGCTTGTTTTTGTGAATGTTGTTCTAAGAAATCCTGCTCCTACAGGCTTACCCCTCCCAATTCGACTTTTCTTGGGACCTCAAGCGTTGATTTCATAAGCCGCTGCCCGAATAGTGCTCGAGAGAGACCCTCGCTTCCTTAGCACAAGGTCCCGATATCTGGAAACAAGCTCTAGTTCTTACAACTTGTTCATCGGCAACAGGAACGAGCCAACTAAATCACAGCCTGATTGATCGATTTGCTTACACTCACCTATTGCCCCATACCCTCAAACATCATCCGTCAACACATCTGAATCGTCTTGGTCGGACTGGGCATCTCCAAGAGCGACACACCGGGAAGAGAATAGAGATGATTTCACACATGGGATTGGAGAAGTCAATGTCAAAACAACAAGGGAATAACAAATATGAAGCAAAAGTAGGTGGTGAAACTAGGCCGGAAGGAAAATATCTCATTTGGTAGATTGAATCATGGATCAATAGCCATGGGGGGGAGCAATTGTTGAGCCCCCGACTTTTACGTGTGAAAGCTCTAAGACTTATTGATATCTTCAAAACCCGTCCTGAAAGCGAAAGGGCCTCTGAATCACCGGATATCCTGTATCTTCGCAAAGAAGCTTGGAAGACGCAGCCTCCTCCAACAAGAGGTAGTCTTCATGTTGAAGTAGGCCCCAAAGTAGTCCTTTCCCAGCTGATTCCTAGCGGAAGCCTCATATCAGAGATACGCTTGGAAACGACCCCACCTAGACTTGGTTCATTTATAATATCCTATAGCTCAAAGGCTGGTCTCTTTTGATTGTTCGATACTCCATCTTATAGTTTCTTTTCAGACATCGCTATTGCAACATTGGATCGAGACTCTCTCCTAGTATTCCCTCAATACCCACTACCCACCTTTGCACTTCTTTCTCGACACCTTCGTCATCGTCTTCCAAAGCCTCGCTAATAAAAGGCAGCATCTCGGGCAAAAGCGACAGCCACTCTTCTCCCATCCTCTCAGTCAAAGCCTTTTCACATTGTACAGCGGCTAGCCGGACGGCTGCGTTGTCAGAGCGCATGTACTTCAATATAGCCGCATTCATCTCTTTATGGTGAGCCGAAGAATCTGTTGCCACTGCCAATTCGACGATGGCAGGAATGAGCTCTGGTAGGAGGTTGATGTTGGCGGCCTGGGCGAGCTGGCTGAGGAGAGCGGTGGAGACGGGGGTGAAGTGGGTGGGAGCTTGATAGAAGTCTCGAGAGGTGTCAGCCCGATCAGTACCAAGCTTACCCAAGGGGTATCTTACCATCCTGATCATGCTCAAACGTCTTGGAAAGTGTTAGGACGATTCGGCGCCAAAGGACTATCGAGGTGTTGGCCACTGGAGAAGCCTCTTCGAGTATCTTGACGGATTCTTCGATTATCAACCCGGCATAGCTGGTCACAATTGACTGTAGAGATATCATCAGCAACACAGGAGAGTATGACAGTTCTATGAACTCACCTTTAACGTGTCAAAGAACTTAAGTAGAAACGTATAGCAAGTGACCTGCCTGTGAATGCTCGCCTTGTTGTCATTCTTCGGTATTGGCGTCATAGTCCAATCCAGCATCCGCAAGAAGAGTGGTCTGAAGGTGGCATCGTTGAGCTTGTAGATCATTGCGATGACGGATTGGTTAACCAAATTTTCAACCCCATCAAGATCATCTGCGTCGTAGCTATCTTCTGTGGGAGGTGAGAGCTGAATGCGACGCAGATCGAAGATCTTGAGGAACAGACGGCTCAAGGTCTCCGATTGCTTTACAATCATAGACTTTGATTGCCGATCTATTGCTTGGCGAAGGATCTGAAGGTACTCTTTTACAGCCTGTATCGTCATCAGTACAAACCTTGCGTTGAGCGACCGGATCACTTACCAACGGGCCCCCGGTTATCGCACTGGGCCATGTCCTTTCCAGCGCCGCAAAACATTCTTTGGGCTCCACCTGCTTGGGCACCAATGCTAGTGCCTCGGAGCGACGCTGATCGCATGACTTGCCTATTTCCGCGTTGGCAGACTCGTACGATACTGTCAGTAAACGGTCCAAATCGGCGCCAGCGATCGTCCAGGGCACATATATGAGAAGAGCCTCCAGGAATGAGTAGACTCCGTTGTGCAGGCTTTCGTCTTCGACATCTTCTGCTATGCTAGCACCCAGATGGCTGATAGCTGTAGGAAATGTTCCAGGTACAATTGAGATGAACATGTCGCCACATGCCTCAACCATAGTAGCTAAGCAGAGTAAGGAAATGACCTGTAAATTGCTCTCGGCTGCTCCTAGGCATTTCTCTCCAGAAATAGTCCGAGCCGCAGCAAGGACTGCAGATGGCTCTTTCTTGCCAAATTTCTCTGTAATACGATCTACACAAGTAATCGCCGTATGCCGTAAATCTAAGTCCTGCGTTCCTTCTATGACAATGACGAGCTGGGGAAGGAAAGCTAGACATGCTGTCTGGGAAGCTTGATTTAGCTTTCTATCATTAAGACGGTGTTCGAATGACCGGAGCACTTGTCGACGAACCTAACATGGGTCAGCTATATTTTGGTATGAGAGCATGGGGCATACTAACATTGCCGTCTGTTCGTTCCAGTAAGCGTTGGAGGATCTCAACCATTTTCCCTAACGGCAACAATCCAATAGAGGAATTTAAGGCTTGCGTGCATACGGCCTCCAATTGCCTGTTGCCCTTGCTTTGCTCGGAAAGAACGAAGACTTGCTCAAGGACCATTTCGTAACATGGCCGTATTGCAACGGCGTCCTCCCCATCATTGCCAAAGATTATAGATGCTTTGGAAACCAGCCCAACATCGCCGAGAATAGCGATCACAAGTGGAAGCAGACTGGCAACGGCATCTTCGATGGAGTGGTCACCATCGACGGTCAACAACCGCGCAGATACTGTCGGTTTTGGCTTTGAGACATCAAGTATAACCTGCAGAAACCTCTCTATTGTCTGTAGTAGATCAATCAGCGCCTTTTGTATGCTATTTCGAGCATCATTATCCTACCTGGAGACGTATCTTCACATCATAACGGCCGGCAAGGTCGGTAGCGAATTGAAGCACTTTGCGATTGTTTCGGTACCTGTCCAGCATGATCGCAAGGAGGGCGAACAGATAGTCAGTGGGACCAACTTTATCGGCCAGTGAAGTAAACAGGTCCAGGCGTCGCCGGGGGGGAATATGTCCAAAGGCAGCAGCAAAGCTGAGGAGTAGCTCCGACACTCCAGCGAGAGGATCGCCTTTTCGTTTACGTAATGACTGCACCAGCCGGGGAATGATGGATTCCATAGTCTTCAGACGTGGGAGTTAGCTAAAATATTCACCGGTTTGTCGGATTACATACCTGCTTGACTACGTATGCTGAGAAATCGTCGTCCTGATGCAAGGTATGAGCGCCCATAAACGTAAATATAGGCATGACGCTATGTAAAATCGTTTCTGGCGCGACCGTTGCTAAAGCGGATACAAGAAGGAGAGCAGTGTTTCGGACTTGGGGGCTCTCCGTGCTTCTAACACAATCAACAAGGACATCAGCTCTGATAACAAATCGATCGACATGCAAAGTGGAGAAGTTCTGCTCGAGATCAGCATTCATCTCAGAAGCAGAGCAATATGCACGTGGAAGTAACACCTACCTCGACTTTCTTGACGATTGCGAGCATACTATCCATAGCCAAGAGTTGGAGGTAGCTGGTCGCCATGTACGAACGGCTGGATGCATGTTGTAAGTCTGAAAAAATAAGGAACAGCCCCTTGAAAAGCTCAGGATGCCTCTCTGGCTCCGACCCTTCCACCAATTCAAGAACAACAGTCATACGCCTGACGATCGAAAGTGGTTCTATTGCATCAGAGTAGGCAGTATCCGTTGACTGCCCAAGACTGGTACGCCGACGTTTTGACGCCGGAGCCTTATCTGGAAGGCCCGACGATACTGTCGGTAATCCTTCGATGAATGACTGCAAGATTGCGGTAGGCAAGGGCAGCGCCCGTAAAGTCTCTATGGCTTGAACGTCTTGGTCATCAATTCTTCGGCGTTCTCTGCATGCAACCGCTTGCTTCAGCAGCATCTTCGCAAAAGATGCCTGCATATCTGATTTCATTGATGACCAGATCCTTTGAATGTGGCTCAAAGCTGCCACTCTAAGCATTGGAGATATTGATTGACCTTCAGGTTGAGTGATGGCCTCCAGAGTCTGTAAGCCCTCTCGATCTGCTGGGGTGACGATGTCTACCACCTGGTCCAAGAAGCGCAGTGGGTGGAGTTCCTCTTGCCGAAGACGTCTTTCCAGCTCTTGCTGATTTTGGCTCATAACATTGGACAGGAGAGGCAACAACAGCTTCGTTCTTGATGTGCTGCCTATCTTCGGGATTTGGTTCAACATCCGAAGAAGGCGAAATTTGACGCTATACAGAGGCGTGTTGACCACATGACTGCAAAGACAATTGAAGATCGCCAAGCGCAATGCTGTCTTCAAATCATTTTTTGTGGCATGTATGGCCTCGCTATGTTTTAAGCCATTAAGGTTATCAGAAAGAAGCTCTGAGATGTGCCTCTCGTCGGGCAAGCACTCTTCAAGGCCTGGAACCAAAAAATGTGCCAGAAATCGATGGGTTTCGATCACGGAGAGCCACGACAATTCCGTCGTTTCCTTGCCTTGTCCATATATCTGCTCTTCACCCAAAATCGGCAACCTTTCACTTGTCTTCTCCTTCTCATCTTCTTTTGCATAGGCTGAGGCCAAGGCCAGGGCAAGCTTTGCTGCTGCATGGCGGACTTTTACAGATTGATCAGCCAGCGCAAAGAGCAAATATGGGAGTAGTATTTGCACATCAGCGGTCAAAGGTTCAACCTCGACGTAACTTGATACTGATCGAATTGCTGCCGCCCGAGCGATCGCTGTACTGTTGCCGCACCATACTCGGATGAAGAATGACAGAAAAAGTGGCTCGCTCATTCCCAGCGATTTTCGCAGTACAGGCAGATTGGCGAATCTCTCAACATCCGTCAATGAAGCAGAGATGGCAATAAAAGCATGTTCGAGACTACCGAAGACATACGAATCGGAGTGTGATAGGAACGAAATCTCATACGCTGTCCTGGTAGGAATCTTGCTAGTGAGAGTCTCGAAATTTTCTGTCAGCATTTGCTCATCCGCATCATCCATGCCGACATCCTCAACCATCAAAGCTGATGGCTCTCCGTTGGGCAGTAACAATCTCTGAAGCTTTAGCTGCATTTGACTGTCGGTAAGCTTGGCTTCCTTAACCGTAGCCTGTACAAGCTTTCCAATGGAGCTAGAATTTGCAAGACGGAGAATGAGGTCTATCAACGACCCCTGCACAGCAAAGTTGGGGTTCGTGTCCGGTGTCATCGTCTGTGCAGCCGAGAGGACTGAATGGATGGCGCTTGTGGTAGAACCTTCATCCATAAGACCGACTTCCATTAGAGTTCTCAAAAGACGTACTCTACTAGAATCTCTAGTCTTTTTGAGGCCACTGACTACGCCGAGAACCAATCCCAGAGTCAATTTCTCAACTTTGTATTGTTCCCGAAGGATCAAGAGGTCATCCTCGAATTTCTCAAGTGCTAAGACAGCTTTGAACACACTCTTGGGTAATCTAGCGTTTGGACTTTGCTGTGCCAAAACAGAAAGGCAGATCAGGCCTGCATGGGAGGTTTGAGACCAGTCAGAAGTGACGGCTTCCATCAGCGCCGTTATTACACCCGCCTCGAGCTCAGCTTTGGAAGCTAAGACGGTCAGAATCATATAACACCCAACCCGGAGATCAGGCACTCCCTCCATTGAGAGTCCCTCGTTGAGTATCGGCAAGAGTAATAGGGCCACATCTTCTTGATTCTGCCTCTGGGATTCTAGCCTGGCCGAGCGAGCTTGATCAAGCATCGAAACTGAGGCTTCAGTAGCAATGGACGCCCAGAACGATATCAGGGCTGGATGCTGATAACCCAAACGGCTGGACTTCAG
Organism: Stereocaulon alpinum; assembly: GCA_018257865.1. Taxonomy (NCBI): domain Eukaryota; kingdom Fungi; phylum Ascomycota; class Lecanoromycetes; order Lecanorales; family Stereocaulaceae; genus Stereocaulon; species Stereocaulon alpinum. The sequence goes on along the minus strand of JAEUBA010000054.1, from coordinate 179,132 downwards.
AACGTGCGCACTCAAGAGACCAAGGAATGAACGATCGTTTGATGCAGTGTATGCAATTGTATGCCGTGGAGGACTTACAAGTGACTGGATGTATGGATGGAGAAACTTGAGGGTCGAGGGCAGTCTTTGTGGTAGTATCGAGAGCAACGTTGCGAAGATCGGGGTGGCATGGAGCGGGAGGAATGAGAGTATTAGACATGATGTGTTGTTCTCGTGGACCCTATAGATAGAAGCGATAAGCAATAGTGGTCTGCGTAAGGACGAGGCACTTCGTGCCTCACCTCTAACTCACCTAAACCTTCTCACCAGCCATTCCACCGCCTTAATTGCTGGTCTTAGTAGCAGCTTGCTACTAATCAAGCATAGGAAGTCCTCAAGGACGCCATCCAGCTGTTGATTCTGGGCAGCCGTCAATTGTGTTCGGTCTTCCTGTTTGCTCTGTTCGCTGAAGATGTTTCCGACAAAGTTGCCAAAGTGTGAATCAAGACGGCAGAGCTCCTCGAACCCTTCATAGCATATCTGGTATATAGTATCGAAGTCTTGTGTTGCGGCGACACCTGGTTCGAAGAGAAGGGATTGCGAGTGGGCTTTCTTCTGAGCTTTGAGGTCGAGCGGATTGGTAGACTGGGCGCGGAGCTGGGCCAACTGGGTTGCGAGGGCAGTTACCATGGCGGTCTAGGAGGGTTGAGCTACCCAATACGCTCATTCATCCATGAGCTGGATCGTGGCGGTATCAGATATTGACCTCCAGTCTTTTCGCGGGTCTCAAGAAAATGTCCTTTAGGGAAGGTATGCCGAGCCACTCCTGCCAAGAGACTTTGATAAGCCTACTGCTAGCGATATGATCTGGTCAGTAAGATGTCCTTCGCGTTGACGGTATGACGCCGAGGTAGAACCCACTTAATTACGGTGATTGTCTGAAGACTCGTTGTCTTGCCGATGTTTCGACCTCGGTCCTACAACTGTTTACATTTCATATGTCTGCCGAAGCCGCCAAAGATGGGAGTAGAGCAATCCCCAAGTTTGCAAGTTTCCGACCAAAGAACGCTCTCAACGATCGAGCAGATGGTATCCAGCCTGCCGGTAACAACATATCGCCTCAATCTCCTCTTCGTGAAAGGCGAAAGGTAGATGATCACTATCGCAGCCGCTACGGTCAAAGGGCGAGGACGCAAGGTGACGAGCTTGCCTCACTGGAATTTGCTGATGTCGTTCACGAGACCAGAGATAATTCTCAGGGGTCTTTTGTAGTTGACAGGGCCGGCGATACGAATAATCTCACCTTTGGCGGCCTTCATCGATATGCAATTCCCTCATACCATCGCGTGGGTGCGGGCAATGTTTTAGGCTCGTCACGAGAACACAGAATCGACAAATCGATTAGTAATGATAAAGGGTTGATACTATCGAAGGATGTGCATCACTTGCAAAGTAGAATTGACCGACGCTCGTTGTGGAAGGGTACTAGCCGAAAAGTTCCACAAGAGCTTAGGATCAAGCCCTACCAAATGCCAGATAATGATGATATAGCGGATTTTGTCGCCCTCAGCGCTAATAGAAGGACCAGAAGAAGACGAGGGAATAACGAGTCAAGCTCGGATGTATCTTCATCCTCGGGTGACGACGATAAGCATTACAGATCCATTGTAGGAAAGGCTAGATCTAATGAGGAGCCTGCTGATCAAGACCTTATCTACAATGTTGATGAGTTGTCATCGGATGAGTGGGAACAAAGCCGGCCTTCTACCATAGATGAATCGGTCCAAAGAAGACGGATCGAGCTGTTAAAGAGAGTAGATTCAGATCCGACCAACTGCGACCCCTGGCTGGATCTAGTCAACCAGCAAGACCAGATTGTTGGCATGAAACCCTCTAGAAGGATAAGACTCACCGATGCGGAAAGAAGGAGCAATGCCGACGTCAAATTATCAATTTACGAAAAAGCTATGGGTAAAGTGAGCAGCTCGGAGGGGCGAGAGACTTTACTGCTTGGTATGATGGAAGAGGCGATCAAAGTGTGGTCGGGTGAGAGATTGTCATCTCAATGGGGAAGCATACTAAAGGACAATCCTGGATCTCTAAAATTGTGGACTCGGTTCTTGGATTTCAAGCAAACGGCCTTCACCTCGTTCAGATATGATGACGTTCAGAATGTCTACTTAAGCTGCTTGAGCATTTTACATCAGGCCCGGCAGACAATTGGGAAGACCATCACTGAAATGGAGAGAATTCATGAGATTCAAGTCTATGTGGTACTTCGTATGACCTTATTCATGAGAGAGTCTGGCTTCTCAGAGCTTGCGACTGCAGCGTGGCAGGCCTTGCTAGAATATCAATTTTTCAGACCAACTCAGCTTCAAGGCCATGAGCACGAACAGGGCAAGCCCCTGCATGAGACTCAAATGTCAATGTTCGAAGAGTTCTGGGATACTGAGGTTCCTAGACTGGGGGAGGAGAAGTCCGAGGGCTGGGCAAGCTTTTGTCTGAAGCAAGGTGGTCCTCCTCAACCGAGCACTGAATCTACGATTATCATGAAAGACGGCCAAGATGTCTGGGGATCATGGCTTGCATCAGAGCGTAGGCAGGGCCTTCTTGCTCGGAAGCCTGCTCGCACTATTGACGAGGTAGAAGAGAATGATCCATACAGAGTGATTTTGTTTTCCGATATTCGACCGTTTCTGATCGACTCACCTTCGGAAAAGAATCTGAATATTCTGCTGGATGCCTTTCTGATGTTTTGTCGCCTTCCGCCTTATGAGACAGAGAGCAGGGATGTTACTTCGAAAATCTGGGCTGGAAATGGTTTTCTGCGCAATGAAGCCTTGTCTGAATCTAACAGTCTCTCACAGCTGTGGAGAGTTCAAGCACCCCGGCCGCGAAAGTCCACATCGGAGTCCAACAGTACGCAAAATAAAAGCCTGGGTGACAGTTCCCATAGCAAAGATCCCTTCAATTTTCCGTTGCCCAATTGCCGGCTATCCTCGGGCGTTCTATATGCTGCCACAGGCATTTGGTTCTCACCATTTGATGCATGGCAAGGCTTGGGGAATCAGGATTCTATAGAGATGACTTGGGTAATCCAAGCACTTAAGACACTTGCGTTTTCTGGCGTCGGTGGAGATAGCCTTGCGGAGTTCCTCATAGCACTGGAATTGCGCTTGTCTCCCGACAGTATCAAGAAAACATCAAGGACTTTGCTGAAGAAGCAGTCAGCCAACCTTCGTCTCTACAATGCATACGCACTTGTCGAATATCGTCTGAGCAACCCGAGTAAAGGCGAGAACGTGATCGTTACCTCCATCAATATGGCCAAAACGCTCGACTCTTCGCAAGAGGAATCTTTACTGCTGTGGCGCACTTGGGTCTGGGAATTGATGAGTGCTGGAAACACGCAAGACGCTCTACAGCGCTTGATACAATTCGCTAATGACAATATTCAAACCACTATAGTGAAGACAAACCAGCCTGAAGACCAGGGTACGAAGCCTGCTTTGCTACTCCGTACAGAAAACGCACTCACCGCTACCCGCGACCACATGTTCTCCCTACACAAATACACGCACGCCTCACTTGCCATAGAATGCCTCATCCTACTCAACTACCTGAAATCCTCCTCCCTCCCCCCAGCAACCTCAACATTCAAATCCAACCTCGCCCTCCTCCCACCCACCTCACCAGCCACCGAGACCCTCCACCAATCCTTCGCCCAACTCCTCTACCACCACACAACGCACACCCACCTCTTCAAGCCCGCGGAAATCCGCTCCCTCCTAGCAGAAAGCATCGCCCAATACCCCACCAACACAATCTTCCTCTCCCTCTACGCCTGGAACGAAGCCCGCTTCCGCATCGACGACCGCGTCCGCTCTATCATTAACGACGTCGTACTCTCAAACAACATCAACAACTCCTCTCCCACCTCCCGCAACGAAAAAGGCGACAACGTCACATCCCACTTCTTCGCCATCCATACCGAACTCCACCGCACCCTAATATTCGGCTCCAACAACCAAACAATCCGCAGCACCTTCGAACGCGCCATCACCAGCCCCACCGGCACCCATTGCGCAGGCCTATATAAACTCTACTTCCTATTCGAGCACTCCAGAGGCGAGTTTGCCAAGGCAAAAGCAGTGTTCTGGAGAGGCATAAGAGCTTGTCCATGGGTAAAAGACTTATACATGTTAGCATTCGAATATTTGAGGGAGGAGATGGGCGAGGGGGAACTGAGGGGTGTATATGAGCTCATGGAGGAGAAGGGAATAAGAATCCATGTTGCGTTAGAAGATGAAGATTGAGTGCTTCCTACTGGAATGACGGTCAAAAAGCGCAGATGGTGCTTTGCGCGCTTTGGGGAATGCGGTATGACAGACAGGCTTCTTTCCCTCCGCAATGGTATTTTCGGATCGGGACGTCATTGAAGGAGTGACTATGCTGCTCCCGCCCTTGCAAATCCCCAATACTGCCGGCTTTAGACGCCTTTCATTGAGCAATATTGTCGGGTTGCTTGAGCAGAGGTACGGGCGTAACAAGGGACTAGAGCTTTCGAGACATGGTGCTGGAGACTCGACCAAGGGAGCAAAAACTCAAAAGTACTGCTCATGCTCGCTAGCAAATTCAGCATTGGCAGCTGTTCTTCACTCGAAATATTCGTCATTGAGGGCGCGATAGTCATCTTAATAGCAAGAGTCACGCTATCTAGTTACCGATATATCTGCTCTATTATCCCAGCAAAAGCCCTACGCAGCAAGTAGACTTCGCTCGTCCATACCAAAATTCAGCATATGCCATCTATCCCTCTATCACCAAAGCGCCATCCATGCAACGCAAAATCTCTATGCTCATCCCGAAGTCTTGGCAAAAACAAAAGATATGGGGTTCCCTTCATCCTTTAGTACATTCAACAGGACCTCATCATGAATCATAGCCTCCATGTCCTCGTCATCTTCCGTTGCGAACCTCGAAGTATCGATATGTGAATACGCCATTAGCGATTCCATCTTCTTGCCGCCTTTCTTCGTAGGTGAGATACGGCGTTCCTTAATCTTCCGCTCCTGCTCCTCCATATCGACTTTATTCGCTTGGATGAGGACAGGTATATCCGGCAGATCCTGCTCTTCATCTTCCTCATCGCCAATAGCTAGTATCTCGATAGGCATGACATTATCAACAGCACAGTCCGGTAATCCTCTTCCCTCGCACGCACAACCAAGCAAATCATGCGTCTGGCAAGACAACCCCTCGTCTAATCTGAAAAGATCCTTGAGCTCTTCTTTCGAGAAGTTATTGGTCGTTCCACCTTTCTGATCCATGATATTGCTCGCAAGTCCCAACTTCGTAACCTGTCTCTGCCAGATCTTCTCATCTATACCTCCCGCCATCAAGAATCTATAGATGATACACGGTCTCTTCTGGCCATCTCGGTGTATGCGTGCCATGGCTTGTAAGTCTGTGGCCGGGTTCCAGTCAACATCAAAAAGCACGAGCCGAGATGCACCAATCAAATTGAGGCCCACACCACCTGATTTGGCCGAGAGGAGGAAGGCGAAGTAGTTGGAGGAAGGGGAGCGGTTGAAGGTGTCGACTAGGTCTTGACGCTTCGTTGAGGGAGTAGAACCGTCCAAGCGGAGATAGGGGTAGCCGAGAGAGGCGAGGAGGGTTTGGAGGAGGTCGAGGGTCGTCGTGTAATTCGAGACTAGGACGACTTTCTCTTCCGTCGTCGTCTTCAGCGTATGCAAGAGCTGATCGAGAGCCCGCAACTTTGTGCTTCCAGCACTGGTTCGAAGGAGTTGAGGGGGGATGTTGGCTAGAAGAGAGGCTGTCGTAGAGCTTACAGGCGCTGCAGGATCCGAAAGCGTTTTGCTGGCGAGCAAGGATGGGCTGTTGCAGACCTTCTTGAGGACAGTGATGAGGGGAAGAGACGCTTCGTAGCTGCCGAAAGCCGCTTGGAAAGCAGGACACGCAAGAACATGCTGATAAGTCGATGCTTGAGCAACCGTTGGGCGGCATAGAAGGACATATTGCGTCTTCGAGGGTAAGTACTTGGAGAGGATGTCCGCAGTTCGGCGAAGTATGAACATGCTTGTCAATAAACCTAGCTCTTCGCTCCTTGCTTCGCCTTTTTCAATGTCTTTCTTCAGAGCCTCTGGTTGTCTGGACTTGACAATAGGCATTTCAAACTCCTTTGTAAACGTCTTGAATGAGCCCAATAGATCCGGATTGACAAAGTCTACCATCATGAAGAATTCGCTTAGATCGTTCTGAATCGGTGTGCCTGAAAGGATCACTCTTCTCGAGGTGTTCAAGGACTTGATAGCCTGTGCACTCTTATTCTTAGCAGTCTTCAGACGATGACCTTCATCAGCAATAACAATGTCGATGCCGTGCCCCTTCTTGAGATCGTCTGCCACAGTCCTCAGCTTCTCATAGCCAATGATCATCACGTTATAAGATTTTCCCTTTGTAAAATCACTGATGCGTTTCTTGTTGTCGTCGAAAACGTAAACTCCGATCCTGTCACCGCCGAGCCATTTACGAAACTCCTTACGCCAATTGTTGATCAGAGTGACAGGACAAACGATGAGAGCTTTCTTAATAACAGGCGGCGGATCAGCCGAACCCTCAGTGACAGGGTTCTGCTTCAACAACGTCCATAGGAGAGCAATGGTCTGTAAAGTCTTGCCGAGTCCCATCTCATCAGCCAGAATGGCACCCTGGCCTTCGAAATCACGCAAGCCCATGACACACTCATACATGAACTTGACGCCCTCACGCTGATGCTCCCGTAAATGTTTAGTAAGTATAGGATCGACAACGACGTCCACTACTTGTTTCCCCCTCGGCACAGCCTTTGGACGCTTCATGACAATTGCATGGGGTGCGGTAGGGTCGTGGCGAGGTGTTGGCTCCTTGGTCTCTTTCCTGGGAAGGATCGTGCTGGCAAGCAAGGGACCTTTGAACGGGGTTTGGGACGCCACGCTGCTTGGAGCTTGCACATTGAGTGTCTTCTTTGCCTCCTCTTTCTCAAGTAGCACATTTGCGTTGGTCTCTAGTCTCGGCTGCGGCTTTGGCAACGATGTTTGTTGGACTTCTGGTTTAGGCTTAACGCTGTTGGTCCCCAGGAATGGTCGACCAGCCATGAAGTCTGCTTTTGATATCACAGAGTCAACTTCTACCTCTCTTCCGCCTATGCATAACGGAGAGCCAGGAAGGAGGGGTGAATTGCAGGCTGTCCTTCCCATGTCGCGTCCCGATATATCTTGCAGGTAGGCATATCCACCGCCAACATGTAGGACCCCATCGCCGTCCCATGTTTTATGCTTCTTGTTGGTATACTTCCGCCTGTGCGCAGTAGATTCAGCAAGCGTAGAATGCTCGAACCCTGTCGGGTACGTACCAAAGAACATTGTAGTAGCCCTCAACCACACTATCGAGTGGTGGTGTAGCTTGCGCTGCTACCGTAGGATTCTTGACAGGTAACAGAGGCTTGCGAGGGAGGGACGATATTCCAGGTACTTTGAAGACCAGTTGGGGTCCAGTGGGCTTTTCTGAGTCCTCCTGCTCGGTACTGATTCGCCTTCTCTTGGCCTGGTGCTCATCAAGGTCCAGACCACCTGACATGGAGACATTGTCGACCTTCCTCAGCAGAGGCGGCCGGAAGGGTTTTCCGATCATGATTGGAATATCTGTTCATGACCTTGAGCCTTGCAGGAACAGCTGTCGCGTGGGCTCGGAGGTAATAATGGTGTGGTCGAGTGGAGTGATGACAAGCGCCTACAATTTGACGCGACGCGAGATCACATGTCATTGGCTTCCTCTTGCGCTACAACAATAGGTCCTAACTACACAAATCTTTTGGGTTGTATTCAGTGCAGTGGAAACTGCTATTTCATTTCTAACTGTTTGTACGTCGAGTTGGTGTGATGTCCGAAGTGTTCTGCCATTTACAAGGTTACCGAATCCGTCGGAGTGAAACTTATCTCAAAATACGCAGATATATGTATTCGTGAGTAGTTATTGACGATGCTGTTGGCGTAAAACGTTTCTCTCGCAGGTGCTGGGTATCGTTGCCCACCTATGGACGGCCAGTAGTGGTAACACAACCATGTTGAATATGATCGCTCCTACATATACACAAAATAGCCTAGCTGCCCATGTTCAAAGATCCAATAGAAGTGCTCTAGAATGCTTCCAATTGCGTCCCTGATAGCAAATTTATAACCACACAAATGCCCGTTGTCTGCTTTTCCATCGACTCCTTTGGATAGATCTTTCCTCCAGTCTCCACCGCTAAGAGCCACGCAGTGTATGTTAGATGCAAGAAATGGCTAAAGTGTGCACATGGTAGAATTAAATTGAGCCGAATAAAGTGGCAAATTCTCGCCCTGTAAGTCTAGGAAATAGCGATAGCTAAGTATCATGACCGGCTGAAAGTGTAGTGTTTATTCGCTCAATGATGCTTGCCACCAGTGTCTTGAGGATGATGAGAGTCATCTTGTCCAGGGTTGGCCTCTTCGTAGTTGTTGTACTTCACAAACTTGTAGTAGCCGCCCGAGATCAGAGCACCTAGGAAAGGACCAACCCAGTATATCCAATGATCATGTTGAAAGTTGCGGTTCGCAACGGCAGGCCCGAATGATCGAGTAGGATTGAGAGAGCCTCCCGTGAAATACACTCCTGCGAACGGTCAATCGGTACTTGTGTGCTGAGCGAATTGGGTGATAATTGAGGTACGTACCTGCAAGCTCTGCAACGAACAATGCGAGACCGATCCCAACGGGAGCAATGAAGGTTGCTTTATTCTTCTCAGCGGCCAACATCAGGACTGTGAAGACGAGTTCTGCTGTCAGGAACATCTCAATGAACACGCCTTGTGCTTTGGAGACACCTGGGGCCAAGACGGTCTCAACGATTAGGGGACCAGGGAACATTGCCGAACAGAGGCCGGCAGCAACCATGCCACCAAGCATTTGCGCAGGAAAGAGTAGGAGACCACGAAGCGCTGGCAAGGTGCCTGTGATGACCATGCCCAGGGTAACCTGGCCGTGTGTCAGACAATTTTCGTCCACACGAATAGACTCAACATGAGGCTGGGTAGCGTACAGCTGGATTGAAGAGGCCGCCACTTATCCTGTAGAAGACCCAAGCTGTTACTGCCAGGGAGAAACCGAAAGCAAGGCTTATGAACATAAGCTGTTGAAGGTTCGGTCCATTATTTGCAGATAATGTGTTGGCAACCTGGGTTGCAGCTGTTCATTATCAGGTTATTGAGGACCACACATGGAAACTCGACTAGATGGTTAGACGTACCGAAAGCGAAGTACAAAAACATGAACGTTCCAACGAACTCGCCAGACATGGCAACCATGTGGGCTCGGACGTCCTTGGCCAGATAACCGCCATCATCATTGTGATTCCGCTCCACGTCTCGGGTTCTTGTGCGAGTGTTGGACGTTGGAGCAGAGTTGCCCGTGGGGCGTCGAAGAGGATTCTGCATGTTTGTTTCTGAAAGATGCAGGCCCGCTTGATTGGTTGCTTCACGACTTCAAGTTTGGTGCAAAGATGGAATTGAATTAATCGTTGACGGAAGAGATTCTAACCAGATGAAACGGTTTACCTTGGCGGAGGTACGTCAGGCGTAAAACAGTCTAGAGCTGGGAAGATCTTTTGGTCCGCAATTGGATACCGGCGGGAAAGAGTGGGAAGGCATGAAGGCTTCTTCCACAGGGTAGGAAATGATGATCGCGATGGAACGTGTGTGGCGCCATAGCGGTGGAACAGGCCGAGACCAGGCGTGCTAGGTTTGCCCCAGATGGGATGAGAGGTGTGGCCGGAAAACGATGACATCGTCTGCCTGAGTTGCCCTGATTCGCTCAACGGCAACGCCAACACAATCCTCCGCTGTCGATCTCGACAAGTGGCTTTTCATCTTCAGGGATGGGAGCGGAAATTACCTCGAACTTGCAAAGGGGGCTGATGAAGGGTAAGAGTGGTTGTTGATCAAACAACGAACTGCCAAGCTCGCCCTCGCCACAGTCAGATTCCAACGAGGGCACATCATGCATTTGCATACATCTTTAATTCGTGGCTGGACTGTAAAACTTCCGAGACGAAAGTTAAACAACCTAGCCAGATGTATAACTCTGCAGCCAAGTGATTAACTTCAGCTCTATTTATCGTGGAAAAGGTCTTACTATTACGAAGTTGGCAAACCCTTGACTTCATGTTGGCAATGACGACAGGAGGAAATGGTGACGCCCAGGATGCGATTTGCGCTTTGCGATTGCTCGCGCGGACATGAAACGATGGCAATTCAATCTCCCATCAACGGCATGGATTAAATTAGCCTGGGGTTAGGGCTGGTCTATTGACCGTTTGTGGCGGACATTTGCACCTAATCACCCCTAATTGGTTTCCCGTTTCCCCTAGAACTAGCCATTTTGACTTCAAAAAGCCGTTGGGACGCACGCTTACATAGCTCGCATGGCAGGCGACACATGAAACCCACAACCTTCAGATGTACCTGGTTGTCATCTCTCTAACAAAGAGGAGACAAGATACCGAAGTAGAGACATATTTGCCAGCTGGAGGTGCTTGTGCCCGCCATCCTCTACATTACAACTTGTCCTATCTCATTGCGCCTTGCAGTCCAACCTTGTACTTCCCCTCCAGATCAATACGAATGACAATTTACCTCTTCTATTACTACTTTGACCCCAGGTAACGCCGTTTCGAACTCAAAGTATGCCTGTATGAACACTTTCAGACCAAGGAAGATGTCGCCCTTAACTCTCTGATTTGTTGACGTCTGCACATCTCAACGCCGTCCACCTCGAAGCAACTTTGGTCCCAAGGTTCACTTCAACCGGAGGCCGCGTTTCCTAGTCTTGCCGTTCAGGATGGTAATACAGAGGCTAAACTCTTCCCTGACTCTAAGCATAGGCCCTTTTGCGTTCAGCTCTGCTTCCTACCAATAACCATCGATGCACAGCTCGCCGCTCGCCGCTCTTACAGATACGCCTGCTCTCAGCTCTGCTTCAAGTGGAACCTCGTCTTTTACAACTTCCTCACATGCCTAGTATGTCTCTTTCAAGCCTGGCTAGCTCAAAACCTACAACTTACCGAACCTGGCTGAGTGCTTGTCTACACATGATGGTGAAATGGACCGCGTACTACCTGAAAGATTACGGTTGGGGAATTCGATGAGGTTCAAGACGTACGCGCTGATCATGGAAGGACGTAGTTGCGTCCTGAGCCACCAGGAGGGCGAAATCTGGGTACATGATAGCCCGACGGTCTTCAAGGCTGGGATATAGTCACAATCACTGCAGTCGCCGTTCAGCTTGCAACAACTAATTATCTCGAACCATAAGTTTCAGTTTTCTTCATGTTCTGTGCAAAGGACTTCCAATTAGAACTCTTCGTTGTGCTGTTGTCGTATATGAAAGTTCCATCTGATTGATTTGCCGGGCGAGCTTATCTCGAATTTTCTACTACTCACTTTCCTAGATTGATCCATTCCCCAGAGCTTTAGACTATTCTGGTCGCCGATTCTTGATTCTATGGAATATAAATATGTCTCCTTATAATTCTGAGGCGTCGGAGAATCATGGGTACTTACGTGGAGATTAGCTAGTATTCCCGCACTTGTGCGATGTATCGTAGAGGAGCACTTGCCGCTCCACCTGTTTGAAGGAAAGAACGTGCCTGCTCTTCTTGTTCAGTGTTTGAGTTAGCGTTGTTTCCCTAATATATCAATCTCGTGCTCTTCGATTCTTCAATTTTTACTTCATGTATCTTGATATTCATTAGTACAATACAATGTTACTACTATCGCATTTGATCATCGAACCAAAGCCTACATTAGTAGGTACAATGCCGTCTTTCTGGTCCCGTATGAACGGGGCACTCGAGAGGTGGACGTCGCTGCTCGTCCTGGGGGTGGGGGCGCAGATTGCGTGGGGGGTGTTGTAAGAAATTTTGATCTATTTCAAGCTGCCTGTTGGCTGATATAGGCCTATAGTATTTGGGTTTTTCCGAGGCCCAAGGACATCGCCGGCGCTCTGCCGGCTCCCCCGTCTGCGCCCCCCCCCCCTTCCCCTGGCCGCCCCAGGGCAGCGTTGAGGCTTTCGAGTGCCCCTTTTCTTAGCCGGTTGATAGGATCCGGTGTCTTGGTCGTTTTTAGTTTTATCTACCAAAAGGGAAAACGAAAAAAACGACGAACCTCAAAGTCCTTCTGCTTTGGCGGTGTCGAACCTCCTACCACATCTTCGCCAGTACATCAGCAAGATAGAAATGACGAACCTCAGCGTCCTGCTGCTTCCTTGGAATCGACTTCCCTTCCATATCATCGTTGGTATACTAGCAAAACAAAAACCACGAAACTTGAGTCCTGCTGCTTCGGCGGTGCCGAAAGTTCCACCATGTCTTTGCCGATAATAAATACCACTAGGATCAACACGATACTTGCAAGCCCCCCTGTGTTGGTAATGCCAATCTGCGACTGCGTTACGCTCGAAACATTATCAAAGCTTCCAAAGGCCTACCAGGCCATTGTGTCATACAACGAAACGAAATCGACCATGGTAGCTAAGTCGCCTTACATCGGCGGCGCCTCATCTCACAACACATCTATCTCAGGACATCGCCAAATCTCTATAGGCCTTCGAAACCGGCTTGTAACATAGCAGAATGATACCACCGATAGACTCAAATTACCCTGCATTGACCAAAAGCAATCGCTAGGACCAGAGCTAGTGGTGGATTGGCCCTATGAACGGGAGAGGAGACGGAAGCCAAGCTATGAAAGAACATATGCTAAGGCAGTTTTTAGAAGGAGGGGCCTTTTTGCGCATGTCATTGTGGGAAACAAAAACACCAGTCGACCCGCGAGTACAACTGCAAAGGACCTGAAGCTACAAGGCGCTGACATTCACATGCCTGTCGAACCCTTACCACATATGAGATGACCCTGTCACCCCAGACAGGCAAGAGAGAGAGCCGAGTCACTCATCACCAATGCGGCCATGTCAGAGAACCTCACGTATCTTCGCGGTTCAACGGAGAGCCTGTGAGAAGGGACTGGGAACATGGAAAAGATGACGAACCAGGCCATCTGACATACAAAACCCTTGGCTAAATGCGTTGAAGATACTGCTGGCATCACAGGTCCGAACAAGGGCGGGCAAGGACATTGGAAGCATTGTAGAAAACACCGTGGGAAGCTTGTACCTGACGGAATGTTTGATCTGTGTGATGGCCAATGCGTACGGACCAGACTGGTGCACTTGAAGCTGTTGGCCAGGAGGAGTAGTCGTTCTGGTGTTCTTTTGGGTACCTCGTGTCAATGTCCAATGGTGGCACTGGTGGAAAGGCGTACCTCATGGAATTGGCAGTGACCGGACAGTCTGAATTCGGAGCTGGATGTTAACTAGCAAGAATCATCTTCATACTGCTTGGGTGGCTTGATTATGACGTATCCCATCTAGTTCCAGACATTGCGGTTCGGTGAATACAAAGATGACATGGAGACCTTCGAACGGAGCTAGACGATGCCTGAGGTGAAGCAGTCCCACGTGAGATGTACAAAAAGCTGCTGCTAGTATTCGTTGCTAAGGCGCCATAGACTAGATTTGGCGCTAATGTGCTCGAGGCGGTGGATAACCTCGCCAAGGAATATAAGTTCCATTCGAAAATAGATTCATCTTCCATATGGTTATACCAATGACTAACATTAATTTCACCCTATACATCCTAAGTTTCTACCTCTATCTCCCGCCTCATCTCTTCATCTTAGGGTTCCCCGTCTCCTAGAATCTGTCCTTGATCAACCAAAGCACCCGAATAAACAGCCATCAACTCACCATGGCCATTGGCATAATAGCAGTGTCGCCCAGCCGTGGCTCCAGCCGAGTCGCACTAGAGCTCTGTAGAGAAGAAGAAGAAGCTGCAGAGAAGCAGAAGCAACTAAGGGCCCAGGAGGCAGCGCAACGCATTCAGAGACTGAAGGATGACCCTGCGTACCTGCATAAAAGGGAACTTGCAGCCCAACAGAAACTCGAAGAAGCCAGAGAAGTCGCCTTTCGAGAGCTCTTCGATTATGAATTATGGGATGTTTACAGTATTCGATCGTGGTGGATTGAATGGGATGCACACAAGGACTTCTGGGCTTGGCAACGACGGGCAAAGCTTGAGTTGGTCGAATTGAAGGAAAAGGAGCGGGTGATGATGGCTAGGAGAAAGGAGTGCCCTGTGCCGGAATCTGGCGCGAGCGTTGCTGATAGGAAGAATAATGAGGTATCGAGGCCTTGGCGTTGGTTTTGGTGAGGGATGGGGTGGAAGGGTGTAGAGGGTTTAGAGCCTAGGCCTCTAGCCAGAGAATCCTCCTCCTGACACTACCATGCCATGGGATCACTGCGAATCTGAGTACTACTGAGGAGAGGACGAGGGTTACCATGCAAATTGTTAGCCTCTCAACACATGAGCCCCAGAGATGAAATCCGTACACGCCATCCAATCTTCACCTTGCTCGTCTGTCCCAAAATGGTTCTTTTGCCATCCTAACACCTTCCTTTCTTTAATTACTTATGGGTATCCCTCATTGCTCCCATTCTCGTTCCACAGTCAAAATGGCAGGTACGTGGTGGGCCCGGCAACCAATTCCGACTCTGTGATTTTTAGATAATGCTCACCAGACCACAGGAGCCCGAGACCCCCAAGAATGTGAACTGATTCCAAATGTCAATACCTTACAAACCTCCTGCAATGTGGTATCTTCTAGACCTTCTCGTGGAAATTCTTGATACAACGCCGTGACAGACGAAGCTGTACTCATACAGTACTGCCTCTTGGCGTATATAGATTATTCGTTGGCGCTATTGCGGGAACATACTGAAAGCCTGGGTATTACCAGGGTAGGGAGACTCAAGTCTGTCATCGGTGTTGATTTGTGGTGATACAAGACTTTGTTGAGGATCTATAGAGAAGTCAGCGATATCCTGTTATAGATGTACTGGGAGACAATTCCCCGCTGATGCAGGGGGATTTAAAAGTATCAGTTCTTTTAGTCTACTATAGTACAAGATTGTACAGTAGGCCTGTAAGAGCTTTAACGATGCACTAAGCGTACCACATTCGGAGACCGTGCACTACCAGCGCAGGGAGCCTTGTATTTATCGTCTTAATTCTGACGGTATGGTGGCGAGTATGTGATAGATGACTCAACACCGCCGAAGCGGTAAGACTCTTGAGGTTCGTCGTTTTAATTGTGCTGGGGCTGTCAAACTGCCCGTGCTAACCCCGCATCGAAGCTACTCTGATAAGCTAAGAACCCATGGGTGTGTGCTGTAATTGCATAGGAAGGTTTCCAAGATTCGAGACACTTTGTAACTGCGAGCCAAACTCAATAAATTTGGCCTCTCTCCAGCGCAGATTCCGTTTCACTTTGAATCTACCACCGTGGAGTTAGCTTTCAATAAGGTACTTCACAGTGGAACATGGGCTGTGAAGGGCTAACTCCCAGCTCAGCTTTATGATCGGAATCAAGACACAACATCTCAAAGCAATCAAAACTTCAAATGAAAGCGGCATACTGAGCTGAGAAACGGTTAAGAGGTTGGGGTTATTCCCTTCCTTTCATGAAATATGGGGTAATGCCCCACGTCTAGTATGCGTGTGTTGAGCGTAATGTTACATGAACCGAATCTAGCCTCTCCAGATGCCCTGATGTACATGTCCCAGACCGTGTTTTTCCATAACCATTAGACAGCAACATGAATGAGGCACACATTTGCAAGAACTTAAAGAAACACAATACAAGCGTGAAGGTGTATACCCTTCAGGCATTGAAGAATCCACAGTAGGTGGCCGCAGTCCATGCTGATACCTCCTAGTATCGTAGTTTTCCAACAATGGAAAACGTATAGGCCGTCTCAGCTTCACCTTTCATCTGCGACAGTAATCAGTTTTGTCCTCAAACTACACGCATTACAACATACCTGAATCATGTAGACCCTAGCCCTCCCGCCCCCAACCCCACCAACAGCACCCACAACGCCCACCTCGCCATTTGGACCCACGACGTCCTCCCACACACTCAGCGCGATACCAGTCCGGGCCACGCGTTCAAAGCAACTTTCACCCAGCTGCACATCAAGCAGCACTTCCCCCTTCGTCTTCCCATTAATGACAATCCTCTTCTCATTGCTGCTTTGATGGTACCCGCCACCACTACTCGTCGGTCTTCCATCAGGCCCAGTGTTGCTCCTTTCGGGTCGCATGATAGTGAGCCTTGCACTACCCATGTCCCGCCACCTGCTCGCCGTTTCACGGATATAGAGCCTAATCTTCGCATTGCTAAGGCCGATCGGCGCGTCTTTGCCCGCACTAATCATGCCCCCAGGGACAGGAGTACTAGTGCCACTACCACTCGAGTTGTCAGAGCTCGTGTATATGCTGTTGGCCCTGCTGCCTTCACGAGAGGTGATAGTGCTGCGAGATATGTTGAACATGCTACTCCCCTTCCCAAAGCGCTTGAGCGCCGAGAAAGCACTCGTCATACTGCCAACACTGCTCTCGCTGACTGCAATGCTGGGTGTAGGCGCACTGCTGGCACGATAGCTCGAAGAACGGCCCCATCCCCCGAACCAGCTATGTTTGGAGCTGCCAGCACTGGTGCTGTTGCGGCGGTCTGGAGGAAATGAGCTGCCGGATGCACGTGCGTTCTGGAGAGCGATGAAGGTGGGATTGTGGATGCGTGAGTGGTTGATAAGGGCGTAAAGAGCTTCACACTCTTCGGGATTGCGGGAGCGGAACATAATGTTATTGCCAGATGTGATTTGGGAGTTGGGAGTTGGCGGCGAGCGAATCGAGATGTCAAGGGCCGTGCCACGACGGAGGGGAACGAGTGGCGTAAGCTCCAGGGCGACTAGAGGGCGATCGCCTTGGACCTCGTCGTTTTGGCTTGTTATATTGGAGGCGAGATCAGAGAAGGCATCTAAATCGGCAACAGGATCGGGGGACGAAGGGGGCACAATTTTTGAGTGGGCGGCAGACATTTCAAAGGCCTCTATCAAGCCCGGTGTGATGACGATGCTGCATTCATTGGGGTGTAAGCTCAGCCAGGAGCCCGTATCCGACCATGAAAAGATCGACGCGATAGTCTTGGAGGCCTTTGTCGGCTGTGCAGGCACTGTCTTATATGGTGCTTGGGAGGCAGATTCTGATGGTTTGATGGTCGAAGCCGGAGTCGATTGAGTACATGTCTTCTGAGGTTCCTTTGAGCTCGATAGACGTTCGAGTGCACCTAGAGGTATCAAGGGCGTGGGAGCATCTCCATCTTCAAGTTCCTCGTCATCAGAAGAGTCTGTTACAGATGTGGCATGTTTATGCTCAATTGTAGATGCCTCTGAATCGGAAGAGCTTTCTGATGCAGTGGATGGCTCATATTCGTGCTTCAGAGGCGACGAGGATCTTCTCGGCTTGATTTGACCTTGACTGAAGGTTAGAGTCTTAGTTCCATTCAGCTGCACCGGACTTGGTGATCGGTGAACTGGCGTGGGTGGCGGTGAAGATGAATCGGAAGTATCTGTTTTGGGTGATACGGGCCGTCTCTTAGTCAACTTGGAACACGATCGTGCCTCTTGAGGAACAATAGGAGAAGGCCATATTGGTTCCTCTTCAGACTCAATACAAGGTGTGGTGGGTGGGCTGTCCTTTCGGACTTTCGGAATATACGGAAGTTCCATAGAGGGTACAGAGGACTTCTTTCTATGATTGGGTGGTCTAGGCTTTGCATTGTGCTTTCTCTCATCCTGGTGGCGGTTGCTTACTGCAGGCTCGGGCGACAGAGACCGTAGTTTGTCTAAGCTTTGTGTTGCAGGAACGGCTGATTTGTTAGCTTTCGTATTATCTGGCAAGGAAGCATGGGCTTCACGATCTTGCTGTGATTTGTCTGCCGAACGTGGGCTTGAAGGTGAGGTACCACCATGTCTTGAAAGCCTCTTGGCTTTAGCACGCTTCAATCCAATAGAGGTACTTGTACCACTGAGCCCAAGAGCTTCTTTGAAGCTTCGCGGCGTTCGAGTTGGCTCAGAAGGCGTCGAGTCACGGACTCGGCTTTGGCTTGGTAGCGCGCGAAGGTCGTTGACTTGGTCCACATAATTCGATGACCTTGAAGGCGTGCTTGGCAATGCTTCCGTAGGCTGCTTCTGCAATTTCGCCGTTTCCCTTGGTGGTGCAACCAAGGGCGAGCTGGAGGTAATGGAGGTTGTTGATTCTTCCCAAGCTCTGGAGGCCTCGTTCGGCTTTTCACCAATTGGCACTTCAACCTCCCTAGGACTTGGTGTCCTACTTTTGCCTAGCAGCGTAGAAGCCGCAGAAGGCTCAAGGGTCGACAGAGCTAAACCGCAAGCCGATTTCGTCCTTTGATGTCGACTGAGAAAGCTCTGGGATCTGCTGATCTTCGGAGGCACTGGGGTCAAACCGAGCATCTGAACCCATTCGAAACCTGCCTGTTCATCATCTGTAATCAATGAGAACAGCTCCTGCCATTCAGATCCGTTGCCACTTATGCCTCTGATCATGACAATGATCTCGCCTTTGAGGTCCCCATTGCGAGCCGAGACACGACTAGATTGCACCGGTGGGAATAGCAGCCAGCGACCTGTGCCGTCAACCTCACAGACTAACACGTCGCCACCACCAGCAGCATTAGGAGCTTCGTCGCGAAAGATAAGCTCTACGCGACAGTCCACTCGTTGTCCACTGGAGTGCTGGAGTGCGAGATTGAAGTGGTCTCGAGCCCGAACACGGCGTGTGCGATCGACGATAACGCCGGTCAAGTGAGCAAGGGTCCTTGGGTCTCGAGCTCTAGTGGGATCGATGTTCGAAGCCGCTTCGTCTTCCAGCCTTGCACGCTCTTCATTCGAGCGCTGTCGAGCATCATCGACCAGCTTCTGAAATTTCGTAGCGAGCACCTCTGCTTCTTCGGATGGTTTAACAAAGTTTATGCCCTTGAATGTCTTGGTCAAGTACTTGAGCCTGACGAGCGGTCGTTTAAGAAGGAATGCAACGTCAACCCTTTCGCCGTCTCCGTTGATAACGTCCCCATTCTCATTTCTCGACAATCCTTCATCGAGTACTCCCGCGTTCAAACCTGAAGAGCTGGACGGGGAAGAACTGGTATCGGTAGCAGGAGCAAGGTTGACAACCACATCATGAAAACCCATGCGCCATGCTCTAAGGTACTCAGTGTAGACTTTTTGCGCGCCGTGCGCCCAGCTCTGTAGAGCAGAAGGATCTTTTTGGGGGATGCGCCCATGCAATTTTTTCAATCGCTCAAGGGCGATGCCCATATCTATGATTGGCCTCGTAAAACTTGGGTCATGATGATCCTGGGCTGAGGGATGAAAAAGGCCTGCTGCTACCACGGAGTCTGACTTGGACAGAACGCATGACAATAGCACCGGAATAACTCCATCAACCAATGTACGCAGCTCGCGCATGTACTTGCTCTCGTCGGTAGCTAACTCTTGCATTAAGTCCGGGATAGTAGCTGTAGCAAGTCTACTTCGATTCGTGCGAATACTTCGAGCTGATAAAATACTCTTACTTCCAGCTCTAGGTAATGACAAGACAGAGATAAGATCGGCGTGCTTGGTGAGCCGGCTGTTGTTTCGCTTCAGAGAATTTGGGTCAAAGTAATCCCGTGCCTCATCAGCAGCTTCATCTTCCTTGATAGTAGCATGTTGGACTATTCGTTCCGGAACTTCGGATACAGAAGGCGGTATAGCACCTCGCCTAGAATTGAAAGTCTCAACAGAAGCAATTGTGGAAAGTCGATGCTTTCCTGTCGAAGGAAATGGACGTTTGAGATTTAGACCACGAGGTCTGAGTGGATTACTGGGATCCGGCCCGTCCACGGACGACTCTGTACGATTTGACGATAGAGCTGAAGTAGCATCATTTTCTTCGTTCGGCTCTTGAATAGTATGTGATTTCCGTCCATCGCGGACTGGGGAAGACACACTTTTTCTTGCGGCCCTTCTTTTGAGCGAAGATGGTGAGGATCTTGGTGTATCCTGAACAAGGTCGACCAACTTAGATGCAGAGGTAGTACCTTCGCCCGAGCCTGACAAAGCAGAGTCCGAATCAAAGTTGGCTGGAAAGGGGTTGTCTTCGTAGATGGCAGAGCTCGGTATCCTCTTCTTTCTCCTACTTACCGTAACAGCTCGCCTTGTACCCTCCTTTGTTTCCAAAGCCTCCCAGATCCTGTTGGAATCCTCGATAGGTTCCTCCTGTGGCGTGACCTTCCTTTTCTCACGCGACAGTTTTAGAGGCGCAATAAAATCTACTGAAGGCTCCTCAGCGTCAAGAAAAGGATCTGTGGTGTCATTCAACCAAGCTTCAATGCTTGGGACTCTCGGGGCAGGGATCGGTTCTTGAACTTGCTTTGCAAAGGATTTCCTAGATTCTCCGAATATGTGGCTTAGGAGGTTGCCCTTATGCGATCTCGTACTTGCTCTCCCTTCCGAAAAGGTGCCTCTGGCAGAGGGCGAATCATCGGGATCTAGTGACTTTTGATTGCTACTTCGCCGTCTACTGTAATCGTTCTTGGTCTCGGAGGAGCTCATACGCAATGTTCTTTCCGGAGTTGGGTGTTTTCTTTGCTTGGCAAATTCTGCGGGCGGACTTGCTTGTGGTGCTCCTGGTGCCTCTATATCGCTTCCACTGTCCTTCTCGCTTTCCGAGTGGTCGCTTTGCCGTCGCCGTGGATGGTCCGGGGTTCTTCGAGACCCAGGCGGATTAACGTAGACTCGAATTCCATCGTCACCACCATCTTCTTGTTTTGAGGTCTTCCCATCGTCGCTGCCATCTACGCTTTTTCTGTTTGTTGCTCTCCTCCTATCATCTAATTTTCGCCTGTCGTCCGCGCTTGGCTTTGGGGATGGCTTTCGTCTCCGGCTTTCAACAGGCTTGGACTCTACAATTGGCTGGACTCGGATGCCATCGTCTGGCAGGGCCCATGAGGGAGTGTTCCTATTGGTAGCTTTCGGTGATGTTGTACCCCTTGTAGGACTTCTCTTTCTCCGCCAATGCTGATCGCTCACAACACGCTTTGCTGGCGCACTTCCGCTTCTGCTACGATCTCTCGCCTCTTCTCCGCCCTTATTCGCACTCCTACTACTCCTGATGGGCGTACTTGCATCGCGTTTTGCTTTCTCACTCCTTGATGGTGTCCTTGGTGTGGAGTCTCGATTTGACGTCTTGCTCTTGGACGTCGAACATTCGAGCTGGGGTTCCTCTTCTGCTCCCACATCCTCGGCGGTTACCACCCCTCCACCTTGCGCTTGCCATTGTCTGACTCGGTCTCGGACCGAATTTGTATCGTAGACGCCGAGAGGCTTGCCGACATCGATGGGCTTGTTTCTGGAGGATAACGAGAAGCGAGTTGGGGACGAAGGGAGGGACATTTGACGCTAAGTGAGAGTCAATCGAAATCTGTGAGATTTTTCATAGGTTCGCTGAGAAGACTAGAGGGTATTTGTATTGCAACGAAAGTGTTCTCGATATTGTCGGCCTAATGTTTACGAACCTTTTGCAAGCTTCATCGGCTATTCTGGTCAGGATGAGGTTGACAGTTCAGACGTGGAATCATCTTCAAAGGTGGCCTGGTGCTGCGCTGGAGCTCGAGACTTTGTGTTACGAGACAGTCGTGTCTTGCATCGTTGAATATTGGGTTCACTTTGAATTCGAGATCTCGAAACCGGGAAACGCCACAAAGTTCGAAGTTGCCACAACAACAGTTGTGCCAAGACACACGAGCTTTCTACAGCTTCACGTGACCTTCGACTGGCAGAAGGGAACTCCGAGGTTTGCCCGTCTTGGCTTCAAACCCACCAGAATTTCTCCCCACTCTTCTGATTATCATTCTTATAGCGATACTATGTACCGGACCAGATTGACGTGACTAATGGGCGCCAGAGTCATTGAAAGCAATGTGTCGTAGTATGTTACAGATCTCAGGCCAGTATTCGAACGCGAGGGTACTTGCCCGGGTAAATCTCGAATGTCCAACGACTTTCGTCAAACCCTTGTTGCCTTGTTGCTTAGCAATTCCACTTCTATAACCATCTAGCTCCTACTCACCCTAAGACAGCGTCAACTTCCAGGATTACCCCTCAGATGTCCATCCGAAGCGTGCATTTATTGCAATATATGAGCATAGCATTCTGATTTCGAAGCTTAGAAGCTACCGCAAAGCTCGAGTAGTATGCAGAGATCGAGTGGGTTGTACTACTAGTCAGGCTCACCATCCCTTCAAAAGATTCCGTTTTCTAGACGACTGGAGCAAGGGGCTTCACATTAACAACTCAAGAACTGTCCGGTCTTCACGCGACTCTCAACAATAGAAGTCCAAAACCCAACTAGGCTTAGTGATGTAGGGTTCTTACACCGAATGGGATTTAAGAAAACGACATGGTGGTATACAATGTGAAGGACACCAGCATGCGGCTATGTTTCTTATCATACCCAATGAGCACTCTTAGATCTCGAGCCTCCATTGGACAGTGTGGCTTTATCAAGCTCGATCGAACACCAAGCCAACTAGAGGGGCAGGCGGGTGACAAGAGAATGCATACACCTGCATTCATCTCAGCAACCGATTACTTCCTAACTACGGGTTTCTCGAGGGAGCTGCCGGTTAGAAAGCTGTATATATTAGTGAGTTCTATAAATTTATACTATTCATCAGTCTTCAAAGTTAGTTTCCGTGGTGTTTCTGCGGCGCGTAGGAAGCCGAAGCTATTGCGAGAAAAAGAAACGTTCTTTTCACCCGCGTGAGGGGCTGATTTGTAAACAATATGCTAAGTTACTAATGCTTTCATACTATCGAATCGAACTCGAGCTTGGTAAGGTAGCTAAGCAGTGACTGCATGAAATGGTTCAGTCATGCTTTGCAATGGCGTCAGCCTTCAGATATCCATATAAAACGAGGTTGAAAGCACCAGAAGGACAGGCGCTTTCTTTGTATTCTTCTTGCTGTGTTACATTGTATTGTACTAGGAGTCATACATCTATCATTGGATAGATCCCGTCACCCAGTCATGCCACACACTCTCATCACCGGCCCCAATGGCTTCCTCGGCGCCACCATGGTTGCCGAGGCTCTTTCTGCTGGACACAGAATCACAGGAACCGTACGGAACTTGAAAGCAGGCAAGGACCTTCTGGCAGTCCATCCTGAGTGGGATCACTCCTTGGTTGACTTCGTCGAGGTGCCGGACTATACCACTGAGGGTGTCTTTGATGAGATCTTCAAGAAGGGCGGTTTTGACTATGTGCTGCATACTGCTGCGCCTGTACTTGATAATCCGAAGAATACGGACTTCGAAAGGGACTTCGAGAAGCCTAGTGTGGCAGGGTAAGTCAAGAAACTCAATGATTTGGAGTAAGGTAGCAAGTCGATTCACTATTTGAATAGCAATATGGAGCTTCTGAGATCTGCGGCGAAATATGGGAAAGGTATCAAGGCAATCGCGGTCACAGGTTCTATTAAATCCGTCACGACTGGCAACGATGTCCAAACTAGGGAGCTGAATGCCAATGAGTGGCTTCCTGTGGGTCCTGCATGTTCAACTTACCGCGTTTGACGAAAGGCTAACGAGCTTTGTGAAGCTTGACCGAGAGGATGCGATCAAGATGCAGAACCCATCCGTAAGGGATTCTACATTGAACCCTCCTCGAACACCAGAAACATTTCGCTAAAAGAAGCACAGGTCTCCTACGGTGTCGGCAAAAAACTCGCCGAAAAGGCCATCTGGAAATTCGTCGACGAAGAAAAGCCCCCCTTCACAATCACGGCCTGCCTTCCCAGCCTCATATTCGGGCCTCCACTCCAAGCCGTCAAAGACCTAAAAGGACTAAACTGGAGCACAGCCCAGCTCTACTCCCTCTTCAATGGCTCCAATGAAACCATCCCACCAACTTCCTTTGCCGCATACGTAAGTATCTATTCAACCTCTCCACCCCCCTTCCCCCATCCTCCCAAAAAAAAAACCCCCCCCCACACTAAATCTCCTTCGTCCAACCACCAGATCGACGCCCGCGACCTCGCCCTCGCACACATCTTATCCCTCACCACCCCCGGCGCCGCAAACCGGCGCATCCTTTTCGGCCACCCAATCACCTACCAAGAAATAGCCGACATCCTAAAAACCGTACCGGGCGTCAAAGGCCGCCTAGCCAGAGACAGTCACGAGAAACCACCTATTCCGAAAATAGACATGGCAGCTACTACCGACGTCTTGGGCATCAAATGGCGAAGCAAGCAGCAAACATTGACCGATGCAGTGAATGGGATTCTGGAGCTTGAGAAACGACTTCTTTGAGAGCGCATACCATACTGAACGGAGAGGTTGAGGAGAACCGGAAAAGTCCCTGCTGCACAAACCGAGGTGCTAAGATTGCATAGATAGATAATGGCCATGCTGCACGAAACGAGGTGCTAAGCTAGCATAGATAAATAACGGCCATCGGAAAACGTAACTACAGAATCCCCTGTCCAATAGCTTGGATTCATCTCGCCATACCTTACCTTACCTTACCTTACTATACTACCTCACCCTAAGCAGAAAACATCTCATGTACCTCGCCTCATGACCAACCTAACTACCTAGGTAGGTAGGGTAGCTGAGTACCTAACATATTCCATCAAAAGCTTACCTAGCAGAATGTCAAAGATCGGCGCGACTGGACTGCATGATAGCATTACCTTACTCCAACAGAATCGTGGGATCATATGATCTTACCTACGCCTCGCATATCTGAAAGAAGTATTGTGTACATTTGCATTTCTGTTTTGGATTGGATTGGATGGGATGGATGGGCATAGACTGCGGTTTTCCTAGGAGTCATAAGTGTCCAGACTTAAGAGACGTCGAGACTGAGGTAACTACTACCCAGGTCGAAGTCCATGGCCACCTTATCCGAGGGATGTATCGATGATGGATGGACGAATAGCATGGACTGTATGGAAACTAACATCTGTATGCTGTCGTACTTTTCATGACTTCATCTATCTTACTAGCTCTCTATACATCCTTACTTCTTATCCATTCCATCATGACCCCCACGTCAACCATCACCGCCTCCAGCGTCTAACAAACAGCATGCGTCTTCCCCGTCTTCCCCTGCAGCGAATGTTTCTCATTCTTATACTTTGGGTGATTATGCACCGATTTCCCACTCGCAGTACTATTATTCTTGATCCGCTTCGAATGCTGTTCCACAGTCTTCGCGTCCATATCTTTCAGGGCGTCCAGCGACTGCTTAATGTCTGAAATTAGAGTATCGCATCTCGCGCGTGAGAAATCTTCTCGCACAACGACTCTCATGAGCTTGAGTTTCTCGCTGTGGGGCGCCATGGTATAAGCGGGGACGACCCATCCGCGCTCACGTAGGTGATGGGCGACGGCGAATTCATCGTAGCGGTGCTTGTTCTTGGGGTCGAGGCGGAAGGCTACGAGTGGTAGGCCTGCACCTCCTCTTTGGCTCATAATGATAAAGCCTAGTTGCTCAAGGTTGGCGGCGAGGTAGTCGGATATGCGGGTGAGGTTCATCATTATGGAGCGGTAGCCGTGCTTACCGAGGCGGATCATCTGGTAGTATTGGCCGAGGACTTGGGAGGCGCCTTTGGAAAAATTGAGGGTGAAGGAGGCTTGGTCGGCGCCAAGGTAGTTGATGTTGAAGACAAGCTCTTTGGGGAGGTATTCGGGGGAGCGCCAGACGATCCAGCCTACGCCGGGATAGACCTGGGATACGTTAGCTTCGTGGTGCAACGGGAAATACTAAGTTGGAGAACGCTTACCAAACCATACTTGTGACCAGAGACGTTGATTGAGATGACCTTCTCCAGGCGGAAGTCCCATTGCAGCTCAGGACAAACGAACGGTGCCACGAACCCTCCGCTAGCAGCATCAACATGGATAGGGCAATCAATGTTCTTCTCCACCAGAAGATCATTGATCGCCTTAACATCCTCATACTCCCCAGTGTAGGTGGTACCAACGATAGCACAGATACCAATAGTATTCTCATCAATGAGCTTCACGGCTTCCTCAGGGTCAATTACGTAACGATCCTCGGTGCAGTAGACATAGCGCTCCTCAACCTCGAAGTAGCGAGCTGCTTTCTCCCAGCAGACTTGGACAGCAGAGTTCATGATGATGTTAGGTTTGGAGTAGTCTTTGCCGGCCGCTTTACGCTGGTTCTGCCAGCGCTTCTTCATGGCGAGGGTACCGAGCATCTACACATAGCTTAGCTGATGCACTTCGCATTTTTCTTGTGGAATGCAGCATACGATAGCTTCAGAAGAGCCAACAGTGCTCGTTCCCATGGAGTTCTCATCATCTTGGGCGGTAGGAGCATTGAACATCCTCGCAATCATGCTCACACAACGATTCTGGATATCTGCCGTCTGAGGGTACTCCTCATAATCGATGAAGTTCTTGGGTAGAGCCTCAGCCATGAGTTTCTCGACCTCTTCTTCCTACAAGCATTACCCCCGCATTAGCACTCCTTTATACCACCAGTTTCGATCCATTGGCAAGTGTAGAGATGGATACATACCATATAAGTCGTAACGAAACTCGCTAGGTTTAAAATGGGGTTGCCATCCAAGCTCAAGTCATCCCTGATCATCCGGTAGGCAATCTCTTTCGGCATCTCGTCCTCCGGCATTTCATGCATGGGCAGGCACTCTACTGCAAAGCGAGATCCATAGACGGATACAGTGACTTCATCTTCGTTATTGTTGGGATCGATCTTCAGTTTCTCCATCCCCTTCATGAGGGGTGCATTGACAGCACTATCATTGGGAACGCTAGCGAGGTGGACCATATTGACGGTTAATTTATTTGCTTGTCTGCGTGAGTGATGCTAATTGATAGAGATCCTTGGGTTTGGTGACTTGGTATTTGGAGAGTTGTAAGGTATCAAGAGAGGAACGAAGCTGAAAGGACCAGGGAGATGGAGCAAGGGCGATGTAGAGTTGCAACCGGGCGTGCCCTCTGACGTGTAGAGCTTCAATTTGCCAAGGGAAGCAGGGAAGGAACCCGGTGCCGATCAGGGACGTAAAGCTTGGTCTAGGCTTGTGGTGGGGTAAGCTTTAGGGCGCAATGCTTCGACGAGCCTAAGGGTAGACAACCCCTGGGGATTCGCAGCATCCTCGAAGTGCCTAGAGCGGAACATTTAGGCGCAATTATATGGTCCCTAAAACTGATAACTTAGGTCGATAGGTTACGGGGGCATCTCCGACCAAAGGGCAACCACCCGCTCTAGGATTGCCTTAGGGCCTGCTAACTACTCTGGAGGGTTGGTTTACGCACGGGCGAATTAGATATCTACGACGAGTCACTTGTCACCATATTCGCAGGACCTCTGCATTACGGACACATTTATCGGCCGCACATCATATGATTTTTGTAGCTAATTAACGAGTACAGTTTCGTGGGCACGTTTCGCTCATTGAGAATCATCGCTAAGCCGAGAGGAGTAGAGAATAGAGCAGCAAATTTGCCTTCCCGCAAGCACGTTCATTGATCTTCACGACTCGCCAGTTCTTGCACCCCATCCTATGTGAGAAGCCAATTGCAACTGAATTGAGCTGATATCGCACGTAAAGCCATTTTTGGAGTTTTTTCGAGGGGCAGCAAGCTCACTCAGTATCCGCTGCCACTACCCGAACGGTCCAGTCCGCGAGATTCAAGTACTTTGGCGGGAGGATCCTATGACCTGTCAGCTTATCCCTCTTCCCAAATTACAACATCATTCACATACCTTATGAAGCTTGTTATGCCCCTCCTGTGTACCGTAGGCGTCATGGGTAGTGATTCCAGAGCCCATAGTAGTACCATCACTGCCAATCGGGGTGTCGTGAACGCCTGATTGAGAGCCATGCTCGCCCTCCAAACCCGTGGTCGAAGTAGTACCAGTACCAGGCAACCTCTCCTCTGTTGAGTCACGATGATCTGTCGTATGATCCTTGTGTGACTTATCATGGTGGAGGAAGCCAAGCAGACCTCCATGCTTCTTCTCATGCTTGTCTTCCGCCTTCTCATGCCTCTTCTCATCCTTTTCGATAGCTTTTTCGTGCTTAGCGCGCTCCTTCTCATGCGCCTTTAGCTCCTTCGAATGCTCCTTCTCAAGGTGTTTCTCGTCCTTCTTGGACAATTCATGGCCTGCAAGTGCTCCAGCCCCAGCACCAGCTCCTCCGGCTATCGCTGCATCTTCTTTGCGGTGGCCATGATGGTGACCAGCGCCGTGTGTAGGGTCTTGTGCGCCCTCATGGCCATAGCCGGGAGATGGATACGTCGCAATGGACGCTCCAGGGTGGGTTTGCTCGCGCACTTGGGTGCCAGGATCAGTTCGACCAGTATCGTGCAATTTCTGAGCTTCATAGCCAACACCACCAGCACCAGCACCAACAGCGGCATCCCTACCAAGGTGATGGTGTGACGACGTTTGAGGTTGAGTTCGATCATACTCTGAGGTACCAGATGTTCCTGCGACAGGCTGATGACCGCTCCCTGCAAGTGCAGTTCCTGCATGATCATAGTTAGAGCCTGTAGGGCCACGAGTATTGTCATAGGCACTGCCTGTGGTGTTACTTGGCGTTGTTGAGGATTGCGTGGGCTTGCCATGAGCTCGTTCAGCTTCATAAGCCAGGCCTCCGGCTCCAGCACCCAGTGCAGCGTCACGCCCTAGGTGGTGGCCTTTGCCTGATCCTGTGGTGTCTGTAGTCCCGTCAAAACCGGAGCGCGAAGAGTCAACGCGGGGATCAAGACCTGAGCCGGAGCTGTATGGATTTGACGAGCCCATACCTGACGTATGCCCTGTAGAACCTGTGCTTGAGCCGCCGTATGGATCAGAAGAGCCCAGCCCTGAGCTAGTGCCTGTAGAGCCTAAGCCCGATGTAGTGCCTGTGGAGCCCATTCCGGAGGCAGAGCCTGTATGACCCAAGCCTGATGTGGTACCCGTGGAACCTATTCCTGAGGTAGTGCCTGTCGGCTCATTGCCACGATGATACTTCTCAGCCTCATAGGCAACTGCACCTCCGGCACCGGCTAAGCCTGCGTCTCTCCCGTAATGGTGACCCGAGGTTCCAGTATTCCCTGTGGCAGAAGAGCCGAGACCAGTGCCGGTAGCACCTGTGCTGTCTCTTTGCTTCGACAGATCAGAGTCAACTTTGGGGTCCAGCTTGTTGAGAAGGTCACTCTTATGAGGTCCCGCAGTCTTGCCAGTAGATGATGTTCCTGTGGTATCTGATGTCGAGGAGCCTAATCCTGAACTAGTGTTACCGCTTCGTGTGTCACGGCTGGACTCATAAGTTCCAGTACCTGCTCCCACGCCTGCACCGGCCAATGCAGCGTCAACGCCGTGATGACCATGATGATGGCCAGTAGATCCGGTGGTTGTACCATCAGGACCTACATGAGGGTCCAAACGGTTGGCAGTATCAGTTACGTGGGGACCTGCAGTATGAAGAGCGCCTGTCGGTGCAACCTCTCCGGTTGCGCATGGGTCTCCCTCGTATTTGTGAGCGTGTCCAGTATGGTCGTGCTTCCATGAGTCAGGTCCATAGCCACTAGTACCTGAGGTCAAGCCAGTACCACTTCCAGTACCCGAAGTCAACCCGCTTCCTGTTCCAGTTCCCGAAGTCAGTCCACTTCCTGTTCCAGTCCCTGAAGTCAGTCCGCTTTCAGTTCCAGTCCCTGAAGTCATGCCAGCTCCAGCTCCAGTGCCTGATGCAAGGGCGGTATCACGTCCAAGTGAGCCTTGACCCGTTGAGCTGGCAGTAGGTCCAGTGCCCGAACCTAAGCCAGTGTTGCCGGTAGTACGTGAGCCATCGAGGTCGCTGTCCACACGGGGATCAGCTTTGTTCGCAAGGTTGGAGGAGTGTGGCCCTGCTGTCGTAGAGCCGCCTGTACCGCCAGCGGGATAAGTTCCAGTCTGCCCTGATGGGTAGTTTGAGCCAGATGTGGTATTGGAACTGCCTCCCAGGGGAAACGAACGTCCAGTCTCAGGAGCATAGTTTTGGTCGCCAACCCCGGAACTAGAAAGATGATCAGTACACCCATCACTTCAGTGCTTGGTGTAACTTACCTTTCAACGCTACGATTTGGGTATTCCTTCCCAGTCAAGCTGCTTCCGATCCCAGTAGTATTGTTCCCAGAGGAGCCGATAAGGCCGGTGCCGGCCGATGCTGGCTCACGGGGAAGAGGCTTGTTGAGCACGGGATCATTGGTGCCTGTGATCCCTGATCTCGACTGAGAATGACCTGGAACACCTGAGCTTACGCTCGCAGTCGTTGCAGCGTCATCTTCGAAGCCACCAGGCATGCGTGAAGCGTAAGGTTCGTTGAGGCCATGAGTCCCTTGTCCAGTAGAGCCGGTATCATACTGGCTGGTACCGGTAGGGTTCGTAGAGGTAGACAATGGGTCCTTGGTGGTAGAACTACCATATCCGGTGCTGGAGGTAGGGTTCGTGGAGGAAAGAGGATCGTTGGTGGTAGAGCTACCGTGCCCAGTAGTAGAGGTAGGGTTCGTGGAGGAGGAAAGGGAATCGTTTCCTCCAGCACGGCTGCTGGCAAAATGGCTGCCTGTGTTGCATGTCAATAGGCAGTCTAGAGAATGTTAGGGATTCTCTTCACCTTGCCCAGACCGAGTCCCAGTGGTTTCAGAAAGAACTGGGTCATCAGGGTTCCCAGAGCCGTACATGACCTCGTCATCTTTCTTGCTGCCCGGGTTGCTGTGCTTCGTCAGTATTCTGTAGAGATTATTGGTATGTTTGTCTGGTTTGAGAGGAACTCACAGAATGTTCTTAAGCTTATCCATGGTTTCAAGTGGAAATTGTGGTTGATTTGTGTCTGTTACTTGTTAAGATTAAGCTTGGTGCTGCTGTGAGAGGAGGCTGAAGCTGTTGCTTCAGCAGGATGGTAGAAGAGAAGGTTTAAGCGTGTACTGGGAAGTACAACGCAAGGGCACGGGAGATTATGTGAGAGGAAGAGAGAGAATGCTTGCGAGAAGGAGATGGAATATAGAGTGAAGAGGCGGATGGTGTTATATGAACATGAGCTAGTGTTGGAGCTTGGTGTTTACGACTCGTAACTTGGCAGACTTATGACGTATAGATGCGTTTTGCTTATCCCATTCGAGCTCTTGCAAAGCGCCGCGGCTTGATCTAAGCCGTCCAGGGACGGTTTTCCCGCCAGCGGCACAGAGGCCAAGTCAAAGATGGCGACTGTTACTTCGATCCTCCTCGAAGTAGTACGTATTGAAGTCACCAGATGCCACACCCCGCACTACCATACGCGTCAAATTATTACCATCTTACCGCTGTTGGAGCTGGTTCGATACCATTCACCTATCAGGAAGCATCAAAAGGTCACGGGTGAGGTTGAATCAAGGTCAATGCAAAGGTTTGCCTTGCTCTGATCTACTGGTCGAGACATCACCGAGCGGCCGAGCCTTTAGTGGGGTCAATAGATCGACGGGCTCAGCCACACTCAGCCACAATTAGCCACATTTCCCGCTCAAACTGATTTTCCAGATAGGTAGTTACTACGAGGATGATCTTGATGTCTCTGTCCTTAGTTCCATATTCGAGATTCCATGCTAACGCAGGATCTGGCTTTGACAGATGCAGAGCATCATGTTTGGAAGCTGCACAGTGCCTTGATTAAAAGCACCATCGCTTGTTCAGAGCGGATATAGAAACTCTATACAAGCGTGAAGTAGATGTCTGTCACATGAGTTGTCCAACAAAGCCAATATGAACTGAGTATGTGATACCGCCAGTCCAACTGACCCGTCACACCATATCCAAATCAGGTTACCACCAATGCATAGCATGCTATGTCCATCCAACTTTCTTGAGACCGACCATTGCCGTCGATCTCGTATTGCAGCCGTTCCAGCAAGAGTTCATCCAACCCCTAATAATCTTACATCCTTCACATCGAAGACTTGGCCTTCAAACATTTCCTCAACTCCTTTCCCTTCTCGATCCCTTTAGTGTACTCTGGGACAAAGCACTCGCAAGCTCCTCCTCAGTAAACGGCCGTCCGTTCGTAACCGTCCTCTGTGCATCAAGATCGTAAGGATCCTTCTCCGTGATCGTTTTCTGGGGATCAAAACCGAATTGATCTCCGTTTGTGACAGTCTTCTGTGTTTCCGGCCCGGCTATATTCATGTCCTTGTCCTTGGCCCTGGGTCTTCGATCCTCCGCTGTGTGTTGTCTCGACAATCCCACTGCATACCGCCAATGGTCAGTCAATCAAGCTCCTGGCGACGCATACTTGTAGACATACCGTTCGCAACATCACCATCGGCCTCTCCCTCGTCCAACGGATCCTGAAATTCCGAGTTCCGTCTACTTCCCAGCTTGATGCTCCTCCTACTCCACGCACTTCCTCTCCTGCTCATGAGTCTCGATCCCATAGGACTCATGTCACTGTTCCCTGTTGCGCTACTTTTCCTCCTTCTCCATGCGTCTCCAAAGCTAAACGCCGACAATTTGTCCTGGTGTGCTTGATTGTAGGGCCCGCGGTATTTGGGGCGAGGCATTGCCTCACCTGGCTTGTAGACATTGTCTGGAAGTTTCTCTTTCTTAGGGTTCTTTGCTTTAGTAGATTTGTTTGTGGCTGTAGTGGTGAGATCGGATCCTTCAGCACTGGATCCTGACCGCCCGAGGGCTTTCCTCATCTTTGCCCGGAAGGGCATGATGGCTGGTATATGAAAGCAATGGAGTGCGACTGACTGGGGAGGGCGTAGAGGTGGTGTACCATTGGGTTGGCTCGTTCATCAAGGTCGTAGGCCTGCACACAAGTAGATGCGCGGATCGGGTGGAAGGAGTGTCTCTACAAAAGGCGGACTCCTTTGTCGTGGGACCCTGTATGAGTGATTTATATGGAAGTCTCGAGAAGTATCACTCTTGGGCTAAGCGGACAGAACAGTGGTCGAGTTCACGGGTCACAAGCTGCGTCGGCAAGGACGGGTTTTCGTTAGACCTACTTCGGGAACCACTGAATTTTGATAGAATTGATTCGTGAAGGAATTGTGTTCTTGATGGGTCTTTGGAGGACGTGGGAGAGAGGAGATGCTGCTCGTGGGAGGATGACAACACAGTACTCAGGTTCGAGGGCCATAAGTAACGGAGGACGGCACCGCATGGAGTATCGGCGGTCGGCAAGACCTTGGCAAACGAGTGACGATTCAGCCTCAATCCTCTGCGTCTTCCCAAATCGCGCAAAATTCCTTGGTTGGCTGATTCCATCGCAAGTTGTCATGTTTTGACGGTGTACCGCTGACGATGCTTCCAGGCTTGAAGGTACACTGACCCCAATCGAATGCAATGCGCGAGATTGGAAAAGGCAAGAGTCCGGCAGTCGTGCCTACTACCCTGCATAGTGCCGAGACGTTAATACCTCATGCCATCTCGCCAGGCTTTCCACTGCAGGCAGGGCAAAAAGCGGCTCTCGTAGATTGTCAATATAAGAGAAGGATATAGAATGCAACACCCATAGGATCAATAGATAGTACTGGACATTCCGACCGGACGACTTATTCTACGGCTGCCTCCAAAGCTTAATCGGGAGTTTGGAGGACTTCAGCCAGCCAGCCTGCCGTCATGCTACTTCAAGGAGGCGCTCAAAAAGTCCAAATCTAAACAGACTTGGGCCTTAGAGTATTGATATGTGCCGCCCATTGACCGCCATACATACAGGACTTGAATTATTTACAAGTGAATAGGTTCATCAACTGAAGACCCGAAAGCCCTAGAAAGACCACATCGGACTCACAGCATTTCCGGCTGCTCTCCTCTATCCTTAAGAGACTGCCATAGCCATATGTCCTCTCTATTATAAAGTAGCATTCCGAGTCTTGACTTCTGAAGTAAGCTCATTCCATGCTACTGAATCAGTAGCCTATGCTTCCAGTATAACGCCAATGTCTTGTTTCCTAGATGCTTCTCGTGGAGTCTATGTTATGTGCCGAGACACTGGCCTTTTCCAGTGCGCCTTTCCATACTGGAGGGACGTTGTTAGATCATTGGTTAGATAAGGTCCCTGATGCTCATCCGATTCGACGGGTTCACCGGCGGCAGCATCATTGGTGGTCGTATTGAGGGATCCTGAACTGCACTGTGTTGGCATAAGTGTTCCAGAATGTCCAGGATCCTGTCCCATCCAGCCCAGTCCGAATCCTTTGCCTTGGTGTTAGCTTTGGTGAAAGCTCGGCCACTACTTTCTCCATTCCCGTTGTCATCTAAGCTTTGCGAAGGTCGTCCAATATGGAGAGCACCTTTGTTCCCTTGCCATATCCATGAGTTCTCGAAGCTACCTTGAAGATCCCCTGAAACGTATGCGATCATCTCTTCGTCCGTATCAGGCTGATCGTTCTGTTCTAATTTCCTGATGAATTCCGAGAGAAAGAATTCCAGATAGCGACCGCAGGCAATGTTGATAGGCCGACTGTTTCCAATTACGGCACTTGCTCTGACACAACATAAGGCGCTCGAGAAATCGAATCGAAAACATAAAAACAATGTGCAACGCCAGATGTGCGTGCAAAGGAAGGCGCTCACTGCGGCGACCATGCGGTTTTTCCAGGAGCCCGTCTCATGCGAAGGGTGTGAGTGGGTTTCTAGAGAATTCTGCATACACCGGCGGAGTAGCCGCGCAGTGTCTTTCGAGACTGAGGCACAATGATCCATTGCGGCAATTCTCTCATCGGCATCGCACGTAGGGCTCAGATTATGGCGATGGAGCATCAGGCGAGCGTTCTGCAGATACGCCATTGGTAGAAGTTCCGCGGGGTCAATGTAATGGTTCTCTCGAGGCTCCTGCTGTGCCGGGAAGACCTGCATACATTTCTTGAAGTGCGTGTCATAAGCGAGTAAAGTGGACTTGATCAAGCGCCGGCTTTTCAACATCCTGAGAAGCTTAGCAATACCACCAATGACTTGGATCATTGGTAAAAGGGCCGAAGTGGATTGCTCTGGGGATGGTGAAGTCCAATTGCTACCCATATGCATGTATTGATCGTCGACAGGGCTAGGCATTGCAACATCGCAGTCCTCCTCCTTCATCAGGGCTGGTCGCCCAAGCTCGAGTGACAGTAAGCTACAAAGTCAGCGTGATTGCACGATGACAAGATAGAAGACCCACCAATCGC
The DNA here is from genome assembly GCA_018257865.1 of Stereocaulon alpinum. NCBI lineage: Eukaryota > Fungi > Ascomycota > Lecanoromycetes > Lecanorales > Stereocaulaceae > Stereocaulon > Stereocaulon alpinum. The sequence goes on along the minus strand of JAEUBA010000054.1, from coordinate 143,898 downwards.
AAGCATATATACACCACCAGACTCGCCTCCTCATCTCTTCTTCAATCGCAGGCCATGTACCAGCTTCGCAATGCAAGCCAATGTCAAAGCATATGCGGACAGCGTACCCTATCCAAGTCCATCCGGCAGACTTGAGATTCATTTCCACAAGGCAGATGCTGCTGAGCAGAGCCGTCCGAGCGTGATCTAGGGTCAACTCCTCAGTCCAGAGATCTATGAGCGATCTGGATGTCTCCAGGTACGTTCGGCTGTCCTGCCAGGAGCGATGGAGAGTCCCACAAGCAAACACAGCGTACAGGAGCGCAACCCATATGCGTGGAACGTAATCAAGAGACCTGTCCCTGTACACTTTTTCATACTGTTCCTGGAAAGAAGGCCAGTGTATCAGAGGTAGCGTTGGATGGAGTGTAAACTGGTACTGCCGCACTAGAATGTCCGCCTCGTGCTTTGGAGGAAGCTCCGGAAGTGAAGAAGGAAGTGAACGTGGAGGACTGCTATCGTGTTGTGGGTATGGTGGTTTGAAGATGCCACGGCCATACGTTTGCATGTTATTCCCAATTCTGGCCAAGTCTAACGTACCAACTATTTTCCGTCTTTTGGCTTGCCTTTGTCCGTAGCCTGGAAATTGCTCAATTGCGTTGGGTACATGTTGTGACTCGGGATCAGGAAGGTGCGTGAGGTTGTGCTTCTGCGACGGTGGCGGAAGAGGGAGACTTTCTGGGGAGAGTCTATGGACAAATTCTTCCCCCTTTCCGGTCTCTAAAATGTTGCGCAACTGTTCAACTTGTGATCTCGTTTGCGCCAGTTCCTTTTGGAGATCCTGATTGTGTCTAGGGCAGAGTAATTGATTAGAATAAGCTTACGATAGTGTGCCAAAACGCTGACCTAATATTAGACATGCGCCTGTTCGTCTCTTTTGTAAATTGGCATTTCACGTTTCTACTCGAGCACTCCGTGCAACTCGAGCTGTCAGTGGCGTCGCACTGTGCTCAGGTGTTAGCGATGTCAAACACAATCAATAGAACATGTTGACCTTCACTTTGCGCTCCCGACATGCATCACAACTTGGGTCCTTCCTTCGTTGCCGATACGCACGTTTTTGGCCTTGCACACCAGTAGTCATCATCTGGGGTGTTTGTGGCATACCCGGTATATCAGTGAGGGGTCCATGGGGATGACTAAATACCTGAAATCCAGGTAACGTGCCTCCTGGTGAGGCCAATTGCGGGTGAAAAGATTGCATGTAGCTAGCAGACCTTGAATTGGATCCCGGCTGTAAAGACAAATGATGAGACTGCTGAGTCCCGGGGCCACTGGAGGGTCGGCTTGTAGGATCCGAACTGGACATATGAGTGCCTGGAGTGAGTGGACTTTGGAGAGTCGCGCTAGATGGCGCCGATGGTATATTATGCGGAGATGCCTGTGGATATAAGGGGGGTGGCCTTTGAGTCGGGATGGGACGATGCTCAGGCATGTTGGAAGTTTATCACCAGGGGAAGGCTCAGGTTTACCTCATATGCAAAAGCTCAATGTGCCGAGCACTATGGTTACACAAAGCAAGCAGCCATTCTCTGGACGGAGCAAAACGGAGATAGTAAATTTGTGGCTCCGGGTGGGGCGAATCGTCCACAGAACACTAGAAAAACGGGAGGCTTCGCAGGCCTGGATAATCCGTGGGCTTTAGGCGTCCATGTCGGATGGGCCGATGTCATATGTCCATGGGATGTCAAATAGGCTTCTCTGGCCACTAACACCAGCGGAATAAAAGCAAATGCTACCAGTAAGCGGCCTGCTTCGGGTCGGTTGATGATCCGGGGGTGGGCTGCAAGCTTATTCACCAAAACTCTAAAACAGAGATATAGACATGGTTGAAGTTGACGTTAGGCCTGGATACCGATCTTTGCCCCTTCAGTCATTGGCTCCCACAGTGGTCAGCGACGGTTATGCAGCGCCAGTCCAGAATGAGCCGAGCACCATGCAGGCAATGGGGGATCGCCGTCCCTATTTGTCGATATTGTATCGTCGGTTATCGGAACGCGATCTCGCTGACGACAGCCGCAAGGAGGTGTCGGTGTCTGAGCGTTTGCTGAGAAGCCTGATACGCTCCGTATCCAGTGGTGTGGAAGATGGGACGCAAGAATGCTCGAATTGGAAGTGTGAGTGGAGGTACAAATACCTGTGGTTTGGTCTTGAGCTGGGTGAGTAGCTAAGTATCCGGCCAAAAGAAGAACAGGTCATGTATGTGGGCAATGAGAAGTCATAACGACACTTGATGTGTCGAATGAGGAAGGTATGAGATGAGAAATGGGGCCATATGGTTGGCCACATCAATGTATGAGGGGACTGATGTGCTTGCCCAAGATCTACATAAGCTCCTAGCATGGAGAACTTTAAAGTCGTATCCACAGGCATGCCGGGTCGAAGCCGAGATATGCCTTCTAAACAGCGTAGAGGACGAAGCGAATGATCGACATGGTCATAGTGTCTGGGGCTAATGGTCGCGGCTTTTCTTTCCCAATGACCCATAGCTCCGCAGCAGCCACAATGGCAAGTGCTTAGCTGAGAAAAAGGATTTTTCCGAACGGAGAGTTCATCGATGATTGTTGCTCCAACCCAGCCAAGCATTTTGGTTGGGGAGTCGGGGGAGAAGCCGTAGGAGGCCAATGACAATATTGCCGAGATCGCAAGATCTACCTAATTCCCGCCTCTTATCCCTTTTGGGAAAGGTAATGATGCTGTGCCTCACTGATCTCCACACAGATCACCTACTAAAGCCCGAAGCCGTCAAGCCGCCTTACCCCTGCGCGCGAAGACGTCAGGAGACAATCACCATTTGGCACTCTGGCATTGACCCGTGCGAGGCGCGTCCATTTCCTTTCAGCTTTGAAACAGTCAACAGCCATGGGCCATCAATTACTCCAATCGATATTTCCTAGCGCCATTAGCATGTCCATGTGCCCCAGTTCGCAGTCTCGGGCTTGGTGCATACGAGCAATGCCCGCAAAAGGTGTACATGATCTGCATGAAAGGGCCAAACCCCTAACGGAAACAGATCAGACTTGAATGGGACTGGTAGATCAGGTAGCAAGCTTAAAGCTTCCCTTCCCAATTCTGGTCTAGAATGCTTGTTCTCGACCGTCATCTGCAAAGCTCGGAGCTTTGATATAGATATGGGGTAAATGTACTCGCTACCGCACCGAGGCTGAATGTGCAATGTCAATGCTCGAGGTTATTATCAAGCAGGCGTACTCGTACATTATGCGGCCACTGTCACCATGGTAGTTACTATTGCAAGAACATGTCTTCATGACGTGGAGTATCTGATGGCGTGAGAGTGATATTGCGCAGTCGGCTACTAAGGGAGAGGAATGGCCGATATGTTCAACACGACTTTTGCCCTTCTTTATGAACCAAGTTCGCGACCGAGCCAGCCCAGAATATCCGAGATGTTAGATAGGTGTTACCCTGGTGTGTAGTCAAAAATTGCATTGCTCAAGAATGATGGCGCTCCTCATTGATCGACGGGCGTCCGGCGAAAAGAATAGGCTAATGCTGGTGCTTGCTGTGATTGACACTGACTAGCCACAAGTGCTGTCATCCTCGGATCAGCTCCAGTCCACATGTCTGTTCGAACCCATAACGGTTCACGGCAAGTCCCCAAGTAACGGAATGTGAGCGCCAAAGGTCTTAGAAGTTAGAGCCGCGTTTGGTGCCCGTTGAGTTAGACCCCAATTGACTCTCGATAAGTTCCTCTGTCAAGCTCGAGATGAGCACCACCACCGCCACATGAATGTAGATGCGAGACCCCGGCTGGCGGCAGATCTAGCCACCCCTCATGACTTGGTCCAGAATGTCACTTTGTCCGTCCATATTTCATGTGACCGCTCAACATGCTCGAACGTTAGGACGAGGTTGGTGGGTGTTCGACGATTCTTCGGAACCCTAAACCGTAATGGCTGGCTACCGTGACCTTAGATAAAGTATCCGAAACCAAGGACACCAAGATTCCCATTGCTTGGAGTCTAACGTAAGGGTGGTTACTGGGCAACAGTGGCGTAGAAGAGGTCCGTAGAGCGATCCAGTGGAGACAGGACAAGAGCAGTTAAAGTCTGCTGATCTTGAATAAAAATCGAGGTGCATCAACTGGTACATCGAGGCCTCCAGACTAAATCCTAGCGTAGGGTTGGCCCGTGGTTTGATAGTCTCGAAGATTCGACAGCCCACCAAGCCCACCGCAGAAGCAACCAACTTACCAACTTACAGCGAACGCTTTACAAGTCGAACAGCACCATCGAACCCATCTTCACTTCCCTTAGCTGATCCCTACCCACAATGTGCAAATCGCCACTCCACCCATTCCTCCAAGCCCTCCCCAAATGCGAACACCACATGCACCTCGAAGGGTCTCTCTCCCCCAATCTCCTCTTCACCCTAGCTTCTCGCAACAAAATCACCCTTCCTGCCTCCGCTGACTCAGCCTTTACCTCTCCCGAAACCCTCCTCGACCGCTACACCCGCTTCACCTCCCTTGATGATTTCCTAAGATATTACTACATTGGCATGGGCTGCCTCATATATGAAGCAGACTTCGAACAATTAGCCTGGGACTATTTTCTCCGCGCAAAAAGCGATGGAGTCATGCACGCAGAAGTCTTCTTCGACCCGCAGGCGCATACGGAAAGAGGCGTAGACTACGAAACTGTTGTCAACGGATTTGAGAAAGCGTGCCAGCGCGCTGAACAAGAACTCGAGATTACAACGAAGTTGATAATGTGCTTCGTCAGGCACTTGCCCGTGGAGCACACAAATAGAACCTATATCCAAGCTGAGCCTCATTTAGTAAGCGGACGCTTGGCTGGCATCGGGTTGGATTCGAGCGAAAAGGAGCACCCGCCACGAAAGTGGCATGAGGTTTATGGGAAAGCAAAAAACCAGGGGATCAGAAGGACCGCCCATGCAGGGGAGGAGGGGCCGGCTGCATACATTAGGGAGGCGCTGACGCACCTGGATATTGAGAGGATCGATCATGGTATCCGGTTGGCTGATGATGAGGAGCTGATGAGGGAGGTCGCGGAGAGGAAGATGCTGGTTACTATGTGCCCGTTATCGAATCTGAAACTAAGATGTGTGAGGGAAATCGGAGAGCTACCGATCCGGACTTTTCTGGACAGTGGTGTCAATTTCTCGATCAACAGCGATGATCCAGCGTATTTCAGTGGGTACATACTGGACAACTACTGCGCGGTCCAGGAAGCTTTCAGTCTCACGACACAAGAGTGGGAAACCATCACCAAAGCATCGGTGAATGGGAGCTGGTGTGATGATAGCAGAAAGGATGTCATCCTGAAGGAGGTGGACGCAACGATCATGAAATTTGGCAACGTTTAGTGTTATAAGGAACAACAGGGCAGATATTCGAGGTTCAAAAGCGTCACAGCCTTCTGTGACATAGCAGCAAACGTTCAGATCTATACTAATGATCTGTAACCTCGGACTGACTGGCCGCAGACTGAGCAAGCCTCTATTCTCGACCGTCTTTATGTCGGGCAATTCTTGAGGCACCGAAAGCGCTTAGCGCATATAGAGAGTGACTAGGCGACGTCAGGGAATTGGGGACGATGAACTGGCAGGGACCAACGGAGGTTGGCCGGTGGGATATTGAACGGAGAAGATGTAGCAACCTGCATATATCTATGTTCTCCGAGCAGAAATGCGGAATCTCCTTCCCACTATTCAAGCATGCTTCGATTGGCTTATCATCATAGCCAATGTATCGCTTGCGTCCACGACTGCGTGACGATCAATTGACCTCTCATATCCGCAAATGGCCCTTACTGCATGTGAAAGGGATCCTGTACCTCAAGCAGCTTCATTTCCACAAGGTAGTGAAAGACGTAGGAAGGGACTCTAAGGGCTAAAACGAACTTAAAAAGCTGGGTGTGCTGCAGCAAGAACTCTTACAAATACCATTTGAGACTTAGAGCTACCTATCAAGCAGCTCCTAGGATTTAGGAGCGCTAACTTTGGGGGCATTGTCACAGAGCCGTCCAATTTTGAAGCTCAATCGGTGTAATAGCCTCCTAACAGATACACTCCATGAACGACAGTGAGCTGACGATTTCCCCCCCCCCCCGGACCTAAAAGTGGTCACACTCTCAAAGCCCACAGGGTACCAAGTCTCTTTTCAGATGTAGAGTGATGATAGATCAAAGACACAGCTAGAGAGACTGCACATGCAGCAGCATGTGTCATCGATTGAGCGGAGTTTGCCCCGAGCATCAGCGATTCCCCCCTCAATGATTCTGCCCTCAACGACTCTTCAATCAAATTCTCCTATTCGCGACCCTTCCCTCCTCGTGAAAGCTTGAAACCTCAATGGCTTGTAGGACGACATCTCCTCTAGGTGTCAGTCTCTCGACAGGCCAGTGTGTTCTACACCTGCCATGAGGTTCTCTTGTTCTTCCGTGTGATCGTTCTCTCTGCCATTCTATCATTCAGGGCATGCGTTTCATTCCAACCATATGAATGCGATCTCATGCGTAAAGGGAGATCAACGATGCTTTCTGATGATGGAGAGGCAACATACTCTACTTTGCATGGGTGATTTGGTGGCGCATTTGAGTGTGCACTGAGCCACAAAGCGAAGTCGGACCAGAGCTCGCGTCACAGCCTTGTAGGCAAAATCATCGGTTTCTTACAGATCTCCTCTTCGTCTACTTCTTCTGTCGTCTTCCCGTCAAGGCCAACTTTGCTGTTTAAGTTACTTCATTCAATGTTGACGACGCAAATCGCGCGTCAAAATATGAATTAATTTGAAGGAGGAAAGTGGCGTTCTACAGCCCGGCGAGTGTCCCAAGGACTTTTGAAGCGCAATGGTGGCATAGAGCTTAGAGAGGTTGAGCAACGGTCTCTATGACCGCCATCGAGCACCGTGACGAAGGAACCGTGAAGACGGGGCTTCCCTTGATGAGTCCCTGATACTTGAACGTATCAACGGCAAAATAATTGATTGGATTGAATGCGAGCGCAATGGAACGAAATCTCATGGCTTTAGGGTCAGATGCACAGCTCGCGTGGGTCGCCAGTTCATCATGGTCATCTGCGTCATTGCAACCCTGAAATGCCAAGACCGTTGCTAGGCCCCAGTGGTTGCGTTGCGATAAGCAATCCTCACCTTCCCGAGCTCCCCAACCTCCTCCACCTGCATCCAAAGCACATACTATAGTTGCATCCTATTGCTTTGGAGTAACGCAGTTGTTAACACATCATTATGAAAGTCCTCTCATCAGCTCTCCTGATCGGAGGCTGCGCTGCTCTCTCACCAGTGCAGCAAGTGCTACAAGCACCTAAGCATGCCTCAGATTCCTGGACGAAACCTCTCCACAACCTTCAAGAGTCCCTCAAATCACTCACTAAGGAAGCTCGTGCAACATGGGATGAGGTCGCCATGTTGTATCCCGGTGCGATGGATCAAGCCAGCTTTTTCTCCCTGCCCAAGAAGCACAGCCGCCGACCCGATACCCATTGGGATCATATCACCAAAGGTGCCGATATCCAGAGTGTCTGGGTAGCGAACGAGGATGGAGAGAAAGAGAGGGAGCTTGACGGGAAGCTTGAAGCCTTCGATCTCCGGACTAAGAAGGTAGACCCTGCTTCTCTGGGCATTGATCCCGGGGTCAAGCAGTACAGTGGATACCTAGATGATACCGAAAACGACAAACATCTATTCTACTGTGAGTGATGTTAAGTGTGAGGTAGCATCACTCTCACTGACAATATACGTCAGGGTTCTTCGAATCTCGAAACGACCCTAAGAACGACCCGGTAGTCCTATGGCTTAATGGTGGACCTGGATGCAGTTCCTTGACTGGTCTCTTTCTCGAATTGGGTCCCGCCTCTATAAACCAGAAGCTAGAAATTGTTCATAACCCATACTCGTGGAACTCGAATGCTTCAGTCATCTTCCTAGACCAGCCAGTTAATACAGGGTACTCCTACAGCGGAGGTTCAGTCAGCAATACTGTTGCTGCCGGAAAGGATGTTTATGCCCTCCTTACTCTTTTCTTCAAGCAATTCCCCGAATATGCGCACCAAGACTTCCATATCGCTGGAGAATCATATGCCGGTCATTACATCCCCGTCTTCACATCTGAGATCATGAGCCACAAGAAAACAAACATCAATCTAAAGTCGGTGTTGATCGGCAATGGTCTCACTGATGCTTATACACAGTACGAATATTACAGGCCGATGGCTTGCGGTGACGGAGGTTGGCCAGCCGTAGTCGACGAAAGCCAGTGTCAGGCAATGGATAATGCCCTTCCCCGCTGCCAATCTCTTATTGAAAGCTGCTATAGCAGCGAGAGTATCTGGAGCTGCGTTCCCGCTTCCATTTACTGCAACAACGCTATCTTTGGCCCCTACCAACGCACTGGGCAAAATCCCTACGACGTCCGTGTCAAATGCGAAGATTCGGGCTCGCTGTGCTACACCCAGCTTGGATGGATCAGCAAATGGCTCAACAAGCCTGAGGTCATGGAAGCGCTCGGCGCTGAGGTCGACAGCTATGAGGGTTGCAACTTCGATATCAACCGAAGCTTCCTAATGTCTGGCGACTGGATGATGCCGTTTCACCGCATGATCCCGAGTATTCTCGAGAAGATACCCATCCTGATCTACGCTGTAAGTGACAGTCATATCCCAAGCTTCCAAGCACTTCACTGACTTTGTGAACAGGGCGACGCAGATTACATTTGCAACTGGCTAGGTAACCATGGCTGGACCGAAGCCCTCGAATGGCCCGGCCAGAAGGCTTACAATAAAGTTGGGCTTGAAGACCTGAAGCTTGGTGGGGATGGCGAAAAGATCGGCGAAGTCAAGTCTAATGGCAACCTAACATTCATGAGACTCCACGCCGCTGGCCATATGGTCCCGCTAGACCAGCCAGAGGCCAGCTTGGATTTCTTCAACCGCTGGTTGGGCGGTGAGTGGATGTAAATGGCATCTCCAGATCAATGCACGAGGCAAAGTCATGGGGCCAAAGAATGCATGAATACAAATGGGGTTTGGCGCAAGACGGATAAGCATAAGTAAGATATGGGCGAGTACCCGTATGACTGTTCCTTCGTGTAAGCTGCAAAGCGTTTCTGTAGAGTATTCATAGAATGCAGGACTATATCGTTATGCGTTCAACTGCAGATGAATGTATGGGCGCCTGTGATATAAGCGCAAACCCACCGATAACCCCATACATATATGGGTGCTGGAGCCGAACACTGAACGGCATACTGGGGTGCATCTGTTGATACCAGGCTAAGACAGGGAAACCTAGCCACAGGGCCGTGTCATCACTAAAAGACTTTCGTATATGCTTAGTGGTAGGAGCTGATCAACGGGGAAATTGGAGTGAGGTACACAGCCCCAAAGGCTTGCATGACAGTAAAACAACCGCCGTGTATTGCGGCGTGGCAAGGAAGAAGATCAGGCCCGATAGCCCACACCATAAGGCCTGGCCGTTTTAACCTGACCTGCAAAGCGAAGGGGCGATATCTATTTTGGACGCTTGGGGATCGATGCCGCCTTCGGTTGTATTATGCGTGCATACGATGACGGTTCTGGCGTTTGAAACTTGCTGCACGGGTGGATTCTGATTTGCCTCTAGACCCAGATACCCAGCTTTGCCATATACCTAATTCGACGGAGAATTATAGCTCCTGGCGTTGTACTGTTGTGTGTTGTTTAATTTCACTCAGCTCCAAAGATAGCCTTCTCTCAGCCCCCCCACTCGTATCGTCGACAGCAATGGGACGGGGTTCAATTCTGCTTCCACCCTAATATATCATCTATACAATGCCCTCTAAACATCACCTGTTCTCTAGGAGCAATCGCTCGCAGGCTTCGCTAGGTAACCCGGAGGCCTTTGATAAGAGATCGTACGGCGACTCGCCCTTGCACTCACCCGCCTTCTCTCCACAATCAGCCCAGTCATCACGCTACGACGACGGCGAAGAAGAACAGAGTTACAGCATACCAAATCGTTCAGAGGAGGCGAACTACTACCGATTGAACCCAACAGTACAGTCAGGTCATCCAACAAGGTCTCAGAGTCAGCGGGTTCCTAGCTTGATCAATACCAACCAGCCAACAATCCACCTTGTTACTCCTACTAGCAGCGCCTCCACTCCTTCGTCAGCCATCGAAGATAATCCGGACAGGTATTACCAACAAGGACCTCCTCCCCCTGCACACAAGGCCGAACGTAAAAAAAGAAGCTTCTTTGGCCTTGGGAGCTCGTCGTCGACAAAGGATTCCGGGCGAGGCACAAGTGGGACATCACAAAAGCTTGGGCGTTCTATATCGGTAAGGAGGAAGGAACAGGTAGACCCTCAGATATATGCCGACGCCGGACATCGTGGTGCCCAAGAACGGTGGTCTTCAAAGAACCTTGCTGCAGAGGAAGCAGAAGAGGAAGACGAAGGTGGAGCAGGTCTACGTACTGGCTATCGTCAATACAATTCAGGGAGCCCACATCCTCCAGATAGGGACCCTCTGAAATCACCAGCGTTTCCACCACCCGTCACTCACGAGGAGTATATTTCCAGCAAGTCACAACAACAAGGTGGGGCCTCCACCAACGGCAATAGATCCACTTTAGAACGACAAAGCTCGTACCAATCATCCTGGGAGAAAGCTGCTCAGCAAGTGACAAAACACTCGCGTGGAGAATCTGCGCAGCAACAAGCCATATCATCCTATCATCCTTCGCCCTCCTCGGCAACGTCGGCTTCCAGCCAACCTTTCCTTCACAGAGCACCACACGAGGAACTTGGTCAATTCTACCAAGATCAAGATAGCAGACCTCCCTCACAGCAGTCTCTTGAGCCCCCTCAACCAGCACAGCGCCCGCGGACATTGGATTTTTACCAAAGCAAACAGGAACGTAACCAGGCTACCTCGGGTACGCACATTCAAAGCTCAATGGGTCCACCGCCTTCTCAACCTCCACCCCCCAACAGACGCTCAAGCGAATCTGGGCAACAAGGTCAAACAGCATCACAAGGCCGAGAAGGAGGTACTTACCAGCCATATAATCAGAACGCCCAGCAAGGTCAAACGTTACCCTCCAATGCACCTCCACAGTACAGTAGTCAACTAGCCCCTCAGGGTCAGACTTACAGAGGCGGATCCCAGCCATCACCAATGGCACCAGGGAATGAACAGGGTCGGAGCACGCCTCCTCCTAGTCGATCACGAGATGATCTCTCAGAGTTGAACATACCGCAATTGCTTGCTCGACATGATGACTTACGTATGCCCCTTTTCTTCTTTCACTCTCTGTCGTCTTCTCGCTTGCCTTATGCCTGATTCTAAACGATCTTCTCGACAGAGGATAAATATCGAAAAGTAAAGAAGTATTACTTCGATAAAGACGCCCAAGTTCAGCAACTTCAGAATACCCTAGCACACCAACGTTTGTCTCAGTCACGCACCTCCCTTGATGACAATGAGTACGCCAATCGATTCCAACGCCTTGACGGTGCCATTAATAACCTCGCGTTCAATATCCGCCGTGACTGGCGCTCCATTCCACCGTGGCTGGCTCCACATGTCAACCGTGATGCCATTACACAACCAACAAAGGAAATGACCGCTGTTGGCAGGGCGTGTATCGCCCGCTGGCTCGTAGATGAGGTCTTCGAACGCTTCTTCCATCCCTCTGTCGAACCGGGGTTCTCGTCGCAGCTGAAGATCATAGAATTGAACCTTCGCCGTCGTGCAGCCCCTACACCCTCGGACGAAGAGAAAGACGCACTAATGGCCAGAATATCGAACTGGCGTTTGGCCACATTAGATGGCCTGCAAGAAGCAATGAATAGCTCTCAAGCAGCTGAATACCGTGCATCCCTTACAGAGAACCTCGTCGAGAAGCTCACAGCCTCCTTGTCCATGTTTCTCAAGGAGCCTACGCCACCGGGTCTTGAGGGCAGTGTCAGCATGATTGTGGAGCTGGCAGTTGGTCTTGCAGCTAACATGCCCTTGGAAAGCCGAGACGTTTTCGTCGAGTTTATTCAACCTGGCACGTTGATACAAGAAAGTGTTATGAAAATTGAGACCGGCCTTCCAGCCTTGACGAACCCTGGAGACGGGCTTACACCTGAGGGAGACGCAACTAGCATGGTATCCAAGCAAGCCGAAGAGACAGGGTCCATCGAGAGCAAAGAAACGGGAACGAGCAACGGCAATAGCAATGAGGAGGGCAATGCGAAACAAGAAGCTATGCAACAGCAACAAGCGCAACAACAACAACAACAGGGCGGACAAGGAAAGAAGAAGGGTATGTTCGGCGGCTTCATGAACAGCACAGGCAGCAAAAAGGGTAGCATAGGAGGCGGCCCTCCAAGCCAGCAGCAGCCACCACCCCAGGCTTCTACACAACAGCAGCAGGGCCCACCAAAAGAGGACCGAGTGCGCTTTTCCACCTTCATGGCCGTCGAAGTTCGGGGAAGAAGTGTGCTCGTCAAGGCACCAGTCTATCTAAGGGAATAATACAAGCATGGGAAAATCGCCGACCAAGAAGAGGAGCAAATCAATCTGCTTTTCCCCAGAAGTTGGGACCTTTGACGGATGATTTTGGATTTTTTCGACAGGGTCGAGCGGTGATGGGGAGAGGGATAATGATGAATGCATGAATGTCCAATCGCGCTAAGCGAAATGAATAAAGTAGTTAATCGGTATTGGATACCGCAATGAACATGACTTGAATGCTTGCGGCAGAGACTTCTGGCTGCATGATGATTGGGGTGCTGGGTTAATGATAATCATATATATCCCATATATCGATACAACGTTTTCATGGTTTAAGAGCTGCGAGCAACGATAGTGCTTTTATTATCTATCCAAAAAGCACAGATATAATCCAACATCAAGTCCAATACTAAGGCTATCGGGTCTATGTACACCTCACACTGCATTTCTCCTATATACAATCCCCACCCCCCCTCCATCTCTCCCTCACAACTTCGCCCTCCTGGTCTTCTCATCCATCAACTCCAACCCCAAAACACCCTCCAACTCCTTCACAGCCCTCCACGTCTTCCCCAACTGCACCCTAATGGTCCCCATCCCCACTTCCTTTCCCATCTTCAGATTCTCCCCAATATCATCCAGAAAGACAATATCCTCGCCCTTCACCCCGTTCCCGCCTTTTTCTCTGTCGTGTTCATCTAGGCGCTTGATGGCTAGTTCGTAGATATCTCGCGCTGGCTTTCGCATTCCTACGTCTGCGCTGCCGATGTAGACGTCGAAGAAGTCGCGGGGGTTGAAGAAGAAGGCGTTGGGTGCTTTGTCATTATTCTTGGTGGAGGAGGAGGAGGAAGAGGAGGAGCGTGAGGGGTTACTCCATGGGTGGTCGGGAGGGTAAATGACTGTGTTTGAGAGGGCGCCGAGGATGGGACGGGGAGACTTCATGCTGAGGGTTTCGAGGGCTGGGAAGATGTAGGGGTCTGGGTGCCTGGAGGCGGACATCATGGTCCAGAAGAGTGATTCACCGTCGATTTGGGGGAGTGGGGGGAGGGAGGGGTCTGTGTTTGAGCTTGAGGATGAGGGGGCGACGATGGGTTCGGTAGGTTTGGGGGTGGAGGGGGAATTGGAGTTGGTTTTGTCTTGAGAGGACTCGACAACTTCTTCGGATTCGAGACTGACGGGGTCGCCGATTGTGGTGTCTTTTGCTAGCTTAGACAGGGATGGTCTTTCGCTCTTTTGGTTGTCGTTGGATGGGTTGGGACTTGATTGGGAAGACTGTGAAGACTGGGCTCCGCGATCTTCATCCGTAGGCTTCGAGTCCGCGGCTTCAGCTTTCAAGCTGACAGGGTCGCCCAATTGTGTGGGATTGGCTACATCTTTCAATTTCTTCTTCTCATTCCGAAAACTGGTATGGAATTCCCTCCAAGCATCTTTGTTGTGTAGGTCTGCAGTGAAGCCTTTGAAGAAGTCTGCGTCCATCTTGATTTCTCCGCGTTCGAGACGCTGCCAATAGCCATTGGGTGAGCTGTGTCGGATGGCATAGTTGATCCAGCTTTCAGGTATCTTGTGTTTTCTTTCGAAGTCGAGAATGCCTTGCAGGGGAGATAAGACCTATACATGGATCAGGACCAAGGGAACAATTTCTTTGTAGGGGGAACTGCCGTACACAAACACCTCCAATATCGAACAAGACCACTTTGGGGGGCTTTTGTGGTGCCATTGAGGGCAGGTTAACAGGGCTTAAGAGCTACAGACTGTGGCCGAGTGAACGTGGTCGCCTGGGGAAGATGCAGGAGCGAGAAGGGTGTTTGGAGGGCAATCGACCGGCTGTCCATACTAAACTGAATGCCTCCTGCATCATGACTTTCGATCGCCCAGCAGGCCGAGGCTCCACAGACGGCCATAAAGCTTGTTGATAAGAGCTGGATAAGGGCTCCGATGATCTAACACTAACCAAACGACGAATGTCGAAGCATTTCTTGTGAATACTTACCTTTCTCACGAGATACTGCCAAGTTGAAAGAGTATTCCTACTGCTGTCATGCAGATCAATCAAGTAAGCAATGCAGGCCAAGATCTTTCACTGAGGCCAACATACTGATCTGCGCAACAGCCATCCAACCAAATCCGCCTAACAAATGTCTCCCTCGTCCGTCTCAAAAAAGGCAAAAAGCGCTTCGAGATAGCCTGCTACAAAAACAAAGTCCTCGAATACCGCTCCGGTATCGAAACGGACCTCGACAATGTCCTCCAAATCCCTAACGTCTTCCTCTCCGTCAGCAAAGGCCAAACGGCCCCAACCCAAGACCTCGCAAAAGCATTCGGCGCAAAGACCAGCGTCGATGACATAATACAGGAGATATTGAAGAAGGGGGAGATGCAGGTGGGGGAGAAGGAGAGACATGCGCAGGCGGAGCGGATTCATAATGAGGTTGTCGACATTGTTGCTGGAAAGCTTGTTGATCCGAAGAGTAAGCGGGTTTATACCGCTGGGATGATCGAGAAGGCGTTGGAGCAATTGAGTAGTCAGGGCGCACAGCATAAACAGGAAGATCAAGGGAAGGTGACGAGTGGGACGGCTACGCCAACAGCTGAGGGAGAGGAAGGGAAGGGAAAGAAGAAAGAATTGCCGACTTGGACGGGCGTGGTGACTACGAAAAGTGCAAAGAGTCAGGCGCTGGAGGCTATGAAGGCTTTGATTGCGTGGCAGCCTATACCTGTGTCAAGGGCGAGGATGAGATTGAGGGTTACGTGTCCGTCGAATATACTGAAGCAGGCGGTCAAAGGAACAGGGAAGAAGGCGGCGCACGAAGATGGAGACGATGGCGAGGAGGAGAAGGCAACGGGAACAGTCAAAGATAGGATTCTAAGTTACATCGAGCAGGTGGAGTCGCAGGATACGGAGGGTCAGGAGTGGGAGGTTGTAGGATTTGTGGAGCCTGGGGCTTTCAAGGGGTTAGGGGAGTTTATAGGTGGAGAAACCAAAGGAAGAGGGAGAGTGGAAGTGCTGGATATGGCAGTGGTTCATGAGGGGGACTGATGAACGCGCTTGCTTCTGCATTTGAAATCTTCAAGTCATAGCATCCAGCGAGCGAGCGATTGTTTTCACTTGGACATGATTAAGATATCCCAAATATGAGCGCGTGCATGATCACTATTCAATTTCATTAGAAAGACATGCATCCTTTGACTTGCAGACTCGATTTGGCTACGGACTGGGCAAGCTTGTCCTGATATCTGCAATTCCTGTCAAGATCAGAACCACAGCACGACCACCATAGCCATAAAAACGTGTGTTCCGATGCTCGTTCTGCTCTTCGCTCAACCCTTCTTCTTCGACACACCAACAGTCCTCCCCCTTCTGCCCGTAGTCTTCGAGTGCTGGCCCCTAACTCTCAAACCCCAGTAATGCCTAAGACCCCTATGCGCACGAATCTTCTTCAATCGCTCCAAATCTTCACGCAACTTGCTGTCCATGCCGTTGGCCAATACCTGCGAATCCTTGCCGTCCACAATATCGCGCTGTCTGTTGAGGAACCATGTGGGAATTTTGTATTGTGTGGGGTTTTGGATGATGGTGACGATACGTTCGAGTTCTTCGGAAGTGATTTCACCGGCTCTGTAGATGAAAGAGTCATTGTTAGTAACGTTCCGTGGTGGCACTCAAGTGGAGGTTGTATAGAGAGGCGTACCGCTTGTTTAAGTCAACGTCGGCCTTCTTGCACACCAAATTGGAGTATCGGCGTCCGACACCCTTTATCTTGGTGAGTGCGTACATGATCTTCTGTTTGCCATCGACGTTGGTATTGAGGAGACGAAGGATGAACTGGAAGTTCGACTTCTCTCCCGAGACGAGCGCTGTATGAGAAGTCAGCTGTAGATTCTAACATCCCAAAGGTTTGGGCATCTTTAAAAGCTTGGGTTAGAGCACTCCTAGGGATACTTACACATGATGGGCACTGGGCTGCGTAGTCGTTGTCGGTGGTTTGGATCTTGCTGAGGTCGAATCAAAGATTGGTGTGGAATGCTTAGCGCGCTCTAAGCGAACAATCAAACGCTAGTCTTGATTCAGGTCTGTAGAAAAGGCTTGGCATCGATTCTGGAAATGACATCCTGGAGCACCAGTATTACGGCGATCACGCATCACTCAAACATCGCGAATCCTCAGTATTGATATTTGCCGCTCTGTGCTGTACAGTCGTTACAGTATCCTCTTCCTGTTCAAAAGACCTTGAAGAGTGTTGATTTCCGTTCCTCCAGGCCCCCGAGCCAGCTACACCTTACCTACATCATGCGAGTACCATTCCAACAACCTGCAACCCTCCCATCACTCTTTCTCATCCTTCCATCATTAACGGCAGCTCTTGGAATCAATTGTAAGGATGTCCGACATGATGGCGTACATTGGAACCTTGACCCTCTCGACGGACCACACAACATCTACCAAATTAAAGAACACACCAATACAATAGAAAACACAACGTTCTCGATAAATTTCTGCACCTTTTTAGAAAGGCGACAGGGTGTACCCAAGGATGAGGACTGTCCGGGTGGCACAAAAGGTGAGTCTACACCCAGCCTGCCGCAACGATGTTCCTCCTTACAACTAGACAATACTTATATCACATTCTTTGAACAGTTTGCGCCATCGAGCGATTAACAAACAAAGTCGAAAACAAAACAACAATCACACCGATAGCAGGAGAGTATTCACTCACAATTGGTGGATCTCTAGACCCTAAATGGACGCGCTTGAAATCCTCAGAGTCATCGGCGGATCGAAACAAGGAGGGCGTTCGTCTACAGATGGGCGGTGGAAGAGTTGATGGCCAAGACCAGAAGGCCATTGTGGAATTTTTGTGCATTGCGAAGCAAGGAGAGAAGACTTTAACGGCAGAGAACGAGGAAGACCACAAGTATGGGAACGCAGTAGACGACGGGCACGATGGAACAATAGAAATCTTGAGCTGGGAGGATGAGAAAGATGCTAAGGTGCTGAGACTGCAGTGGAAGACCCGGTATGCATGTGAGGATGCGAAGGATGAAGGTAGCGGGGGTTGGGGATTCTTTACTTGGTTTATTCTTATGTGAGTGGTTTCTCAAGTACACAATATTCACTTTAGTGCTGACTTGACACTTTTCACAGTGTTTTCATGGGAGTTGCGGCATACCTCATCTTTGGCTCTTGGCTTAACTACAACCGCTATTCAGCTCGAGGCTGGGACCTTGTCCCACATTCAGAGACGATCCGTGATATCCCGTACATATTCCGAGATTGGGTGCGGAGTGTTATCAATACCGTCCAAGGAGGAGGATCCAGAGGAGGCTACTCGGCGGTTTAGATGCTGTTGTGATCTAAATATGTTACACTTCTTGCCAATGTCTTAGCAAAAGGTGTATGGAGGTGTATCTGTGGTCAAGATTTGTCACATGTTCGGAACGAAAGCTGGCTTTACGAGCTCAACTACACAAGCATCAACATCTACGTCCATTCCTTCGTCATCCTCTCCAAATCCTGCCCTTCCGAACAATCAACTCCCTCCCCTACACACCTCTTAACCGCCGCCTCCACGCTTTCCTCTCCCTGCAACAAATCCAGCCAGCAGCTCTTTACCCCCTCGCTCTCCAACAATGCCATCGCAACCCTCGCCACATCTCTCCTCCTCACACTTCCCCTAGCCGCCGTCTTTCCTAAGGCAATCTTCCCCTCCCCTTCCTCGTCCGTCAAATGCCCCGGCCTTAACGATATCCCCGCAAACCCAGCCCCACGCTTAGCAGCCAACGCCGTCAAACACTCATCCGCAGCGAGCTTAGCCGGATAATACTTCTTCAGCACGCCATTATTCATTTCTTGCGCACCTTTCCACTCCTCCTCACTCCACCAAGGCGCTTTCGATCTGTTCGAACCAACATACGAAACGACAAGGAACTTCGTGACGCTGGGCGTAGCCACTGAAGCTCTAATGAAAGCGATGCAGGCATCCCGATCAATAGCTAGTGTCCTTTCGGGTCCGCCCTTGCCGCCTGCGCCAGCAGAGAACACGACATAGTCTGGAGAGGTGGAATCGATGATGGATTGGGCTTGGGCTTGGGTTTGGACTTCGTCAAGACTGGAGACTAGGATGTCGAGTTTGCCGGGTTGATCTTTGGCTAGGCCTGTGATGGTGGGTTTTTGGGCGGGATCACGGATTACACTGGTGAGTTGCCAGGAGCGGGAGAGGATGAGTGGTGTTACTGGATTTTCTTTTGGTCAGTGGTGCCCTCCTCATTTGGGGACTAAAGAATGAGTTTGAAATTTGATCGCGAGATGTAAAAAGCAAACGCTCCAGAAAGGTCTTATGATTGGGGACAACGTTACACACTGGGGAAGAATAGCCAATGAAGCTACCTACGGAGCTGGGAGATCTTGCCATGGCCGCCAAGGAGAAGCACGCGGGGTGTCATGACTGGGAATTACAATGTATTGTTTATGAAAAGAGAACTCTTAGGACTTTCGACGTTTTTGGACATAGATAGGTTGTGAAGAGATATTTACCAAAACATGTTTTGTAAGCACAAGGAGAACGATTGCTCTCTACGCAGCCGTGCGGCTATTGCGGGGCAGACGTCAGACGAAAGCAATTCCGCATCTTGACTTACAACATCCAGCAATGCAATTGAAACTATCAACTCCCAACGGACATGATTCGTCAAAATCGAATGTCGATGATGCTAAAGCAACGCCCAGTGTAGCTACTAAGACTTAAGTATGTCAACCAGAGGCCAGGAGTTACCGGCTTCAACTATCAGAAACTAGCAATTCTGTGACATCACTCATCTTCTGCCTCCGCTCCAGAGACCGAGTCCTACTCCTTGAAGATGGATTCAAACAATCCAACTTGTACCAGGAGCACCAACTCAGGTCCTAATCCGGTCCGCCACTCTTCTGCGAATCTATCAGTCCTATGAATCGCTACCCACTCTTCGGCCTCCACTCATTGCGTACTAGAATTCAAAACAAGAAACTATTCCACTATGGCGATCAAAGACATACCCGACACTATGCTCGCTGCGCAAGTCGTCGAGGTGCCCAGCCCTCCCTCCATTTTCCCTTTGCAACAATAGCTCTGACCCAACAACACTACGCAGTTCAACCAGCCCTACAAGATCCACCAAGTGCCGACCCCTAAGTCCTTAGGACCCCACGACGTCCTTCTCAAAACCGCAGTAGCATCGCTATGCCACACAGACAGCATGGTACAAGCCGGCATAATGGGCACCCCACTCCCCTGCACCGGCTCGCACGAAGGAACAGGCACGGTCGTAGCCGTAGGCTCGGAGATCAAGGATATGAAGAAAGGAGATCGAGTCATGGCTGGGCTGCCGCGAAATCGATGTGGTAAGTGCGAGACTTGTCTGGGTCCTGAGGACTACAGACAGTATTGCCCGAACATCTCTGGATACGTTGGCGTGACTCTGGATGGAGCCTTCGCCGAATACGTGGTAGTCGATGGGCGCGAGAGCTGCGTCATACCTGATAAGGTATCGTTCGAGACTGCGGCGCCGTTGGCTTGCGCGGGATGCACTGTGTTCCGTGGGATGTTGCAGACGGGGTTGGAAAAAGGAGGGACCGTTGCTCTAACGGGAGCTGGAGGCGGATTGGGCCATCTTGGTTGTCAATTTGCCAAAGCGATGGGATTGAAGGTTGTGGGTATTGATGCGAGGGATGAGGGTATGGCCTTGGCTAAGGAGAGTGGGGCGGATGTTGTAGTGGATGCGAGACAGGAGAAGGAGAAAGTAGTTGAAGAGGTGAAGAAGGCGACGGATGGGAGGGGAGTCGATGCGACGGTCAATGTGAGTGATGCTGAGAATGCTACGGCGCTGTCTTGTGCGATTACAAAAATGCATGGGACCGTGATACAAATAGCCCAGGTCAGTCCGACTACTGGTCTCAAACAATCTGGAGGTTCCTGACATCTAACAGCCCACCAATGTCTCCGTGCCTTATCAGGAGCTTGTCTTCCGCGACATCATACTCAAAGGCTCGCTGATTTGCACCCGCGCCGAAGCCAAGCGTATGCTTGACATGGTAGCCGAGCACAATATCTCTGTCAAGACGAATCCCTTCTTCGGGTTGAAGGAGATACCGAGACTACAAGAGCTGGCTCACAGTGGCAAAATGGTGGGGAAGGGCGTTGTCGTAGTTGATGAAGAAGAGATGAAGAGGGTGAAGGAGCGGAAGATACCCCCGACATAAGTAAATCATTGACCAATATAGATCAATCAACAGCTTTACCACAGCCCAAAGCAGCGGAGCAAGAGTGAAACAATGTCCGACCGGGTAGGTAAGTAACCGCTTTGGACCATGGTCAGCCGGTGACACAGCCACTATGTTGTCTGTCACTTTGGAGATCTTACGCCGTCAACTCGTCTTCATTCTCTACAATGCTATGAAGCTATCCTCATTACTCATACCTGTTATCCCATACTCAATCCGCAAACTACCACCTTCTCCTCCACACAAAACATTCTCCAACATCTCCTACCCCATCCACCATGTTATCCCTAGGCACTCTAACACGCAGCATCGCCTCCTTCCTAGGCTACACACTCCCCCTGCACACACCCTCCGAAGGCACCCCACCCTTCAACCCATCAACAGCCACAGTAACAGATCTCCGCCGCCTCCTCAACAACGAAACCGTAACCAGCGCTTTCCTCATAGAGCAATACCTTGCTCAAATCGAGAACCACAAGCTGAAAGGAACCCACACAATCACCCCAACTGCACCGAAAGCAGACCTAATCGAGCAAGCACGCTGCCTAGACGATGAAAGAATGGATGGACGTATCCGAGGTCTTATGCATGGTATACCCGTACTTATCGAAAACACCCAACAAACAGAACCCGAAAACGACTCACCCCTAATAAACATCCTCACAAACGCCGGCATGATACTCATCGGAACGATCACCCCATCCCTTCTCCCCAACTCCAAAACCGACGCACGACCCTTCCCCAAAACTATCTGCCCAGCACTCTTCCTCCCCCTAACCATCACGCGCTCCGTCAACAGCCCTCTAACCCACCTCGCTAGCGCCTTAGGCCTCTACGTCATGCATCCCACAACTTCTCCGCCTAAAGCTGCTTCAGCGTACGGCGCGATAGCAAAAACGGCACAGGATATCGTGGCTATGATGGCCGTCCTTGCAGATAATGGAAACTCTGCTCCCCTTTGGGGGAATGCATGGAAGTCGGATACCTGATTCGCGCCGGACGCGATGGATGGTTCGTAGACATCATACTCGTACTCATTCTAGGCATAGGCCTAGGCCCAATTGGAAATGGAAACGGTATGGTTAGCGTTGCGGGTATAGCTGGGTTTCTGGTTGGTGCTGTGCCGTAGTCGTTGGTGTTGCGTGCTGGTGCTGCGGATGGAGGAGGGGTAGGGGCAAGGGTAGGGGGAGGGGGAGGGGGAGGGGGAGGGGGAGATGGAGATGGAGATGGAGGAGCAGAGGGAAGGGTAGGGGATAGGAGGAGATGGAGGAGATGGAGGTGGTGGGGAATGGGGACATGATTGCTCGGGGTGGCGGGTTATTGCGAGGCTGGGGGAGGCTGAAGATTGCTCCAGAGATTGATTTGAATATTTGTGCTGGCGGGAACACCCTAGTGTAGGCTGTTGGAAAATGAAGTGTGGGATTGGAGATGAAGGGAAGACTTGGATGCCGAAGCCAGGAGTATTGGCTTGGACATGTCATCTCCCGTCATTAGTGTCTCTAATCAATTGACCGCCGAGGCAGCCGTGTGTATATGTGAGAAGAAGTAACGAGTCTTGCGATTTTACCCACTTCAACAATCATTCACGGTCTAGTAACTACTTGTATACACTAACTTATCCTTCCAATGTATCAATCATGAACCAGCACCTCAAGTCTGAGCCAAATATCCACCCGCAGCAAACGCCTCCGGTGTCGAATTAGTAGCAGCCGATGGCAGTGTGCTCTTCAGATAACAGCGGGGCGGAGTTCCATTGAATTCAAATTGATAGTGATACGTCGCGCCCAAACATGGCACGACTCCGGTCCAAGAAGCACAGGAATCTATGCAGGCATCTAGTGTCGAAAGGTTGATGCCGCCATTGACGATATCATTGGTGCCGAGCGACCAATCTACCTCGCATATACGTATGAAGGCTTTTCCTGAGGACATGTGGGTTGTCCCGTTGGAGGCGTTGCAGCCTGTGTAGCCTACTGGTAGTGCTGTGGTGATGTCTGCTTCTGTGGATGATGTGGGCTTTGATGATGGAGCTAGAGACGGAGGAGTCGAAGAAGTGCTTGGAGTGGTTGGGGAGGTGCTTGGATGGCTTGTGTGATTTAGTGTTGCTAGTGGAAAGGTCTGGGGCTTTGCGCGAACCTTAACGAAGACTTTGAGCTCTTGAGTGCCGCAAGGATGACGCCTACACTACTGCCAACAGCAGCGACCAACACAAACACGAATGCTAGACCAAGCACGAGCCAGAGAAGACCTCGTCGCAGGCATCTGTTTTTCTTTTCTTGCTCCTGAAGATGCTTGCTCACTCTGTCGTTAAGAATTTGGGCTTCAGCACCGAAGCGTTTGATCAAGTCATCGCGCTCCTTGTCTGGTGGCGAGACCTCCTTCTCTTCTTGTGAGTTACGATTGGTCTTCGCGACAAGCTTTTCTTCTGTGGGCTCGACGTCTGGGGCTTCTATTTCCAGAGTCGGTTTCTCGGGTGCTGGCGAAGGTTCTCGAGGAGTCTGCTTGTCACCGTTCAGCTGTGGGGCGTCTCAAGTCAGTAGAGAATATACCTCTGAATCCATGAGACCCGTGTCAACACTTGTCAATGTGTCCGAGATAGGCGATAACGATGATGTAGTCTGTGGCGAGAGAAAAGCTACTCGTATCTTGGTAGGTTAGATCAGCCATCTGTTGAACTGCTGGGAATGACAAGTAGTTATTGCTGCGAGTGCACATGGAGCGCCGAGCTCCTGCGTCAGAGCACAGTTACAACATATCGAATGCCAGGCTCTGAGACTGAACTATACGGCTCGGTCTTGTATCCTGCATCGCTGCTCCCCAGAATATATGCACATTTGCGGCTCAAACTCTGAATTTGTTTTAAACGCCTCATGCGGACATTTGAGGTTCCACAGCCTCAATACTTCATCTTACAGGTGTGCACGGTGAGCAATGATCTTCCAATCTGCATTGCAGCTGAGACACATTCAATGCAGTGCTATGCAAAAAAATTGCCATATGAGCAATACTCAAGGTTTCACGCAATCGACCGATGCGTAAGGGCTTAGACATTATGATGTTGCGTTTGTGAGCATAGCAGCCACATATAGATGAAAGCTGGAATAGATTAATATGACTTGGAGCTCAATCTTGCAGGCGGACGTATGTCCACCATCAAGACCTCTACATTCTAGGGTCTAAGAAAGCTTATGAGACCACGCTACGCAGCAAGATCCACCAAAGAGATATACAATAGGGAAATCGAAATCTCTGAGTTCTATGAAAAGGTTTCGCAGAAGCAGAACGCATGCATGGGTATTGTAGGATTCAGTTGGACTTCTTCACGTAACCATTGCCCATCTGGCTCTTGGTCTGGCGGTTGAGCGCCTTGAACGCTTTTGCGGTTTGGGAAATGCTGCTGTAAAGGAGTACTGCGGAGGGGCCATTAGCATCGCGCCATACATTCTTTGCCTGGGTGTTCCAAAGAGGCACTTACTGCCAGGGATGACGATCCAAATAAAATTCATAAAGAAGTAGTACCCCCAGAAGTAGTACGCCTCCGGTCGACAGTATGCGAGACCCTTGAAATAGAGATCAAACATGCTCGTCGCATAGTATAGAACATCGCCATATATCTGGCCCAGTGAGACCAGTGCTTGTAGAGGATGGCGGAGAGGGTGTTCGTAGGTGATCATAAATGCAACGGCGAAGGACATGGGACCCCAACAGACCTAAGAGTGATCGTCAGCGCTCATTGCTCCAAGTCTGGGTGGATGGCACAGAGTATCGTACGTACAGCTGTGATAGTTTCCATGCACAGAATAAACGGGTCAGAATTCATATATCTGGAGTCCGAGAACGCGTATTCTTTCCACAGCTGCCCAAAGAGGTCTTGCTTGCCCGGCATGCTGGCATGATTGTAGGTGAAATAACCTGTGAACTCTTTTCAGCCGTGTCGCAGACACCTTGTGCTTCTTTCGTTGTCCTTACCCTCGAAGAACAGGTGAATTGTCCCAGCTGGCTGCGCGTGAGCATACTCTTCCTAGTATGGGCGCCAGCTTATCTACTCACTTAACACGAACCACAGTACAGTTGCTTTCTCTCTTGCAGGTAGTGTTGGGTTATGTCGCCGTACCAGTGCGAGCGTCGCGCCAAGTATTACGACCCAACCCGCAGCGAATATACCAAGCAGTGTCGGGACAGACCATTTGTTTGCTAGATAGCCGACAATGTTTGCTTCGACAGGGTAGAACGGGTGAGGCAGCTGGCTGCTGTTACGGACGATGTTGATGGTCTCCATGTTCGTAGGTAAATAACGGAGAGTTGGGCGCAACGAGGCAACAGGGTGGTTACGAACGACTGTTTGCAGCAGGCTGCAGTTTCTGGTATTATTGATTATTGGTGGAGTGCTTGGCACATCATAGTCCTGGATTTTAGTTGCGCGTTGAAAGCCGGTGTTGACTTTTCCAGGTTTGACGTTTGGATTACTAGTTACTAGGGCATAAAGCACCTACTTAGGTCGCTTTTTTGCCGCAGTGTTCTGAGGAAGTTGGCCGCCAAGGTGCTCTTGAGCAATCATATTGCAATGAACACTTTTTCTACAAACACTTCGCCTGCAGAGTCAATCGCATAACCAGATACGATGACCTCTGAGCCGAGAATATCTGAACATCTGCTTTGATTGAGGACTTTATCGCAGGATCCGAGAAAGCGCGATCAGAAGCTTAAGGTAGGGCTTGCGATTATTGCGTTGAGATGCAGCCATTAAGATTATTTTAGCCTACAGTACCTTATCTTACTGTACATACAATGGGAGCCCCAGAGTGCGGAAGGCCCTTAAAGCCCACCCTTAAAGCCTACCCTTAGAACCAACCACCTTAGGGTTTCGACCGTCACCATCGAATGTGCCCTCGGCAAACGGCCCAATTGAACATCGACTTTTCGCCATCGACAATAATAATGTCTCTTCGTGACGATGAAGATGAAGCTAATGAGCCTAGAGTGTCAACAAGCGAAAGGCGTAGGCTAGGAATTCGTACGCTGGTTGCTACAGCAGAATAAGCTGTCGGATTGGTCCCAGTACTTACAACATCAAGCCTGTGATTAGACCAGCCAAGGCTTGACAATAATCCTGCCGAGTCTCCATATGCAGGGCCAAGCCAGCGCTATATGTCTGGGTAGTTCCTTACCTGGATCCCTCGCTCATATTCAGGGCAGTGGCGGTCCATGCAAGACTGACGTGGTGCCTAGAACTACACCGGCTGTCCCATGGCGGGGATTTCGCGTGGGTTGTTACGGTACCCTAGAACTAGTGGGGCGCTCCCACTCGTTCGTGCCATTATACAATTTCACTTCCGTCTCGGCAACAGTCTCTTGGATCTTCTCGTCATTGGCTCATCTATACGTCATTAGCTTCATGCACGGCATTGTTGATTCCCATCTGGCCACATGTGGAAAGGTCAGTCGTTAGGACGAACGCCTCTGTGTAAGTGATCAACGGCCGTATAAGTATCTTCTTCGACCGCAGAAATTATAGATTCTTCAACTATCCACAGCAACTGCTCATGCAGATATTGGAGTACTACGTACCGCATTCCATATTGAGTTCGGAACCGACTGTTGTCGTTCAATTTGTTCTACATTGTTGATAAAGCACGATTGATCTCTATCATCGACGCTACCCCAAAGATGTCCAATAAACCCATCTTTGTAGCTACCCACCCACGAGCATGCTCCACGGCATTCGAAAGAGTAGGTCCCACCTCACTGAAACAAGTATGCGACGCTAAGTGTTGAAAGGTCTTCATGACTTGCCGGGACACGCTCCAATGTATTCACGAACCCTTTGGTGATGCATTCTACTATGGCCCTGAGAGGCTGAGCTCGAGATATGAGAATGATGAGAAAGCAAGGATTGACAGTGGCTTCACCGATTCAACTTTCAAGACCATCCTCGACAGAATTGAGAGGGAGGGCGATGAGGTCCGAATCACCCCTTCTAGTGCGGCTCCATCGCATGCCAAACCCTTCTTCGTTGCATAGGCTTGCAAGTTGATGCGGTACTCTCATACACCACTCGAACACTACCTGCAGCCTTTATGCTCGCACCACGGCGCCTGAACCGCCCTTTCGTCTCATTCGGAATATCCTTTGTTAAAACACCTTGTGTTTGCTTTTTTACCTTTAGCAGTTGTCTGCGGTCATTTCCCTACAATTCAATTGAAGTATACGAACCTCCACGGAACATTTTAGGGCTATGTGGTTTTCGATTTTTTTTTTGTATCACTGTGTCACCTTATATATGCATGTCTTGAAATCTGAGAGAATTCTGACTACGGCCTACTTACCCTCATTCAGGGCAAGCGCCTCTTCATCAAGGACATCATTCACTACCTCTTCCCTCCGAATGGTGCGCCACCCTCAATCGCCCCATCTTTGCAAAGAAAGGAACGTGGTGTCGGCACATCTTCGAAGGCACACACGAACAGTGGTCTCAATGGCGTGACTAGTGTACCAATGAATGGGACTACGAATGGCACCAAACCCGGTACTCCCTATCCCTACGCCACCAACGCGGAGCCAGGCAACCCAACAGTCATCCCAAGCGAGATCCTGGACCAATTCCACTTTACCTTCCTGATCCGCCATCCGCGCTCCAGCATCCCATCATACTACCGTTGCACGGTACCACCTCTCGACAAGCTGACTGGCTTCTACAACTTCATGCCCTCGGAAGCTGGATACGATGAGCTCCGCCGAATGTTCGACTACCTACGTTCCATTGGCCAGGTTGGACCAGGCATAGCAACACGGTCTGTCAACGGTGCTGAGACTAATGGGAACGCCGTCATCCACTCGAATGGTGAGACCAATGGTCACGCTACTACAAATGGAACTGCTACCACCAATGGCCACTCCCCCAAAATCGACATCTGCGTGGTCGACGCCGACGACCTCCTAGACGACCCGAAAGGCATCATCAAAGCATACTGCAAGAGCGTAGGCATTCCCTATTCCCCAGAGATGCTGAACTGGGATTCCGAAGAAGACCAGCAACATGCCAACGCCGCTTTTGAGAAATGGCACGGCTTCCACGAGGATGCGAAGAATAGCTGCGAATTGAAGCCGCGGACGCAAGTAAGTGATCTTTCAATCTGATGAAAGCCTGCCTGCCGTTCTCTCCAAACGGAGCTGACCCATCTTCTCGGGAAGAAGAAACAGCCCAAGACGCGCGAAGAAGAGGATAAGGAGTGGAGGCAGAAGTTTGGCGAGAAGGGTGCTAGGACTATTAGGCAGACTGTGGATGCGAATGTGGAGGATTATGAATACCTCAAGCAGTTCGCTTTGAAGGTTTAGGTGGGGCTGGGATGGGGTATATAGGGGAAGGGGTCGAAGC
The DNA here is from genome assembly GCA_018257865.1 of Stereocaulon alpinum. Classification (NCBI taxonomy): domain Eukaryota; kingdom Fungi; phylum Ascomycota; class Lecanoromycetes; order Lecanorales; family Stereocaulaceae; genus Stereocaulon; species Stereocaulon alpinum. Next base: position 115,744 of record JAEUBA010000054.1, on the reverse strand, counting down.
AGAGAAGTGGGAGTTCGTTAGTCTTCAACAGACTTATGAAGGGAGGGGGGATGAGTCCTCAACGATCAAGTGCGTCGGGAGAGACGTACGCTTTCTACTGAAGCACGAAATAGTGATTGTTCTTTTTGCTTACAGCGCTGAGGATAAGTGTATATGCACGACGATATGGATCTTATATTTTGATAAAGTTGAAACATGGTCATTATTTGACGCCGGAACTTATCTACTACCGAGCGTAAAGTAGTCTTCGTCCATTATCTGTCTCTTCTGCCTTCTGTATACTTCCATTCCCAAACCCGCTCAAATGGTATCTCTCCAAGTACTCAACACCACAAGAAAGAACGCTTCGCTCAACAACAGCATCGAATGCAAACGTCACTAGCCAACCTTATCCACCCTCATCCCTCAATTTCTTCAATCTCCAAGCATCTCCCCTACCACGTCCTCAGCAGCTTCTATCCACGACGACCCTTGATTCTCTCCCTCTTCCTGCTCCTCGCTCTTTTCAGGAGACGCCTGACTCGCTTCCACCTTCGTCTCTTCCTTCGGCACCGCCTCCGGAGATGGCGAGGAGCTCGACGATACAGCGCTCGCTATAGAAGTAGGAGCTTTTGATACAGCAGCACCTATACCACTCTCTGCGAGTTGTGCCACCGGCGTCGAAAAGCTCTGGGTCGGAGTTCGAAGTGCGAAATCCGTCCGTTGTGGCGGTGCTGGCGACCGCAGAGAAAGGAACAAGACGATGAAGCTGAGTAGGAAAATGGCAATATTCCTCCGATCCCGAGCAGTATGGTGGATATAGTCGCGGAAGAGATCCCAAAGCGGCATATCCTCCTGCTTTCTGGCCTTCTGTTTCCTCGGCGTCGGTTGCGGGGTCCTCGCCAAATCTTCTCCAAAGCCATCAACGAAAGCTTGTGGATCTCCTCCATAGATATCTCTCAATCTCTCATTATCCAATCCACCTACGCCTTCCTCTTGCTCTGCCCGGATTTGGTCAGCTCGAAATCTCTCCTCTTCTTCGCGCCTTAGTTCAAGCTCGCGCTTCATATCTTCTTCCATCCATGGCAATATTTCTACATCCACACGCTCCATTTCCCGCCATGCCGCTGACCAAGCTCCAGCTCTCATCAGACCGTTAGCAGCGAAGAGTTTGATACTCCATCTCTTGCTACCTGTGCCAGCGCTGCCGTATTTACCGTCGCGGATACGGCGACCACAGTCGAGGCAGATGTCTGCGTCTTCTGCGTCGCTGTCCTCGTTTTCTGTGTCGCTGCCTAAGACGTCTGCTTCTTCTTCAGGTGACAGATGGAAATGGCCGCACTTGAGGATTCGAGGGGTCTTGAGTTCGAGAGACTCGAGGAGGCGTTCTTCAAGAAGGTCGTAGTCTTCCTTTGGGTGTGGGATGAGTACACCACGCTCCAAGACTGTGTCTGTGGCTTTTTCTTGAAGAAGCTTCCAATTCTCTAGAATTGAGGGTGGGAGGACACTTTCCATGACTTGTGGAGAGTAGACGAGAGGGATTGGAAGGAGGGTGACGTGCAGGAGCACCAGTGGGTATTCTTTCTTGGGTTTCTTCGTCGGGCTGTATTTTGTGGAGCCGCCTAAGCTCATAGTGCTGCGATGGGAGCGAGCGGAACGTGGTGTGTCTCGTCGTGAGGGTGTATAGAGCTTGTGGCGTTGTTGGGAGGAGGGTGACATCAAGTGTGGAGGTGTGGTGTCCATTTGCATTGCTCGGACGGAGGAAGGGTGTCGGAAGGCGGAGTGGGTCTTGATAGGCGTGAAGGGTGAGGACGTGTGGTGCTGGGGCTCATAGTGGGATTCTAGAATCGAGATTTCGTCGTCAGAGCCGTTTGAGGTGCGTGGAGAGCTCGCGCGTGTGGGGTGGTCGAAGACGGCTTCGTCAGGACCACTGGAGTGGTGCCCTGAGCCTGAGAGGGAGACCTCGTCATCATCTATGTCATGTCGAATGCCACTGATTGAGTGATTGAGTGGTCGTGGTGAAGAAGGCAGGTCATCGTCTATACCTACGATTGGCTGGCGATTGTGGTAATCCTGGAAGTCTTCCACCGAGGTGGACTCCATCTCGTATGCGCTCTGGTAGGATTAGCTGTAGGGTCAGTGGCGCAAAATGCTGTGTTGCAATGCTGCGGCAGTGGAGCAGCGAGATATAAAACTTGAGCACCGCGATTTTGGGTTTCGGTATGAAGCTATTCGGCTAGTGTATTGCGGCTTCCATTGTTTACAGTTTCTGCGCTACCGTTGCCAGGAGAGACGACCATTTGGACCCCAAAACGACATTTCATGTCTTGGCAGACACGTTTTAAGCCTACTGGCTGTCAAAATTTTCTCATGTGTGAACGAAATAAGAAGTCTATTCGTCTATTATCAGCCATAGTATTACATGCAAGCCAGATTTACATGCTGGACATAGAAGCATGAGTATCCTAGCCCCTTCAATGCCTGCTGAGCGTTCGTAAAGCTCGCTGGCATGCAAATGATTGAAACGCCTCTGAACGGTACCCTTATGAGAAACAGTAGCCGTGATGCTTTATTTCGCGATTTCTACACCACCGGTCGCGCCTGTGTCTGTTAGCAAATGTTCTGCAAACGATAATGCGGCCAATACACACCGAGAAGCTTCTTGATATCGCCGTAGATGGCGAATTGACCTGCGGTCAGTGTGCCAATTCCACGCCTCCGGTAGCATTCAAGATCTTTTTGATATCACCTGTGGCCAAGTTAGTCGAACATCCTGAGTCATTACGAAATCATCTTCATCATGTCGAGAAGAACTCTGCATTGTATGCTTACCGTAAATCGCGAATTGCCCTGCAGTAATCAGGCCCACCAGAAACAGCCGTGCACCAAGACCAGTGTAACTTCCACGTAGCCCAAGCTCCTTCGCGATCTTGATCAAACGGCTCGTGGTGCCCTCTCCTGGAAGTCCTTTGGTCTTGTTGATCTTACTGAGCATTGTGTCCGCGGGTTGTGAGACAATGGCAGCGGCGAACCCAGCAATGAGACCAGAGCCTAGATTGATAGTGGTCTGCATGCCACCAGAGGCCGTGGATTTATCCACACGTCTGTAAACAGCCTCGGAGACCTTCTCATAGACGACGAATTTGGCCATCGTATATGGCACCCTTGCGTAGGATTAGCCACAAGAAGATGCTGTCCCGGTCCTTGCTGACTTACTGCTTGAAAAGGATGGGTCCGAACCCAGAGTAGAACGCGCCGAGGCCCTCCTGGCTCGCAATCTTACCGAAACCACTCAACAAGCCACTGGCGAATGTAGGCTCTGAGACAAGTCGGATCCTGGTTGCTTCTAACGGGCAAAGCGCGATATCTGCAAAGAATTCTGCGAGAGCAGAGGAGGCCAGGTAGACAGCTGTCCGATTGTTCGATGCGGTCTCGTAGCCGAAATAGTTAATGCATTGTTGCTTGAAAAGCTCGTAGCCCCCAAATTTAAAGGCGCCTTGTAGAAAGTATCCAGCGGCAGTTGGACCAAAGCCGGTCAAGAGTGCGCCGGCACCTTCTTTCGCAATGACTTGACGGAAGCCACCAATCATGCCCTTGTTGTAGGTCAGGGGATCGAGCTGTATCCGTGTCTTCACCCTGAGCGCGACGATCATCAGCTGAGGAAGCGACAGGCCTGGATGTGATACTTACACATCAACGGGTGTAAGACCTCCATGAGTGACGGAACAGCAGACAGCGCCGGCCAGAGCAAACCTCGAATACAACGCAAGACCACTAAGCTTCTCTGGGGTCTGGGCCGCGGTCTTTTGGACGATGCCGTCGAGCTTCGTCGACCCTGTCGACGAAGGGGGTGCTGATGCAGCCATCGTGGATCTACAGGAGGGGAGATGATAATGTATAGGAGGATGAAGAGGTTGAGTTGGGAAAGGATTGAATAATGGAGCTGAAGGTGGACAATTGAAACCGGATCTTTTCCTTGAGGGTGGGCTAGCGGCTTAGCGCCATCTCGGATTTAGGACCCAGGAAACAATACCTCCGTCACTCTACAATCACCAGAGATGCGTCTACCTGCAAGAAGATTCGATATACAATGTTTCCCGCTAATGCCTCATAGAGTTTGTGCTGGTAGCGGTATTCTATAAAAAAAGATGTATGTATTGGGCTTCAATCCGCAGATCTGATTCGATTGACAAGTACTAATGCACTCCAAAGGCCAATGGATCTCTGTCTAATAGTCCACCACGGTCATCTATGGCAGCGTCTCTAGAGCATTGTTTGACTACCTCATTGAAAACATATCTGGCTCTAACACTCTCCAGATATTGCGGCGTCGCGCTTTGCCGGGCTTCTGGGTCCCAACCGGACAGTCAACCTTTGTAGCCATAAGGCATGGCGTCGTAGCCGCCTGGAACTATGTTGTAACGGATGTCGCCCGTAAGCTGGATCTCGGAGACGATTGTCCCATTGCCATCCTCGTTAAGGTAAAGTCTTCTCATACTCAGACAACAGATCATTAGACGCCCGGCTGCTAGAAGCCATCTCTAGTTGTCCCTTCGACGGCCAGACAAGTCCACAACCCTAAGCCTGACCATGATGGAGGTCTGGCCGTCGAAGGGATGATGTCAACCCAGTGACAGCCATGTATCCTTACAAAGCAGGTATACGTGGCACTCAATCTTCAATGACATGCGGCACGAGAACGAGGTAGTTGTTTGAGATAAATGGCCCACCAGACTATCGTTCAGACATACATGATCCGGGAGGTGATCGAGGACTTAAAATATAAGCATGACAACATCGTTGCAAAGTCGTTGCGGTGCCATCGAGGGCATTTCATAGTGAGGCTGTGTCTGCGCTCGGTAGCCTGGTGGTAGTGGCGCTAGTAGATTCCTTCACGGTAATTACTCTAGCCCTTGAATAGTCTGTTGATATTATGCCTAGGAGTGACTTTGCCACAATGCCACGATACCGCCTACTTGCAGTCTACGCCGTGATTATCTTACCTTGAACTTGGCTCCTCAGAAATGCTCCTATCATGCTCTCGTTTGTGGTGACCAGGATCGAACCGTCGGAATTCGAGGCTTGTAGCTTGTTCTTCCTTCGCCTGCTTCATACCATAACCCATGACCAAAGTCGAGTTTGCCACGCCTAAGGATTGCTCTCACAGACTCAGGGTTTTATGCTGTTGTTGTCCTGCTCACCGACCTGCACAAGCCATACAATGGGTTGCAGGCTCACTTGGAGCAAGGGCTGAGGAGTCGTGGATGCCTAGAAAGTCATGACTTAGAAGCACATACTACCGTCACGTTCTTGCCAGGACTCGGGTTGCACGTGCTCTTTGAAAATGGTTGGAGTGACAAATTGCCTGCCTATCAGGATGGTGTCCCTTTATGAGACGCATCAGGTCTCCAAGTCTTTTCATTAGGACCGCTGCTAGGAGTCGAACAACCAAACGTTGAGTTGGGGACAACAAGAGAACTCACAGCCTGCGTGAGTAGGTTTGGGCTTCCAATTTGCGATTAAGATCTGGCTTTCTCTTCTCTGGCTCCTCGGCGCAACATCTAGACCTACTTACTTCTCTAATGGACTTGTAAGGGTCACTTGGGACCACCATCAGTGGCAATATTCCCTCACCTAGAACACTGCAACATTGAGAAAGTTAGAAGTGAGTGTTATTCAGTACAGAGTTCCTTCCTCTATGAAACCGTTAGCGATTTACGACAACCGTCACCCGACTCCAATCAGCTTTGCCGTGCCTATACCTTCCCGTAAATCCGACGATAAATGATGCGACCTTATAAGCCTACCGCTGAACAAAAAGCCCGTTATCACATGGACGATCCTGGGGATATGTCGCGGCAGATGCAGGAGATTTGCGTCAAGTTCCGGGGTAGATTCTTCATGCGATGCTTGCTTGCAGATGTGTCTGTCACACGTGGGACACTGACATACGATATCTCCGAATTGCGGAGAAGCGACCTCTCATCCTTCATACTACCCTATCGAGAGACTAAATGCACGCTCTGCGTATGAGGATACTGACAATTCTTCCGATGTCAAGGAGCTTTGCATGATTCGAAATATTCTCGACCGAGCTACAGGTAGATGTGATATCCAATCACATACGTATTTGCCTGAGTGTCAAGATAGCCACGACACCACTCTCACCTCGGACAAACAGCTATTGGTACGGAAGGACAAGGCCCATAAAATGGCGCACGACAGTATGAAGGCGATATCCAGCTCAAAGTGCCTATACCTAATTGGTACCACTAAATCTCGATGCTTTCACATGTTTCAAAGTATACCAATTAGTGCTCAATGGTTCCAGGAAGCAATGAACAAGGTTGCCTGCAGATCCGGTTACGTGTAGCGGAATGCTCATATCCTTCATCAGCTTAGCTTAGCCGTATATTGGTGGGTTTCCAGATCGCAACGACAGAGGCTGTTGCAATCCAGGGATCTCATTCGAACATGAAATGCACAAGACTAGCGGATTGCGAGGCCGCACCAAAGTAAAGTGTCGCATCTAAAATTACATCAGCTAATGTCTCTGTGAAACGGAGACAAGCATGGGCCACATTGTTGAGGGTCGCGTACTTTGAAACAAAAATTGGGGTCAACTTCGCAGGGTTCACCGAAGCTATGACGCCGGAGAAAACCTCGAAGGACCTCCATGCATTTGACAAGGCAGACAAATGTGTCCATAAATCACCGATTGTTTTATTCGCTCCCCCTAGGTCTTTCCTCCTACTGGCGAGAATCTTATCAGGTACCGAACAGCCATGGCGCCATCAGAAAGATCGCCTCGGGAAGACTTGTATGTTGTGCTTCATCGAGATTACCAAAGGTCAATGATTGGAGAAGATTGCACCGCTTGTATGGAAGACGGCGGATCCACTTGGAACCACAAGACCAGAACGCCTTATGTTCGGTCAGCGAGTCGTAGCTGTGAGGGCATTTCGAGCCAGTGAGTGTCAGCTTGGAAACACCTCAATCTCGTCATGGCAATCTATGCCCGCAGCCACGAAAGAAGAGTTCAAAAGACGATCAGGTGCAGTGGGCGTCACCACCGCCCGGGCTATCCTGTTATGCGGTGCTTACAGTAGCAGAATCTGGTGACTCTGTCTCCAAGCACTAGCAGCATCAATAGTAGCCTCGTATTCCCAAAACCTCCATAGCTCTTGCCACTCGCGAGCTGGCCAGACCCAGGGAACGCCACGAAGGAGTAATATTTGATCTAGAAAATCATCTCGACTCAAACGTCCAAGCTCAAGACCCCAGGCCGACCCACGAGGCTTTCTCATCCCACGTTTCTTGGTTTTTGTTGACCAGTCATGCAGCCATGTCTGCGTAGTCGGGAACGCACATGATATCCCAGTCGAACACGACCAAAGATCTGGCGGGCATTATCAAGAAATTCCGAAGACGCAAAATGCTAAGATGTTGATGAAAGTGAGGTGGACCCGTACCCACTGATCAATACATTAATCAGCCTAACTGGAGAACCCCAGTCAAGACAAAGCTTTCGGAGGAATGTTCTTTGTATCGCCCTTGTTATCCGTTTGCGCGGTTGTAGGAATAGCTCGCCGCTCATTTACTGTGGAGGATTCGGCTTAGCGTTGATCTTACCTCATAATAAGGATGTTAGAAGCGACAGAACAGAGGTCCAATCAATTCCAAGCAGATTGATGCCTGCAGCGGCCAAGTTTAATGATAAAAACGGTAGTGGAGGCTAACAGTGCCACTCGAAACAAACGCATGCTCGCTCACCTAAGGAGTACTAGAGGGCGGCTCTCTGGTTTCAGGTTTCATGTTGTTCTAAGTTGGGTAACAAATTGGATCATCCGTGCCTAGATCTCGAGCATTTCAGCGAAGATAGAGTTCTGATTATCGCGCTCTGAAGGCTCAAGACACAACGCCGCATCTGCTGATGCACGGAAGTGTGTCGAAACGCAGCCTGGGCGATTGTTCTTGGGGATTGTTTCAGGTATTTCCGTCACGCAGGAACGGTGATGAAGCACGCACAGGCGGCAGAGATGGTGGGGTACTGGAGAGTCTAGCAAGGACTTGCCACTTTCGGTTATTGTCGAGCGTTGTAAGTTGGACGATGATGAGACGAAGGTTGATATTGGGGTCTGGGTGGCTTGCTACGTAAGCGCTCACCGATCATTTCAGCATATGGTTACGATTTCGGTAATCCGCTAGAAGGCCCCTAGAAGGTTGTCGATCGATAGGGGGGGGGGTTGCCAAGCAATCAACACTACCCAATTGCGACGAAGTGTGGAGGAGGAAGCAATCGGGCCTAATTCCTAGAGCGAAGATGATCTTTGCGCCTTTCCTAATGGATGCTGGAGCCGAGAATGCCGATCAGACAGGAAGACATGGCCCTGTCAGGATCCCTGTCTAGTGAGAACTCTAAGATGGAAAGACTAACACTCAAGACTAGTAGCATGATTTGTTGTTTGGTGGTCTAGCCCTAAGCTATGAAGATCCATCTATCGCGTCTGTCAGTAGTGACTAAAGTAACCCTGGTCCTTTCTGAAGCAGCCACTATTGGAATCTAGCCAACAGCCCAACGCCAATGAATTCACCACAGGAGTGGAATTCGCGCTTCCATATGACGTCCCTTGCCCTTCCCCGTCTTTCAATTCCTTGTTCACCCTGACAGGAGTCAAAAAGAACCTGCCGGACGGAATCATCCCTGCAATCTTTAACATTACCTGTGCCCGAGTACCTAGGACTTAGCTCTTGGTTCATCCGGCATATGTTCCACCAGTGCCCCACACTTCTCCTACTTGCTACACATACCAAAATATCTGTACCCCGCAAGAACCTCGCAACGAACGGTGTAGAACGGTGCGGCTATAACTTCTACTAACTATACCCATTACGTTCTAAACCCTCAAGCCCTGTGTATCAAGCTCAAGCATGCTATGCTTTTTTATCTGATCAGCAAGTGATCATCAATCTGCCTTAAAGGCCGCGTCCCTGTCCACTACAATTCCTTCAACACCATCCATTTCTATTCTTGTGGTCTCCGTGACTGCAATAATAACACCTACATGTTTGACTGTTCTCCATCCATGATGCTGCTTTACCATCGACCAGTGCCAGCCAAGATACCTAAACGGCGCTCAAGGGCCGGTAAGCATTACCTCCTCTCTTCTGCAGCATAGCGTAACATCACTGTCCTTACAAACCATGACGCTGACCGTTATGATGTTTTCTCTCTATAGGATGTGTTCACTGGTGAGATATTTTGCACTACAGTAGAGCAGTACTCAACATGCTTACCATATTTCTAGCAAGGACAAAAAGAAGAAATGTAATGAAGAACGGCCCCAGTGTGATCGTTGCCTCGAACGAGGGTTGAGGTGTGAATATGAGCCGGTCAAACCCAGGAAGCGGAGGAGAACCGTCTCCAATCCCGAACACATGGGCATGAGACCACCAACGACTGCTCCAGGCCAGCATTATGGATTTCATGACCGGCTGCAAGCCCTGCGTCAGGACTCCAGTTCTGGCTCTTCCATTCTCTCGAATTCTCCCACACCACCTCTACCAGCAATCGCAGAAGGTTGGGAAGTTCACAGTGCCGATTCAGTCTTCAGTGACTCCGCTTCGAGCTGCGGAAGCGACACCTTCGGTGATATCAACTCTCCTCTACCTCCGTTTACTTCGCTCGATAGCTTTGCACGGACAGCGCCCAGCCTTGATGATGTGAAGCATCTTCACATGGATCCTTTGGAAAACTTTGCCAGAGATCCTCCTGCCTACGATCCAGACATTGTGACTACAAGAGAAATGTTTACCGCACCGCCGTCCGCCTTGTCTAGAAGTAGCTCATACCCAGATCCTACGAGCGCCTTTCTCTCGCCTCAATCCGGAGGCTCGCCTTACGACTTCACGCCTAGCCTTCACGCACAGTCCCCCAGCCTCCCACCATATTCTGAATACACGAGTCGAGAATCTCGACGCGGTCTCCTAGACCATTTTTGTAACGTTTTAAGTCATTTGATCGTCTTCAAAGAGGACTCTGGCAATCCCTTCAGACAACTGGTTCTGCCAATGGCTCGGAAGAGTCCTCCATTGCTGAATGCTATTTACGCCATTTCAAGCGCCCATCTAGAGCACCGAGGGCTGCAAGTGGAAGAGAGAGCGCTAGATCTGCACTCGAAAGCTTTACAGGGTCTGGCAAACCTTATTGCAAACAAAGACGAAGGCAATCGAGACGAGGTTTTGGCTGTAATTATTCTTCTTTTATATTACGAGGTGAGTTGCGTCCAAAAGAGGGCAATGGAACAAGAATACTAATCTAGCAAAAGATTGTTCGCAGTGGCTCTTCAACGGTTTTAAATAGTCATTTAAGAGGTGCTCTATCCATAATGCGTGAACGAAGAACTAAGCGCGGCCCAACCAGTGCATTCCTCGAAAGAGTACGTAAAACGCAAATAGGGCCCTTTACCGAGCCTCTACTGACATGTTCAGGCATTCCGCTACTTCGATGTCGCTTCAGCCCTCTCATTTGGCTCCTCTCCTATGTCTGGCACAATCCTCGTGCCAACAGCTCAAGATTTTGTCTCAGTGCATGACCGCTCTCCCATGGCTTCAGTTGACACACTCTTTGGCCTCGTTGCAGATTTATGGCCCATTATCCATCGACTGGCCAGCTTAATCGACGTAAAGCGCAACCTCGACAAAGAAGAACGGCAGTCCCCAGGCCACGACAAAGCCAACAACATGCGTGCAGATTTCGAAACCAACACTACTAGTATCGAGCTAGCCCTTCAGCAATGGATTCCTAAATTGCCTCCTTCGGTAGTTACCACTGAAAACCCAGCAGATGATTCCCGCCTGCAGTCTATTCTTAACAACGCGGAAGCCCACAAACAAGCGTGTTTCGTGTTTCTCTACCGAATGATCTTATCCTACCCCCGCTCCGACGCCAAGGTTCAAACCCCCACCAAACAAACTCTGCAAGCCTGCCTCCGTGTGGTCATCTTCTCGGGCCCCATGGCAACATTAGTTTGGCCTCTCTTCACAGCTGCCTGCGAGGCGGTAGAAGACGTGGACAGGAATGTCGCACGGACTGTCTTTCGCCACCTTGAGACACGGCAGGGTATGAATAACATTGTAACTGCTTGGGAGATTTGCGAGGAAGTCTGGCGCCGTAGCGATGCGGGGCATGGCGATGTTGAGTGGAGGGACGTGGCCCAATCATTGTCGAAGGAGGTGTTGTTTGGTTGAGCAGCATCTATATCTGTATTTCTCCTATGATGATTCCTTGGGAAATACCACACGGCGTATCTGAATTACGTCTTGGTTCTCTTGTTTCCCTCTCATGTACAACCAAAATAGATTTGGCGGAAGGATTACATTACGAACATTCCAACGACTATAAACTTTGGGCGTTGGGTCACGGCACACTACGAGACTATTGTTTTCGCTTTACATAGCATCCCCTGTATCAACAGTCGTTCCAGTTATATAGTACCACCCGGCTTGATTCGCTCCTTTACATCTTAAGTCAGGAGGCTGACACTGCGGTGCCTTTTCTCCGCAAGCCATACCTATTAATATACTCATCCAACGCCATGGCTTCATTTGTGACGAGGCTAAACAAATTAAAGATTCCTTGAGGCTGACAGCTACTTTTCCTTCCCCTGAAGATCACCCTTCTCAGCCGTCTCCAGGTCGCACCATCGTCCCGTGTGCCGACCCCCATTGCAGACCAAGTAGGGAATCGACAAGATCAACGTCAAGCACAACTTCTGGCCCAGAAAGACATACCGCTGAGCACCTGACTTGTCTGCGATCAACGCCTCGATCTCGAACAAGTGGCACTACCACTAGTATGACTAGCGTTCAAGCTACCAGCAGCGGCCAATCTCCCCCAAAGATCGATACCCGCAGCGCCTACGCTAATGCCGAACTAGGCAGGCTTCTAGAAGCCGAACAACTCCTTCTAGCGCCTGCATAGAAACGCTGATCGCGGCTTAGAATGCTTCTAAAGCATGCTCTAGAAAGCCGCTAGATGTTGATCGGCTCTCGATCAGCGGTGGAAATTGAGGGAACCGCTGGGATGTGCCGGAAGTGTGCCATCATCGCATCCACTTTCCCCACCTTTTCGCCAGGTGAGCGAATGAGCGCTCAGGGCCCACACATCCCAGTCTGTCATGGACATGCCAATGCATGATGCAGTCAAACCATGCGAGAACGATGAGCGTAAGGGGGGTTGAGATCACCGGTACACTCCTGGAAGCTGGAAAAGATCAACACTGCCGTACACTGTCATGCTGCAGAACATGATTCATGTGGAGAGCTCAACACACTTTGCCTCCTTCGCGTGTTCCATGCTACGTAGTTAGTGATTGCTGATCACCTTTACCGTATCTATGACTGATTGCGAAATTGCATGGCCCGACAATTGCGCATTCATAATCTATGTTATCGGTGCTCAGGCTCCGGACGAGATGATTGGCCGATGCAGGATAACCCTAACCTGGTAAATGCCAACGGACTTACTTAGTTCAGTAAGCAGCTAATTTTTAGATAATGCGCTCGGTGATTGTTGTCATGAGTATCATCCTACCTTACTATTCAATTGAGGATTTGGAATCCGTTGGCATGCCTTGTTACTACTGCCAACTTACTCTGCTGGATGAGTTGGTCAAGCAGGGTCGCGATCAGCAGATGGAAATCCACGAGAGAGCAATCTTGCAGACCACGCTAAACCCAGCGCGAGCTGTCAAAGTACGACGCTCACCTCATGTCCAGGTAAACGGTTCGTTACATAAATGGTCAACTTGACCCGTGGAACTACGTAGGAACCCTTCGATCTCAACCAAGATCTTCTAGACTTGGCGAGGCTTGTTCAATTGTCATTGGTCTTGGAGTCTGGGACAGAGGGAGACCCTCATGCAAGCATATCAAGCCACCATTCCGCAACGCTTGCCCGAAAAACCTCTAGGCTAGACGTAGGAGATGGAGACCCTGCACCAGGATCTACAACTCATCCAAAGACAAGTCTGACCGCCTAGCAATATACAACACTCTACTTGGCACCGGACAAGGCTCCTTCCGCTTTCGGGTTCGTTCCTGAATCCTACATGTTGGCAACGCCGAAGACTCCAGCGAAGCACCCGGCTTCGCCTCCGATACTTTCTATCTTCCAACGTTTCACTTGCCCCACAAGTCACTGCCATAACGTCCATCCTTCCGCCATCGCGAGCAGGCGCGCATACGACAGATTGACGGTGTCCTCCTAGATGCTATTCGGCAGCAGGCCTAGAGGCAACAATATTTTCCCATCCAGTGCTCCCTTACGTCCCAGATGCTGACCATGTGCCTCTTTCTGTGATACTTTGCCTTACTAAAGTGCCCTGGTATTTGGCTCCGTTAACAGACATATGGATACTAGCCTGACAATAACAGTCTGCATCTGCGTCGCATAATCGCTCTGGTATTAACGACGGCGCCTTTTCGCAGTATGCACGCTTCGCTTGGCCGTTATCATACGATATCTGTTCGCATTGCTGCGTTCTTAGCTTTCGATTTATTCGTATTTCATCTGTCTTGGCAAAGCATTTCCATGTGAATGGAGACACTACTCTAGTCTAGGCGCCACAGAACTGCAAGGCTATCATTCTTGCATGCATCGACGCAATTTGTGTTCCTCAAGCCATCGGTGGCAATAGCGTTCCCAAGGAGTCTGAGGTGCAGTAGCGCTGACTTGACATGCGCATATGTGTTATCGATTGGGCCGCTTGTTCACGCAAGACATACGAGCAGCGACCTTGCTACGCAAAGCCAGGCCCACAATGTTGGGACCTGCAAGCCTCCTCCGTATTCATGCACAAAAGATGAACCAAAGTCTTGGTGTGGTTCTGTGCATGGAAGAGAGAGGAACCCAAAAGCCTGATCAGCTGGCAGAAGAGGAATTATGTTTGCATGTAATCGGGCCGTCTCCGCGGCAATCATCATTCCAGTATCCGTCTCTGGGCTCGAAAGCACCTTCTTACTTCTTTGACAACCTTACCTGACGGTTGAGCAATAGAGCATTGCACTAACAATTGGCTTTCGCGGTTAGACCGGAAGCGACATGCCTTGAATATGTCCTCGACCGAAGAGAGCCGGTGACGGCTTACCATTTGAGGATAAGCTGCTGTCGAGAATAGGATTCCTCGCTTAACGGTATCGGGGAGGACATGTTGTTCTGGCTTGAACACCGTGTACGCTTCGCACTCACTTGGATGTCCTCAGATGGATCGTCTGTTTCACTTAGCAGACAGTTCCCGGATATGATCTCGAGACCAGGGTGCTCGGGTGCCGTGTGCCTATCGTAGTCATGATTTGGACCCTTCATATCACATACCAATCTCGACTAAGACTATAACCAATTTGAAATGTGGTTTCATCTGAGGGCAGTTGCTGGTTATATGCTCGATCTTTACTATGAATGTCTGAGTAACACGTGAGTGACCGAATTCCTTGAAGTCCAAGGTCTTGTTCTACTGTTCGCAGGTATAGATCTATGACCATGAAGTTATATCAAAGTCGTGAAAGCGAGGCCAACATGATGCCTCCACTGGACCAATCGAAGGTGGCAGGCAAGGTATCGATGTTCACAAAGAGAGCCTTCATCGCCGCTGATAGCGTGAAGACTAAGCTATCTGGTTCTTAGCTTTGCTGCCCTTTGATATCAACGCCTAAGCTATATTACTCTTATATGCGATGGTTTCTATCAACACCTGGCTGAGAAAACGGTAATCCCTGTATACTCCCACGGGAGCGATGATGACGAACAGGAATGAGAGACGGCGCAAGAAGAATCACCCAGGGTTTCTGAATGCACCTATGTCACAAATTTCACATCCCTCGCATCTGTCGCCGTGTTAGGCTTCCCGGCTGGAAGACTCGCAACCATGATACGCTCTTTAGCTGCTATGAATCATGGTCTCCATCTGTTCCAGAAAGGTCATCAAAGGAAACCCTGCGACAATACTCATAACGTCAAACTCATCCTCAAAACTCTCCGCTACTACCCAACCTTCGCATCCGCCCAGAGCCAAGACCCGGACAACGCATAACGAGAATGATTCCCTCCCAAGGCGGATTTGAATTCAACCAACCATTGCCCCAAACCGCTCTACACTTTTTATATTCTATCAATCCCAGTGCTTTATACCTCTTTACCTTCCTTCGCGCCATCCCCATACGGCACTGAATTATCATTAACCTTACGTTCTCCTCCTACATGTAGTAAATAGCGCTCTAGTGGTCCACCTTCTCCGCGCAGAATTGAGTGCTCTACCTTAGGCTCTGTGCTGGCCTTTCCCATACCGCATCGAGCGCTCCAGACTCCGCGTTCTCCTGCACACAGCACGGATTGAGCCAATTGAATGCTCCAAAGCTTTCGGTCTCATGCATAAGACATAGCATTGAGTGCTCTGACCTTGCATATCCGAGCGTCTATGACTGGATTCCGTTGCGTGACGCCATGTTTAAGCCTTGATCGCCAGATACGGCCATCTTGACATGTCAAATGCATCTCAGATATCGAGCGAGAACTCGTATAGGTCCAGCGAATTGCTCCGGCGCACCACTACCTCGTATAAGCTTGCCTCGCTACATCATTACTGGTCAAATAACTGCCAGACAAACTGTCCGCGCCCTTCTCCATCACACCCAGACCACGCTTGCGTAGCTACCACCTCACCACTACGGCAGAAGTTCGAGAACGCGGCCTGCTCGCTGATACCATATCAGCAACAAATTTCAACCCTCTTTTCGCCAGTCGCCATCTAATCCCACTTGCCTTTTCAAGAACCACAAAGCCCGACACCTCATGCTCTCTTCTCAACCCAAAAACATCGTCACGATCTTCAACCCACCCCACTCCCCTCCAAAAATCATACACAACACCCGGCCTCAACACCCTTAACCTCCTCCTCCTCGCTCTCCCAGCCATCGCTAGCCCCACCGAAGAATTCTGTATCGAAACGAGCACCCCAAACAGACAAGCCATCTCCTTACTTGCTCTTCATTTCCTCCCTTTCTTCCTCCCTTTCCCTGTACTCCGTATTCCGGTTATACATCCCATCATAGTCTTACAGGACCTCATACTCACCTCGAACTCACTAATCGATTCATCCATCCAGTCCTCTCTTCTCAAAGCATCTCCGTCTCTCCTTCCTCTTCCCTCCACTCTCCTCCACATTCCCTCTCCTCTACCCCCTCCTACTATCCACAACCCACTCACGATCCCTACCCCCATCTAACCCTACCTACCCCTACCTAAATCTCCCTTACCTCTAACTAGCTACTTCACAAAGCGACCTTAATACATACCTAATCTAACTAGATTCAATTCAATTCAATTAGATAGAAAGAATGAAACAAGACCAGACTCGATGAAAACAAAACAAGATGGCATAAGACCAGACTTGACGAAAGGAAACAAGATAAAATGAAAATATACGGGATGATAAGATGAGATAAAAATAAAACGAGATGTGATAAAGAAACGCTATAGCGTAGCGTAGCGTAGTGAGTGGACCTTTTGTGGAATTTGTACGGAATCAGGCTTGGTGATTGGTGACTTGTGACTTGTGCGGTGCGATATTAGGGAGGAGGAGGATATAGAAGGGGAATAATAGGCTTATATTTGTTTAGTGGTGGGAAATAGGATTATTCGTGTGCACACAACTCATTGAGTTAGTATCCGTATAAGTATTCCTTGCACAAAACACTAAAAGAAACATCTACGCGAATCGGTTGCTGTGTTATCAAGGTGGTGTAATAGTCTAGCACAGTAGTACAGCACAGCACGATATGGAATGAGAGTCTGAGATGAGGGATAAGGAGAAGGGAAGGGAAGGGAAGGCAAAGCAAAGCAAAGCATGCAAGGTTGTATTTATCCATTGGATTTAGGTAGTGTCTATGTCCTGTCCAATTGATCCATTCGCTGGTATCTAAACTAAATAAAACCCAACGCCTTAGCTTGTTTCGCAGCTTCGCTCAAGCATCACTTCCCGATAGTATGATATGATATGATAAGAGTCGTTCAACGTCATTGCTATGTCCATTCTCTGTTCTTTATACACAACACTTCATCAATCCATCCGCCATTTTTATATTCTCATCCCTTTTGCTGACCTGTCCTGGCGTGTTGGCCAGGGCGCAGGGTAAGCGATCACATTATTCGTAGAGATCCATATCACCAGCGCCATCTTCTAGCATCCCGACAGCCTCATCTTCCGCCTCGTCCTCGTCAATCATGGCATCTTCGTCTTCTCCTTCGCTATCGCCGTGATTAGGCAGAACCGTTATGCGTCCATCTTCTAGGACGACTCTTGCTACTTCTCCGTCTTGTATGGATCCCCTTAGTATAAGCACAGCAAGTCTATTCAACACCTCCTTCTCGATCAAGCGGGCAAGTGGCCGTGCGCCATAGGCGGGCGAATAGCCAGCTGAGCCTAGGTAGTCTTTGACTTCGTCTGTGCAGAAGATCTTGACTTTACGATCGTTTTGCTGAAGGCGTTTTTGTATTTCATCAAGGCGGACATCGACAATTCTTCTAATCTCTTTTCTTGTGAGACGGTTGAAGATGACGATGCTGGAGATTCTGTTCAGGAATTCGGGTAGGAAGTAATTACGGAGAGATGTCATGACCATCTCGCGCGTAGTGGCATCGATCTTGCCGTCTGGAGCGTTCTGGCGAGCGAGGTATTCGGCACCGAGATTGGATGTCATCACAACTATAGAGTTCCGTGCATCGACCATGCGTCCTTGTCCATCTGTGATGCGGCCGTCGTCCATTAATTGGAGCATGACGGTCAAGACTTCCTTTGCGGCTTTCTCAACTTCGTCGAAGAGGAGTATAGAGAAGGGTCGTCGGCGCAGGGCCTCTGTTAATTGGCCACCAGCGTCATGGCCAACGTAGCCTGGCGGTGCACCGATCATACGCGACAACGAATGCCGCTCTTGATATTCGGACATGTCAAAGCGGATCATTGCCTTCGGGTCATCGAACAGGAATTCAGCCAGGGCCTTCGTTAGGAGTGTTTTGCCTGTGCCCGAGGGACCACAGAACAGGAAGGACGGTGGTTGATTAGGATTGCTAAGACCAGAGCGCTGCAAGCGTATCGCGTTGGAGACTGAGGTGACGGCTTCTTTCTGGCCAACAACAATCTTGCCCAAGACTTTCTCCATGTGAAGTAACTTGTCCTTCTCTGAAGTGCGTAGGCGTGTCACTGGGATGCCAGTCCAGCGGGCGACGATCTCATTAATCTGATCAGGTCCGACAGAGTCAGTAAGCATGGCTTCAGCCCCACCCTCAGCACCGCTGCGAGAGTAAATTTCTGCGTCTGCCTTAGCACGGTCGGCTTCAAGTTGCTCGATGCGAGCCTTGGTGTCTGGCATAGCGTAGTAGAGAAGGTCGGAAGCGGTTTGAAGGTCCTTCATTCGCTCTGCTTCCTCTTGCTTGACTTTCAGGGCGTCGTATTTGATTTTTGCCTCTTGGATCTCTTTACTGCGCTGTTTTTCGGTCTCGTACTTCTCGCGCATGGGCTTAAGATCTTCCTCGACGTTGGCCGCCTCTTGTTTCGCTTGTGCAAGACGAGTACGAGCAGCTTCGTCATTTTCACGCTCCAAGGCGTGGATCTCAATTTGCAGTTGTCGTAGTCGGCGCTCCATGGTATCAAGTGCTTCTGGCTGAGATTCCCGAGTGACTCGGACGGCTGCTGCTGCCTCATCAATCAAATCGACCGCAGAATCTGGCAATCGCCGTGCCGTGAGGTATCGAGCTGCGAGAGTCGCTGCTGCAACAATTGCCCCGTCGAGAATGTTGACACCATGATGGACTTCGTATTTTTCTTTGAGACCTCGCAGAATCGAAATTGTCTCGGGTATCGATGGTTCCTTGACCAATACCTGCTGGAATCTTCGCTCAAAGGCCTGGTCCTTCTCAATGTACTTGCGGTACTCGGCAAGGGTTGTAGCGCCAATGCAGTGTAATTGGCCTCTTGCAAGCATGGGCTTCAGAAGATTGGCCGCGTCCATGCCTCCTTCGCCGCTTGAGCCCGCACCCATGAGTAGATGCATCTCGTCGACGAATAGGACTATCATCTCCTTCGAGTCTTCAATCTCCTTCAGCACACCCTTCATTCTCTCTTCAAACTCTCCACGAAACTTGCTCCCAGCCACCAGAGCACCTACGTCGAGTGAAAGTAGCTTGCACGCTGCCAAGTTGGCTGGCACATCTGCATTGACAATCCGTTGCGCAAGACCTTCAACGACGGTCGTTTTCCCCACACCTGGCTCTCCAATTAGAACAGGGTTGTTCTTGGTCCTTCTTGATAATATTCGAATGACTCTTCTGATCTCTTCTTCTCGACCAATGACTGGATCTATTTTGCCCTCCCTTGCCATTGACGTCATATCGATAGTGAATTTCTTGAGGTTGTCATTCTCTTGATCAGCATCTGCAGTTTTGGAGTCTATCCTTTTAGTCCCTCGCATCTGCTGTATGGCGCTATCGATGAGCTTTATGTTGGGTATGTTTGCATCTGCAAGACAACGCTGTACCGAAGGGTCCTGAGAAAGGGCTTGGATTAGGTGGTCTTGAGCGACGAAGCTATCCTTCTGTGTCTTGGAAAGTTCGTTCGCAGAGCGTAGCACCTTGGAGAATTGAGGTGATATCGAAACGTGTTCTGGTGGGGGATCTTGGCTGGGCAATCTGACAAGAGCTTTCTTCATTGCTCGATCCAGCTGTTGAGCATCTCCATGTGCACGCTCGACGACTTGTTTGAAGAGAGGTGCGGCTCCAGATGTGTGTGTAGCATTCATAGATTGTTGCTGGTCCTTCGACTCGTCTACTGGCGGGTCGAGTAGGGAGACGGCGAGGTGGAGGGGTAGGATTTGAGAGTGAGAGTATTGCTGCGCGAGTTCATGGGCGTCGGCAAGGGCTTTCTGCCCTTTGTCAGTGAATTGCATGCCAGAAGCCATTTTGATGTGAGTTGAGTCGCGTAATTAGGTATAATGATGGTGTATGTGGGTCCTGCCCAGTTTTGATGAGTTGCGTTTCCTTGGTTGTGTTTGGTTTTGTGTACTACTTGCACGTTAAAGAATTTGTCCTTTGTGAAACGTGGTTGTTAAACTCGTAGGTAAGGTCGTGAGTTCGTGCATCATAAAATGCAATTGAGGAATACGTCAGTGGGGAAAGGTGGGAAGTTGCGGAAGTAGCGAGAAGTAGCCTGCTGTTTTGGGAACTTGGTGGATGATTCGAGATGCTTCCACAGGGCTGAGTCCTGACCAAGACGAATACGAGTTCACGTTCTTACGGGTGGGGAGGCCCCTGAGCCGGCCCCGAAAGGGCGATGAAAACTTGGGTTAGGGGACTTTCAGGGTACCTTCGAGGTCCGTGCTCTGGGGCCCTTCTGGGGAGGTGTGAACTCGATTTTGTCCTTGGTGTATGTGGGATAACACACGGAAAACGTGGTGCACTTCAACCTATGCCAAGAGATAGAATCTCGAGTCAAATTGCCCTTACAATGAAAATCCACAATAGCATTGTTTTGAAGTTCGAATGATATCCTTACGTACAGATTGAGTCAGAGACTGATCCAAAATAGACCCATATGTACGAGACGCATCTTTAGATGAACATTCTTGGAGTACAAAACTGTAGCAAAACTCTATTCAAATCAGACTAATCCTGGGTCCTCCCAGTCTCCTTTCAATGAAGCCTACTCTCGTCGAAACCATGCCCTATACCTTCAAAAGCCCAGCCGTAGAAGATGCCGTCACAGAAGTGTATAATTACAGTTAAGAATGCCTTGCTAATATACGGGGTATCGTGTCGTGCAGAACTCCCAGGACTCCATTTAATGGTACCCCAAAGGACCTACTCCTAGCTTTCCTTTTTCTCCACTTTCTTCCCATCATTCTCAAACTCCTTTTTCCATTTTGAAGGATCTCCGGCTGTTCCAGCATTGGCGTTGACTCGGGCAGATATCTGTATGCCGTTCCCGGCTACGATTCTTTCCTCCGTGACCTCATGTCCGAAAGCTTGTCCGCCTTCTGTATGTTTGATGTTGGTCTTCGATTCCGCCATACTGATGATTTGAGGCCATACACCGAGGCAAGCCAATTCAGGGTCGTTCACGCAGTGGTCCCACATTTTCAGATCAATCGGCGAGTTGGCTTGCCTGAACAGCTTCTCAAACTTGCGGGCTCCCTGATTGCTTATAGCGTAACCGGTTGTGCAGACGCTTTTGTGGAATTGGTAGACTATACGCGTCCCTGGTGGGCGATGGCCCTCAGCAGGACCGCCGCCAAAGGACCAAGCGTGTTCCTCGTCTGGAGCAGAGGTGTCGTTGAAAGCGTAGATACGTCCATTGCCGTTGGCATAGGAGCCGCAATGTCCTAACCACACCAGATCCCATCTATCTCCATATGGAGAGACTTCTTTTGAGAAGTCACGAGGGTGGCTTGGTGGGTCGAACGGCCAGTCAGCGATAGCTTTAACACCTTCCCCCAATCCGACCATGCTGTCTTTAATCCGCATATCCCAGTCGACGTCGCTCTCTAAGATCAAGGCTGAGGTAATGTTTTCGTTTATGATCCTGTTGTACTTATTAGCACATTTGCTCATCCCCAGGTGCTTACATTCTGGGCTCACTTTTTCCACGTTCTTAGATGAGACATCAGGCAGCCCAGCTCTCCTTCCTTTGGCACCCAATTATTCGTTCCCCACCACTGTAAGCAATCAGCAAATGTAGTACATCTCAGCCAAAAGATGCATGCGCGCACCTCGGGGTAATCGGCCACAGGAATTTGCCGGTCTCGTATAGCGTCGATGACGGTCACGTTGAGGTCCGTTGCCTGGGCGCCAGCCAAGAGGGGCTTTCTTCGATCGGTTCGTTCGGGCAACGAGAGGACGAATATATCTTGGAACTATCCGTTGATCAGCCACGAGTAGGCGGGCAATATGAACACGAGACTCACTCCAAGAGTGCTGTTTCTTATCGGATTTTTATCGTCAACGACCAACTCGACTGCTGGCTTGTACTCGCCCACGAAATGGGTGCCAATATCATAGATGATGTTCTTCCAGAAGAACAGAAAGACCAGGACGAGAAAGACGATGACAACCTTGGGATTCCTTGAATGTAGTTTGCTAGCCTTGCCCTGAAGATCGGTCGTTGGGAGCTGAGAATACTGTGGCAATTGTGGAAGGTGAATGTTGCGGAAATAGGGACCGACTTGTACGGATTGTAAAGACTGTAAGCGCTGCGGCATGTTTGCCAGTGTTTCTTTGAAATGAGCGGACATCGTAGTGGGTTGTTGCGAAGATGCGTAGGAGGAGGAGGAAGGTGGCCGCAAGGACTCTGCGCGGCAATATTGTTAGAGGCCCGATTCCTTGGCGGATTTCTAATTAAAGACGAAGCAACGGCCTTGGCGTAAACTCAACAGTTGTTAGTTCAGGGGGAGAGAGAGAGAGGATCTAAATTAACAGAATTTCTTGATGTGAGAGACTACCTCTTGACTTAAAACAACATGGTGATGAAGCTAACGTCGGAGAGTGGCAAAGCTGAATGCTGACAGCGTCTTGAAACAGCAGTGGCCTCCAATAAGCGGGTCCGTCGTCCCTTCCGTCTCGGCTGTGCGCGAACTTCGTATAATTGGACAGCGCGGGTTAAGTTACTCCCATCCGAAAACTTCGTAATGCCAGCCTTGTTACAGGAGGTCGTGTCCCGCTCTGCTCATCCCACTCGCGTATCCTTGACTCCTGAGAACATTCGTCCGTTCAATCCGAGATTAGCTCATGCATCCATTGTGGCTGCCTTTGTTACGGCACGAACCCATTCGCCCTTGTCATTATTTAAGGCTCGAGACAACCCGTGCCTTGAGTGAATCGCGCTTCGCCCAACAAAAGCGGAAGGACAATACACTGATCGTCGTGGAGCGTCGCTCTCTTAGTTCTATCGATAAGCTGCCTCCAGAGATCTTGCACGCGACATGTGCTCATCTCAAGCCCACCAAAGTCGCTACCCTGTGGCTCCTCTCTAGAGCTGCGGCCTCAGCTGGTCTTCAATATCTCGTTCCTGACGTTCACCTCATCTTCACGGAGGATAGCTTCAACCGGCTACGTGCCATTGCAGAGCATCCCGTCGTCGCAAAGAATGTGACATCCTTCGTTTATAACGCGGATCGAGTACAAGAATGCGATCGTATGTAAAGTGGGAAGGAACAGTGCTTAACCCTGACTCCAAGGCTCAGATTCCGGGGCTACAAACGCATGGTCTGTGTCATTGCGACAGTGAACGAGAACGGCGTACCTTCGCAAGGGATATTGCGAGTCCGAGAGCTACGCCTCGTCATCAGAACTACGAGCGCGGACTGGACATGGACTTCCTAAATATTATGGGTTCTGTGCTCTCAATTATGAACATTAGCTTCACTCTCACTCTGCGGAAATTGCGTACGCAATGCAACGCTTTGTCAAATCGAAAAAGGTTTGTTTCTTAACAGGTCCCAGGACGCGGCTGCGTAGATGTCCTGTCAAAGAAGCATTGAGGCCTAGTTCTGCCTATCCTTCAACCAGTAATGGTCATAATCGAACGCGAGATGTTCTACAGATGTATTCTCTCCTACGGGGTATGGAGCGGGCATCCTCAACTGGCGCCTTCTGGAAGCGGATGATGATGTTTTTGCTAAGGCGAGGGGAAGCCTTTCGAGTCTCCGAAAACTGAGCATAAGAATCTCTGTAATTGAGGGCCAAATCGGAATCGCGGATCACTGTGAAGCTACGTTAAGGCGATGTGAAGACGAAACAACACAATGAAAAAAGACCTCGCGCGAAGGACGGCCCCATGAGCTTTTAGCATCGTCACCCCTGCTTGAGGTTCTAGACGTTCTCTTGCCTGCTTGTAAATGGGTCGGTCTCAACCTCCAACATTCCATCGGCAATTGCCGTTGGACTTTCCTCAAAATTGTTACGTTCCAGGAAGTCTTATTGAGGCGAACGACCTAGTCGATTTCAATGGCAGGCATGCAAGTACACTGAAGTACCTTCGCCTAGAAAGCCCCGGACGATGGACGGACGATTGGTGGACGGTTTGGGAAGGTCTCCATCGAATTCGGGAACTGCATGTGGACACCATGGAAAATTACACCCTGGTTCCAGGTAGCGTATAATGAGCACAGGGGTATTAGCAGTCATCAGAAGAAAGGTATCGAGCCGTACCTCACAGACGCCAGCATCCCTAGAGACACGCCTTTGAGCGGCTTTTTGAAAGTCTACATTTGTGACAGCTCCACAGTTGTAAGACCAAGCGTCGATATCGACGGCAAGGAGATTGCTACTGGCGACATCTTCCCACCAGAACACTAAATACGTTCTTGGATATTGCACAGTGCTCTTCGCGAGCAGCATCAGCGACGATGAACTCATCCATGCCACAGATGCCATTACACAAGGTAAAATTGAATATCCATACTGGTCATACCTTTGTAGCGCCTGTCGATACCAATAATTTGGCAAGGACTTTGTCCATCTCCTTCAACGCTTACTTGTCAATGAATGTGGGAAGCAAGCATGTTCCGAAAACAGTCTCTGAATTTTGACTATGCCCCTGGCGATGTCGTTAAACCGGGTGAAACAGCATGTGTACATCCAGCAACGATTGTACACAACGACTCGCTTTAAGCATTGCAACAAGTTTCTCTTCGGAAGGTTTCTAACCAAATGCATCTTTGACAATCACATACTTTTTTGGCATGTCACTTTCAAATACGCTAGCTCGCTAATTGCGGAGGCTGCGCGTAGATTTACTCGCACGCAAATATCCCCAAACACTCGCTGCGCATGAAGATCAACGGCCCGTACCGTGTTGTATGTATGCTCCAAGGCTCCCAGCTGATAGCCTCGGGGTGCTTAGTGGACAATCTTGGAAGATTCTCAGACATCTGGAGATCATTTACTGGAGCCGCATGTTTTGGTGGGGTATAGTAATGCTCGCTATCTCTTTTGGCGTATGCAGTGGCTATTGGCATTGGCTGATGAACAAGTCACAGATGTACTGTGCTGTGCTGTGCTGCGGTTATACTGAATAAAGTCTGCACATACGTTGTCCCTTCTATATTTACACACATAGTCACTTGGATTATATAAACACCCGGATCAGTGCCAAAAAAGCGGAAATTCCATTCAACCCTACACTTACCATATCCACCACACCCTCACCTCCACCATGCCGTCCTCACACCCCCCTACCTCTCCCGTGCACCACCTCACCACCATCCTCTTCATCCTCCTCCCACACCTCTCCCTCACCAACCCCGTACCAGACGTCCACCATTCCGCCCACCAATGGGTACACCTCCTCCTTCCCCTCCATTATCAACCACCCTCTAACGCCACCCATACAGATCCTAACCTGCCCCCGCACCTCCATCACAGCCGCCGCCCCAAACCTCTTCTCCCCCATGATCTACAGCCCATCCGACACCTTCGCCACCTTCTGCCCCGACCCACATGAAGGCGTCTGCCGCTGTCTTCCCAATTTCGGCGTCATCAGCTGCTTGGGCGCCAGTAGGGGCTATATCAATCAACCGCAGATGGAGGAGTGTTATCATCGGTGTACGTGTGAGTTGCCGGAGACGCAGAAGCTGGTGCAGGATAATGGGGTTTGTGATATTTCTGTGGCTAATGCTGATGGGAATGTATGTGCTCCTCTCCTCTCTTCCACTCCCCTTCACTCTTTGCTTTTGTACGCGAAGTGTGTGGCGTGTGTGTATCACTATACTGATGAGATGTCTGGCGTAGTGCACGACCTGCAACTCTACCTGCACCGCGCAAGCTGATTGCCATACCGGCTGCAGCTGCATGGCTACCCAGAGTCAATATAATCCTGGGACTGGGCTTGCAAAGTATATTATGGCTTGTGTGGCGTCTAGTCTTAATGGGAAGAGGGAGGTGCTGGATGAGAGGGAGTGTGTTTGTAATGGGACGTATGTTGGGGAGGGGTGTTGTGGGGCGAAAGATGGGATTGTGTGGGAGTGAGGGGTTTTGGTAGATGGGAGGGAGGGAGGGTGGTGTGGGGGTTGTAGATGTACAGTTTAGGGAGCCAGAGGGGTATGGGGGGTAGAGATGTAGTGATGCGGAATAGATGGACGCTTTGTGGAGCTCTAAATGAAAGACTCTTAGACGTATCATTTGTTGCTCAAGAGTCTCGATTCAGTGGGAAGACGTCCTGTTATTGGAACAAAAACCCAAAACAGGCAGAATGTCAGCCCAAAGCAAGCTAGGAAAGACCGAACAGTAGGCGCATGCAAGTAAACACAGGTAGAATTTGATCCTGCTTATGAGACGTATGACCACTAGCGCGATTGAAGGCAGAGCTGTATGCTTCGAAATGTCAAACATGAGAGCAGACAATGACTACGGACTTGAAGAATGCTGCGACAGCAAATACGCACCATCACACAGACAGCCAGTGCTGAGCCTACCAGTCAAACTTCTGCCCCACCAATTTCTCACTCAAAGCCCACAGCTGCTCAGCCCTCTCTTGATCCATTGCATAGGCTTCAGCTTGTGCCACATTACAATCTTCGAGGTAAGACCCCGAAGGGATCGAAGGATCCAATGCAGCGATTAGAGTGGTGGAACAGCCTTGCTGCAGGGTTTTGGTTTCGGGATGTATAAATGGACCTGCAGGAAGCCCCATCAGTTAGACGATGTTTATATTGTTTGCTCTGAAAGACGGCCGGATAGGAAGGTTGCGGTGTTTTTTGGTTAGGTCACAGTAGGACTTACGGCCGGTTCTCCTCTCGATGGATTTTATCGTTTCCCGTATCGTCTCCTCGGTCAGGTACCGCTGGAGGTTCGTCTTGATAGCTATTGAGGTTTGGTGAGTGTGTCACAGGTTGGGTATTGATTTAGAAGACGTACAGCCAGGATTCAGCGAGAACGAGCAGATGTGCGCATCTTTCAACCTAGACGCCAATGCCAGCGAGAAGAGGATGTTGGCCGTTTTGGCTGCACCATATGCCACTCCCGGGATGTATGTAGCACCGTCCTTGGCTGTATTAGTATTTGAATTTTCTGTGGTGACTCTATCAGCGCAGAAGCTACCTCGAAGTTCCAGTCTTCTAGTCGAACGTCAACCATGCGATGTGCTAGGCTTGAGACATTGACGATCCTTGCGCCATGCCCAGCAGCAAGAATTTTGGGCATGATCAGATTCGTCAAGAGGAAGTGTCCGATATGGTTGGTGCCGAATTGGCTTTCAATCCCATCCACAGTCTTGCCAAAGGGACAGGCCATGATTGCCGCGTTGTTGATCAAGACGTCGATCTTCACGACACTAGCGTTGATGATCGAGGCAGCCTCTCGTACAGAAGACTGGTTGCTGAGGTCAATGCTGATGAACTTCGTCTTCACCTCTGGATTGATGGAATGGATACGATCAATGACGGGCTGGATCTTGGGCAAGGAACGACCAGCAAGGATAATTAGCGAGGGAGAACCAGCGGCGAGGCAAGTTGCTGTCTCTCCACCAATGCCGCCATCACTAGGGCCAGTAATGAGGACTGACATTCAATCAGCCTGAGTACATCTGCTTGGAATGCAATGTCTTACAGGTCTTGTCCTTGACAACAGCTTGGAAAGCTTCGACGACTTGTGAGCCACTGGTGGAATTATCAAACTTCTTCATCTCCGGAATTAATTTAGATCACAGTGCAAATGCATATAATGATTGCAGAAAAAGAAGAAGAAGAAGAGGAAAGTGGCCATCCCCGCCCTCCCTTATATCTCCAGACATCAACGGACTCATCAAGACGAATCCAAGCTTAAATCCGCAGACGTGCATGGAGAAACCCTGCCCGCTGGTTGAGTATGTACCCAGGTCCATTTGTAATCAAGCAAGGATTCTGTGGATTTGTGTACGTATCCCGTATCACTTGCTTAGCTATATATGTAGGGATTGTGGGTTATTGCCAGGTCAGCTTTTAGCGTTGCATCTATGAATCATGGTCTGACATTGTTGGTCGGGACCAGGTTTAGCGACCTCGACAGATCACGATTGGGAGAGTGGTTGTTGTGCAGATTGACTCACTACTCGCTTAGGAGAAGAAGTCGAGGTACGTATCTATTTTGGGCTCGGAAGGCCTTCATAAGCACTGATGGATTCACTAGTGCGAATCAAGCCTTAGCGCGTTCTGTCCGATCTTATATCACCAAATGTGGTTTATCTTGACGAGGTGGTAATCCTAACACATACTTCACCAACAGCAAATACCAGGGACGTGGTATCCTGTGCGACAGCCGCAGCCATGAAGTTGCAGCGTATCTACCCCAGCTACTCGTCTTCCTAAAAACAAACTTACCCTATGCTCGCAACTCTGCGCATCTTCGTCCACTCTTTTCCCACTTCCCGTTTCTGCCCCGCCCCCCGTGCCATCCGCTCTCCTAGCACTGCTCTCCCCTTCAAATAGGATGGCAGTCGCCGCGGCGAAGCAATGGGGTGTCACACCTGCCATATCTCATAGCTTCCCGAATGAGCGTGAGATCGCCTCCAACGACGCCCTCATCGCAGAGTTGAAGAGGCAGAACAATTTTGAGAGCGTAGAGGAGACCGAGAAGAGGTATGATAGCACCATGTATCAACCGCTCTGTGCTGGCTGATTTGTTACATTTAGGAAAGCTACACTCCAGCTGATACAGAAGATCGTTGTGCAATTCGTCAAACACGTCAGCTCCCTCAGAAACCTTCCTCAGTCCTCGGTCGACACGGCTGGTGGTAAGATATTTACATTTGGAAGTTACCGCCTTGGTGTCTATGGGCCTGGTTAGTCACAACCTTCTACGACATGAACTATTATCTCCTGACCTTAAGTAGGCTCCGACATCGACACACTTGTCATTGTACCGAAACATGTCACTCGAGAAGACTTCTTCGAACACGTCCCATCCCTACTCGAGCGTATGGCCCCGCCAGATGCCATACAGGAGCTCACGCCCGTGCCCGACGCCTATGTGCCCATCATTAAGCTCGAACTTTCCGGCATCAGCATCGATTTGATATTCGCGCGGTTGGAGCTTGCCTCCGTGCCAATGACTCTTACGCTGAAAGACACTAGCATACTGAGAGGATTAGAAGATAGAGACCTGCGATCATTGAACGGAACCCGTGTGACAGACGAGATCCTAGAACTAGTGCCTCAACAGAAGACTTTCCGGACAGCGCTACGAGGCATAAAGCTGTGGGCTCAGCGCCGAGCAATCTACGCTAACGTCATGGGGTTTCCAGGAGGCGTTGCATGGGCAATGCTTGTTGCCCGGATTTGCCAACTCTACCCCCAAGCTACTGGGTCGGTCATCATCTCGAAATTCTTTGTCCTTATTGGCAGTTGGAAATGGCCTCAGCCTGTCATGCTCAAACAGATAGAATCGGGTCCCTTAGGTGTGAGGGTGTGGAATCCAACGATCTATCCTTCAGACAAGTTCCACCTGATGCCAATAATCACTCCGGCCTACCCTTCAATGTGTGCAACACACAATATAACAATGTCAACGAAAGCTATCATCACTAAGGAATTGCAGAGGGGTAGAGAGATTACCGATAAAATCTTCGCGGGCCAGATGCAATGGAAAGATCTATTCACCAAGCACACGTTTTTCACCGACGACTACAAGTACTATCTCAGTGTTGTTGCCTCTAGCAGGACGAAGGATGCGCAGCATGTCTGGTCTGGTTTCGTTGAATCTAAAGTCCGACTCCTTGTTGCTAGTCTTGAGACTCAAGGGTCAATTTCGGTGGCTCGACCATTCAACAAAGGCTTTGATCGGGAGCACCATTGCAAGAGCGATGAGGAGATTGAGGCAGTTCTGAATGGTGATTTGAAGTGCCAGGCTATCAATGTCAAAACTGAGACAACGGACGCGGTCAACGATCCCAAGCACGTCGCCGCTGCCCAAGGAAATGCGGAGGGGATGACAATGCCCAATGGCGACGGTGAGCACCATACAAATGGCGAATCGAAGCAAATAATATACACCACTACCTACTACGTTGGTCTGGAGATTGCTCAAGGTAAGAGCGAGTCGTTTCAAGTGTGAGCTCGCTGACGAGTGCTAGATGCAAAGCGACTTGATATTTCCTACCAGACTAGAGAGTTCACGGAGATGTGTCGCAACTGGACAAACTATCAGCGAGAATTGAACTCATTATTCATCGTTCATACTCGAAAGTAAGTACCCGAACCTTCGCCCCTCTTTGACGCCTTTGTGGCCTAGCTGACGTTGCTTTTGCTAGCTACGATCTACCCAGCGATGTGTTTGGACCTGGGGAAGTGAGACCCACAAGGCCGAAGAAGAAGACCACAATCAAGAAGAGGAATATGGATACCAGCGGACTGGAGGTATGTCCGTCATTTATACAGATGACTTTATGGGGATCAATGAGAGTCTCATAACCCCATGATTAGCTAACGTGGAGTGCTCGCGATGATGCTGGGGATTGCTGACCAAGGCCATCGATCACATGCAGGAAATTCCAGACCAGAACGGTAACAATGGTATCAAACGACGACGGTCAGACGAAAAAGTCTTGAAT
Organism: Stereocaulon alpinum; assembly: GCA_018257865.1. Taxonomy (NCBI): domain Eukaryota; kingdom Fungi; phylum Ascomycota; class Lecanoromycetes; order Lecanorales; family Stereocaulaceae; genus Stereocaulon; species Stereocaulon alpinum. The sequence continues at coordinate 85,139 of JAEUBA010000054.1, read as the reverse complement.
ACATGAATGGCCTAACAGTTCCAGCTACGTGCGATACACCAATATACCCCCACACCACAGGAATACGGGAGCGCTGAATGTTGCACCTAGGTCACCATCGCCCAGCCCAAAGCTCTGTCACGAAGACCACTATTGATGTTTCACTGTCATCAAAATGAAAAGGAGAAGAGATTGTCTTTCTCACTAACATCACAATTGACAGCAGTCTACAGGGACCTACTCAACAGCTTGTCGGTGCCGACCCTAGATGAGTTCCGGAAATACCCACCTAATGCCAGTTGCAGAAATTTGGTGAATTGCAAGGCGAGCTCCTTACACAATCACAATCCAGCAGGAAAAATTGCCACAAGTTGCATGTACTGCTGACATATCTAGGCTGATCCAGTCAAAGCCAATCCAGAAGAAGGGGTTCGTGCGAACGGGCCTTGCCTGAATTCCCACGAAGATACAGCAAATAGCTTACAATATGTACATAGGTTGACCAAATACTTTTACGAAGTCTACGGACTTTAGCAAACAAATTCTGCTCCATCTAGTACTCTTGCAGTAATAAAATCTCCCCAAAGCATATGTCGTCTGACCAGATCCCAATGAAGCTTTCGAAGTCTACAACCAACACCTCCCCATCCCTACTCTACCTCTACTGCTCATCACCCTTCCCCTTCACCAACCCCTCCGTCTCCCCCTCCTTCTCCTTCTCCGCAAAATCCGGCCTCGGAAGCTCACACCCCTCAACCGTCCTCCCATACATGATCCCCCCCAACCTACTCATCGGCCTCAAAATCCCCGGATCAATAATATTCCTCTCCTCATTGATCGCATCCTCCCTAACCCAGAACCTCACCCCCTCCACAATAGCCAGCACCCCCGTCTTTTTCCCCGGCGTAGCCCGACTCTCGAATTCCTGCGTACTATGCAATTTCCCCTCAATACTGAAAATCGCTTCTTTCACCCTCGAACACTTCACGTCTGTGCAGGGGGCTGGGGTGAGGCCTGAAAGAGGCCATTCGGAGACGCCGTAGGGTGCGTTTATGGACGCTGCGTTTGCGGCTTCGAGGTAGTGTTCGGAGATTATGTTGATTGTGCATTCGCGCGTTGAGGCGAGGTTGCGCAGTGTGTCTTTTGCGTTGGAGAAACCGCCTGCAAAACCGATTGTGAAGAGGGGCGGGTCGTGGTTTATTACTTGGGTGTAGGAGAAGGGGGCGAGGTTTGTGGATGTTCCTGGGGAAGGGGGGGGGAGAGGGTTAGTGTATTGGAGGGCAGGGTGTTGGTAGTGGGTTTGGGTGGGGGGAGCATACCGTCTTCTGAGCGTGTGGATACGAAGCCTATTGGGCGGGGGATTATGCCGCTGATTAAGAGCTTGTAGTTGAATACTGATGGTCTGCCTTTCTCATACGGATCTATTTCTATATGTTTCTTCTTCAGACTCTCCCCGCTGTCATTGGCGCCTTGACCTAGTTTCCAGTCCGGTTGCTTTGTCTTGGTGAAGTGCCATGTATTTTTCTCTTCCCAATCTGGACGTGATGCTTCGACTTGTTTGAAATCAGGGTGCGGGTTTCGCTTTACGGCTTTCTCTTGGTCGAAGCGCTGCTCGTGGCCTGTGGGGTCTTCGGCTCTTTGCTCGTCGTCGCCAAAGTTTTTGGTGGCCATTGCACGGTAGGGTGGGGTTCGAAGGGCTCGGAGGAAGGTTTGACGGATATGGAAGGGCTTTAGACCGTGGAAAATGGTCAATTGGCAAGTCTTAAGCATGGAGAGTTCGTGTGGTGAAAAGGAGCAAGAGCCGAGAGAACACCCGATGATCCATCTCCTACGTCATTATTGACTCCCATCTGAAGTTTTGCGTGCCGGCCGACTCGAGGTACCGCGTAGGCTAGAAACCCATCTCACGCGCCTATGTTCTTGAGGCAGCTACTGAAAGAAGATCTCTTGATGGTGGAGTACTTTCCCGATTGGGCTTATCGATAAGGAATGTGAAGTTCTGTTTACATTATTCGAGGGGCGAAGGGAGATATCCCGCCAGACGTCATAAATGGCGGGCTCTCAGCCTCTTGAGTACTCGGCCCTGAGTACGAGCAAACATACACCATCATTACCGTTAACATGGAAAATCTCAGCATCAGCGACTACGAGACCTTCAAGCTAGGAGACTGGAAGCTTCAATGCGGTTCTACCCTTCCAAATGCCCGTATAGCCTACAAGACATTTGGAGATCCTAAGTCTCCAGCAATTGTATACCCCACTTGGTATTCGGGATGTCAGTCGCCAATGTTCATTGGATGTCGTGAGGCTTGCTGACATGACATTGGCAGCAATATCGGACAATGTCTGGCTCGTAGGCGAGGACAAAACTCTAAGCCCCAAGAAGGCATGACTCCATGCACCTGGAATCCTTCCTTGACCCCAAAACTCCCTATCTGACAAAATCCAGTACTTCATTATTATCCCCGCCCTCTTCGGAAACGGCCAATCCACCTCACCCTCGAACACCTCCTACTCCTCCCCCTTCCCTAAAATCTCCTTCTACGACAATGTCCGCGCCCAACATACGCTCGTCACAGAGCATTTCAAGATCAAACACCTCCATTGCGTCCTCGGCTGGTCTATGGGCGCCGGTCAGACCTTCCAATGGATCACACAATACCCTGACATGATGGACATGGCGGTTCCCTTCTGTGGCGCCGCAAAGACGAGTCTGCATAATCAGGTCTTCCTTGAGGGAGTGAAGAGCGCGATGTTGGCACCGAAGGGGATTGGAAGTGCGGGACCCAAGGAGGGTGGTGTCAAGGGTGAGGGAGCCGATCAAAAGAGGGTGTGGACAGATGAGGAAAAGAGCGTTGGGATGAAAGCTGTTGGACGAGTATATGCCGGGTGGTGAGTATCGCCATGTTTGCATAAGAGCTGGTTGCTGACGGCGGAAGCATAGGGGTTTTAGTCAATCGTTCTATCGTGAAAAACTCCACGAGAAGCACTTTGGCTTCAAGGATCTTGAGTCGTTTATGCAGGGCTTTTGGGAGCCGTGGGCTTGCTCCAAAGGTAAGCTCAAATCCCTTAGTTGAGGTATGGTACTAATGAACGGTGATCTCAGATCCTGAAAACATGCTCGTAATGCTCCAAACTTGGCAAGCCGGCGACTGTTCGCTTCAAGAACCATATAATGGCGACTTCGAGAAGTCAATGCAGAGCATCAAAGCCAAAACACTGGTTCTGCCGGCGAAGACAGATCTCTACTTCCCGTAAGAGCAACGATCTCATTCGAACCCCTGTTTCACACCATGCTGATGATGATCACTATAGTCCCGAAGACTCGGAATACGAAGTCGCCAACATGAAGTCAGGCGTTGGCCAGCTCGAAGTCTTCCCCTCAATTTGGGGTCACTGGGCAGGTGGACCCGGTGATAGTAAGGACGATCTGAAATGGCTTGATGACCATCTGAGCGCTTGGTTTGCGAAACATGGAAAGTGAATGGACTTTGTATATGATATACATCGACACATGTACGGACAATACCTGCGGCTTTGTGCCAAAAGCACGCTTGTACATACAAAATGATTTCACTCTGTATAGAGCCATACGCTAGCGAAATAGTTGTCGATACTCCGTTGTATGAGTGGCTCAATCTCTTTCCTTGTGCGTCAAACATCGGCATTGCTGAGCTTACCGACAATTGTCATAATGTACTAACATGGAATTGCCTTGCTTCTGCGATTTTTCGGTTTCACTTTTCGACTTTGGCACTATGCTCTTACAAAAGCGAGTTTAGTACGGTTAGCATCATCTGAGAGTTCGGTGCAGCTATCAATTCTCGAACCCGCATTACCTAGCAGGGAAAGGTCTAAGATTTGTGTCGAGATTGCGTTCTTCCTCCCTTTGTTTTGGCAATCTCTTCACTCATTATAAGCCAATCATGACACAGAGTAAACTCCTCTCAATCGTAAACTGATCACATCTCCAGCTCTGTTAAATCGGACTATGAGCCATTCAGTGGTGGTGAGAGCGGCAAACATACGTTGACGAGCTCGAACGTGTTCCGGAGTGCGACGACTTAGAGGCAAAACACCAGCCTTGGGAGTTCTTTTAGAGTTTGCTAGTCGTTGTCTGGATGATATTGTAGCTAGTTAAGATCAGAACGGAGTTTTGAGATGATAAAGAGAAGATGTAGATGTATGGATCGAGCATCAAGGCTAGTGAGTAACAGCGAAATTGCACAACAAATGAGAGCGAAAAGTTGCAATCTTACCGCTATACTGCTTCCTCTTATTACTTTCTATGCATGCGGTTATCCTAAAATCGTCAGCACCATACTATTCTGATTGAGTGAAGCCTCTCTTCAAAGTCCAAAACCCATCAATGACCTCCATGAACGTTCATACCCGCGATCGGGTACGAGTAACATTCCTATCGTCGACACCAGCGCGTCCTAGCATGCCCTGAGAGAAGTTATTTGGGTCCCCATCAATTGTATGGTTACGCCCTCCATACATGATGCTGCCGCTTACATCTAACCATCCATAGCGCGCCTCCCAAGTTGTCGCTCCACCAGCTTTGATTTTTTGCCAGACCTCATAGTCGGAAGGTGTGTGGCCATCCTCATTTGGACTTCTGAAGTAGTGCGAGACACCTGGTAGACGGAAAGCTCCCGCTGGTTGCAGATAGTTAAAATTGTCCTCTTGTGCCGATAATTCGGGATCGACTTCACCGAAGGATACGCGTCGCCCATACAGGAACCATGCTCCACGGGGTAAATTCCACTTAACACCTTGGTCTCGCAGATGCTCATAGAGCTCCTCGTCAGAGACACATAAGTACATTCGTCTGTAGAAATACATACCCGGCTTTGCAAACGCTCCGATATTCTGCAGATGCTTGAACAACGCCTTGTCAGCTCGCCAGTGCAGTAATTTCTCGTCAACAGGTACATATGGAAGTCTGAGGGGGTCCCCTGAGCGTAGCTGTTGCTTACGGAACTCCTGGTAAAGCTTGAAATCAGCCAATGCTCTTCTTCTGTAGAAATTGTGCCCGGGCCCGGAGGATTTTCTCTCGTCTTCTTCGTCTAAAGTCGGTGGACGCTGCTCCTCAAAGGCTACTATTGCTCTGACAAGGGCTTCCTCATGTTCAGCGTCAACTTCTTCGTCGGAGTCTTCGGAAACATCATCGTCCTCATCGTCGTGGTTGTCAAATAGTATGTTTCGACATAGCGGGCACGTGTTCTCTTCATTTAGCCACGTTTCCAAACAGCGATTGCCTATCACATGCTTGCAACCCATTTTCTCAAGAGAGGCCGCCCACTCGACAATTCCGTCGCAATCAGCTTTGTAGTACTCGCTCATACAAATTGGACATTTTCTGTCGTCGTCGGGCAGATCGTCTGCAGGAATTGCAAGCAGACTGCCATCGAAAGAGCGGGCCATAAGTGTCTCTGCTAGATGGGGATAAGATTTCCGTAAGGATGGAGGGTTGGATGAGTGCACTGACAGCTTTTAATAATCAAGAGAAAAGGAGTGTTAGCCATTGCAAACTCACGACAAAGAATTCGAGCTCCATCTCCTTTCCTTGATAGGTGGTCAGACTTTGTGTCAGTGGACGAGCAAAGCCCAGCTTGGACAATGAATTCGTTTCCTTAGGATCTTTTGCGGCTACAGATGATCCGGGGGAATGGTTCGAGAAGATTGAGAAGCATGTTGAGTCTCCCTGGCGAGCTTCTAATATTCGCAAGGAATTCCCTACATGCTTCTACGAAGGGGGCTCACGCCTTAGCTGACGTGACTATCGAGGTCCATCTACCAGAATGCAGTCTAGAATGTCATGGTCCGGTTTGTCGAAGAGTGAAGAGCCTGCAGGCCCAATGGAGGCGAACGCGGGCTTTGCCAAGTCCATGACTGTCGATCAAGCCTTCATATTGTGTGCGTCCTTGGCGTGATTGGAGAGTCTCGTATAACAGGCTATCAGGAGCTACATTCTTACGCTGCAACAACGAATGCGAGTAAAGAATCTGCCAAATCTGCTGTATCTGTGCTGGAGCTCAGGGCGTTTGTATTGAGACGGGGTTTGGAAATGTCGACCTTTTAGGCCTACATGAGCTCATGAATTGCCAGTTCTTGGGGCTCCGTCCTGGGGTCTCCTCTCAGCCGCGGGGCTATTTCTGGTCGCACAATGACGTTTCGCCACGCAAATGTTCTACACCCACTGATCGATGTCGTTGTAAGCCGAAACCATTGTTGAAACTTCAACACTTTGGCCTGGAACATCGCTCGTCCACAAAAGTCCTTCAGCTAACTCAATGAATCCTAGTGGACTACTTCACCAACATCGTCTACCACCAAGCTCTCTTTCAGCTTCAATATGGCAACATTCGACATCACTAAATTCCTGGGCCAGTTACCTCGCGTTTCACCTAACGAGATGAACCAAGACGAGGATAGGATTTGCCCCATATGCCACGTCGAGTACCTCGATGAAGACCCTGACACAGGCTATGCGGAGCACCCAGTGAGGCTTCCCTGCGGGCATAATGTAGGGAAGCACTGCATCTTGCAATGGTTGAAACCCAAACCCTATGGCTGTCATGCGAATAGTTGCGTTATCTGCCGCTACCAATTTTTCGAGCCGTGGCCCGTAACGCCCCAAGCGCCTCAAGAACGCAACATGAACATTGATGAACTGGCAACGCATATCCGCGCCGTTGAAGGCGCTGGATACATGATCGGACATTACCTAGGATCGCATGCACCTCGGAGCCGCTCTCGGGTTTATCAGCAGATACTCGCGAACCGTCGAGAAGCAGCCGTCAAAGAAAAAGCGTTGTACGAAGCATTACGTCTTCGCAATGTCGCTTTGCCTTCTGGTAACGGGGAAATGCTCAATCGTCGTCAGGACCAATGCTTATTCGAATACATTGAACGTGCCCGAGGCTTTCGAGGTGTCCGTCTCAACGAGCAGTATCGGCGGGGGTTCGCCGATCTAGTGAACGGGCGTAGCCTTACGAATGCGGAGATATGGGGCCACTTGCGTGATCAGTGCATCTGGTGGGATATCGGTAACGAATGGAATGGTCGCTGGCGTACTAGGGAAGGATGGCTCTACCCTGATGAGGATGAGGACGATGCCGACATCTTTGAAGAGTTGCAACTTGGGGGCGCCTTTTCCACTCCCGGCATCGACCGGCATTTCCGGAGCCAAGAATACGTGTCTGACTGGACAATTTACCGAAGAACTAGAGAAATGATGGTCAGATGGCACCCACGACTGGGCGTTTGGCGGCTTGGAGACGAAAATCAATTCGGCGACATGGAGCGGCTGAGCACCCCCTGGGCTGATCGTCCTGGCACACTCCCGTCCGGTGCAACTGAAGCTCAGCTGGAAGCGCGACGCCAATCTCAGCGTGCAGCTCAGCTTGCCCTCGATGAGCGACACCGACGAGCTGTAGTTGCACTTCAAGGAGGGCGGGGAATTCAGATGAGTATTGGGGAGGACGATCAGGCTGCGCTTGATAATCTTTTCAGAGGAGAAAGACTAGGATTTGGGTCAGGCTGAGCTCAAATAGAATGTCAATGCTATTATACTCGAGCAATGATCATGACACGCGTCGCTCTCAACGCACCGTAAGTCATGTTCATTCTAGACCTATCAAGGAATGACTAATACTCGGCTCTGTCTGAACGTTATCGTGACTGCTACTGTAGGAATTATTTCTTCTGCGGAGCATGGATTACCTGGCTCTTGTGAACTTGTAAGTGAAGCAACTTCCTAGGCAACTCAAGTGGCAATTAATGCACTGCTTACTCTGTCATAGATACAAGAGTCCCCTTCTCTAGGGGTCTTGAACGACAGGCAACGTCAAGTCCCGCCGATCACAGGCAAAGCGTGTAATAGAAGTGAAGTAGTCAATCAACCGAAGCAGGGTCCACAACGACTTCCCTCATTCATGTTTCGACTTGCCGAACCTTGATGAATATGTACTACGGAACCGTGCTTGTCCATAATCTCAACACCCCTGTTGCGTTTGAAATGCCTATATAGGAGGCGATGCCAAGTTTCAGCTTCTCGTAAACACACTTGGAACTTGCAGTTACTGACGCGACACGTGGTCTGGTAAGGTTGAGAACCACTCATCCAAAACGTCACATGCCAGACATGAGAGAGTGCTATCAACAAGACGTAAAATTTTTGGCAAGCATTTGTGGGGTCATCGCGCCTTGGGGTGTCCATTGTGTCGGGCCGGGCACTGGCGTTTAGCAATACCGCACGATAAGTGATAGAGTACTTTTTCATTGGACGAGGCCACAAACACTGGGGCAGGATATGCAAAGCTGCCCGGCTTAAGTTCCAACCCTCAAACACCATCCTACTTGAGGGTCTTGCTCCTTCTCTGCATACCGGACACGTAACGAATTACGTTTTCAAGCAAAGTCCCTGAGTCGGACTTTCTCCACGTCTTGATCGAGCATTGGAAAGCATAATGCAAACTAAAAGGGGGCGCTAGGGTGGGATTCGAAGAAGCTGATAAGCTGGGCTGTAGAGTCTGCGTGTGATCAAAATTGCGCGTTTTAACGTGAAGCGGCCACTCATGTCTGAGAACGCCAGCCCTGCATAGCAGGACTCGCTTCCCACCCCGACCGTTATGAAGATCATCACGCCGCCTTCGGCTTCTGCTGTCGTCAGATGACTTGAGGCTTACCACAATTGCTTGGGGCCCAGCACACCTTGCAGCAGCCACCCACCGTTGTGAGCTTGGTCGAGCGCGCCTCGGGCCGCAGATTGACGGCCAGGGGGGTTGCTTAGAGGTCATGTGCACGTGCTATACGTGCATTGAAGAGGGCGGCACTCCTCGGTGCGGCTAATGGGTGCACCTTGGAGAATATGCAACAACTCTGAGAGTAGCCGTGGTTTCCCGATGCTTGATTTTCCTGGAAGCTTGTACAACTTTTCGATTGCTGATGCAACGAGTTGGGGGTCTGAGCACGTTTCATGAAAACACTTAAGGGTTGAGGTTCTCCTGTCTATATTTTGGTCGCCTTCTGCACGAATTTCGAATCTCGGATCGCAACAAACAGTCAAGCTGATCAGGAAAAGAACGAAGCAAGCCAGCATTCCCGTTCGAGCCCAGTCACACATTGTTTTCGAGGTACTGTCTAGCGCTTTCTTGACACATGCTACTGGACTGACTGTCTTGCGACGTAGATCATACACTATGTCGCAGCGCCAAAGCGGGACCGTAAAGTGGTTCAATGACGAGAAGGGCTTTGGCTTCATCACTCCCGAGTCAGGGCCTGACCTCTTCGTCCATTTCCGAGCAATCCAAGGCCCGGGCTTCAAAAGTTTGAAGGAGGGCCAGATAGTGACATTCAAAGCAGTCCAAGGCCAGAAGGGTATGCAGGCCGACGAGGTACAGGCGCAGCTGGAATAGTATCAGGTGACAGGGGTTGCGGAAGGCGAAGGGTTGCTGTCATCTGACAGGTTATATGTGTTTCTCTAAGATCTATATTCTTGCAGAGGATGGAAAAGGGACTTTGTGCGAATGTAAATGTAATCCGGCCAGTGTGGGCAAATCTTCAAGTCTGAAATCTGCGTGATACTCTTCTCACGTCGTCGTCGTTATCTGCTCTTCTTCTCGCCTCACGAGCCAGAGAGGTTGACTTGTCTTTTGGCGACTGAAAGCGCTTCCGGTGAACTGCAAGCGTTGTGGGGGAGTGAGTTTAGGTTGACCCACTTTGGGGCTGTGGGGATTATGGGGATTCATGCGCAGCAGTAGCCCTTCATGCGACCTTGGCAGCCTCCCAAGATTGCGGTTCAAAGACGCGACGAGCCAAATCGAAAGTGGAGCTAGATGACAACGTGTTACGGCGGCTTAGGCGACACATATTAGGCCTTCACAGAAAGCCAATCGATTCCGGACCGTTATGTATGGTGCTCGAACAGGAAGACGAGTGACATCATAAAAGCTCAGCGTCTCACGTGATGACACCCACTTCGACGGATTTGAGGAATGCTAGGTCGAGCGATGGGCAAGACATTAGCGTTGCATGGTTTGGGGAAGCTTGGTATTACCCATAATGGTATGAAGAAGTGTAGAGAAGCTGAACTTTTCTTGACGTGATTGTAGGAGTGACTGAAGTTCTTGTGGAGCATCGACACCAAAGAGATTGAAGAAGCGTATTCTTTTTGATACCAGCGGCTAGGGCATGAAGGACGAACATAGAAACAGAGGCTGGAGGCCTGTATTCCATCACGAAAACTGTCAAAGCCGTCGGAGCGGAGGTTCGAATGTCTCCTACGCGACACTGCGCCAGGACGGTTTATCAGTGCCTATTGGAGCAAACCCGCTGCAAAAGCGAAGGCTATCAAAGGTGAAGAAGCAATCAATTGGGCCATAAGACACTCATACCATCCTTGTCTCCAGATGATTCGCCACGCTGTGAGATCACCTGCATGAGATTGACATTGCAGTGGGAAGATATGAAATCCTCCTACGTTGCCAACTTCGATGAACCATATACAGGTAAACATATACATGGTAGAAAAGGTCGATTCAGAATATTTTAAACACAGCGTCCATAGGCTTCCAACGTAGTCTGCTGTCGACTTGGTTTGTCGGTTGAGTGCAAAAGACATATGTGATGGCAGAGCAGGCGGTTCAAGAGCCCATGCATCTACATTTTCGTTGAAGAGGCCGTAAATGTATCTAACGGCGTCTTGATAGCCTGCTGTGCCCTCACGGTACCCCACAGTTGACACCGGCTCTTGCTCATCCAGGCCGCCGCTCCTTTTTGTTTCTCGCAATGATCCCAATCTCTTGCGCAAGTTCGGCCTCAAGGCGTCCTTCCGCATGAATATGAGGTATTCTGCATGAGCCAGCGCGTACAATAGATCTCGACCAATTAAGTGCACCTTCGATGGCCGTTTCGCTTTGGTGGGATGAGTTGCCAAGTTCGATCCTGGCTCCATGAGCACCCACTCAGCCAAATCATTGACTTCTTGATCGCTAAGAATGACCTTTTCGTTGAAAGCAGACATCGTAGTTCGCAATCTTCTCAAAGGCTCCGATAGAGAGTATGACCCAGTGCGCATGGATGAAAAAAGCGCCATCATTTCAGAATCCGTCTGTTTGTGCTCTGACCTCACTTTAGGTGACCAGAGCGCTTCGAAACCGCACCTCCTGCTAGGCAAGACATATACAGTCCCTTCGATGTGACTTGTCGGTAGTGCTATCCTCAGCATATCACCATTATATCGATGTGAAGCTGAGACGTATTCGTTGTTGGGGAAGGCACAGAGAAAGAACAGGCCGAGACCCGCAATGCTCATTGTGCCTTGAATCAGGGTGCCTTCAAGGATGAGAATCATACTACAAGACACCTGAGTCGGTAATAGGGCCAAGTACAGCGCAAACATGCAGTAAGGATTCAGGCTCTCCCGCCAGCTGAAGGGCCCGTTGCTGCAGTCCATCTTCCAGATGTTGTTTGTTGAGCTGCCGTACCAGTGAATGCTGACCATGTTGCCGGCATAGAGCCATGAGAAAATCACTGCGATCCATGGTACTGTCAGGAGGCCTGAAGATAAGCCACGGCCTGGGAAAGCAACGATAAATGCCCAAGCATTGGAAATGAGCACTAGGAGGCCCATCGTAATGGCATCGGTGGAAAGTGGAGAGCGCGTCAATGTGAAGCCTCTAGTCTTCAGAGATCTGTGGACCAACCCGAGGACGAGCATAAGAGCAATAGGACCCGCATTTTCCGAAGCTTCCAGAATACGCATAGACGCGAAAGCCATGCTAAGGAGCTATCTCCTGGGTGAAAGTAGTATAAGGGTGCAACTGTCGAAGCGCGAAGATGCTCAAAGCGGTCCTTGTTCGGGCAGGTGCTTGTTCGGGCAGGTGCTTCTTCAGTTTTTCAAAGAGACCATACCTGTTTCTTTCGACTATTTAAGGGTCGACTTACTGCTCATCTCACTGACAAGCTGAAGCTAGAGCTTTGACGAAAGTAGGCGTTGAGACACGAGATGGAGTGGCGCTTCATCCTGCAGCCTGTATGGCTAATCAGGACCGAATCGTTCTTGGATAGCAGTCCGGTTTACATGCCAACGAAAGAAATGTAAGCGGTATGTCCGGGTGACTGTATACATTTACGGCAGTAGTACACACTTGATACTGCTTAGTAGTAGGAGGGATAAGCTCCTTAGATTATGGAGCGGTCATACTAAGATATACTCTAAGCTTAATATGGTCTAGGGCGAAACCATACGTTTTCTTGGCAGCCATGGTAAAGTTTTACGAATCTGTGCCGCTTACGGTATCATCCTCTACCTCACCGCTTCGGAATCCGGTCTCGTCTTCTTTGGCAAAACATGCTACCATAGGATGCTCAAACATTGTGTGAGCCGATCCTGGTGTCCAACTTGAACAATGAAATCAGAGCACGACCTCGTTTACGTTTCCCCAATGCGTTCATTTGACTGTCGGAATTGCTCGCAACAGCTATCACGAGAAGGAGAAGCGGCACAGCAATGCAGATCATGATCCAATACTTTGGGCCTCCAAATTGTGAATTACCGTCAATAGTAACGAGTGAGATCGATACACTCAGTGGTGCGAACCAAAGAGCAATTGCCGTTAAGCTAGATGCTTTAACGCCCTCGACAATGGCGATAGATGCAAGCAGAGCTGATACGGCCTTGTCTGTGGGTTGAATTAGTACATGAAGCTTGTCCTGGATATCTTGAATATCGACAACGAGATCCTCCCTAGCCAGCATCTTGGCTGCCGCTACGCCAGCTGATAGCTTTCCTGGATCGATTCGCAGATCAGTCTTTAAGAACCTCAGCTGGCCATGGTATTGTGTCAATCTTCTTGCAGCTCTCTGACTTCGGTGTAGTATGGATACTGGGTTTTGGGGTTTGTCCCAGAAATCGTGCTCTAACTGGTCTTCCAATGCCGACACCTGAAGGTCCATATGGAACGCAACTTCGTTCCAAAGTCGTACTATGCTCGAGATAGAGCCATGCAGAGCACTGGTAATAGACGTATCGAAGGCTTGACCCGGGTCTAACATTTGAATAGCTACTATACTATCTTCCAGTAGACTTCGCCTTGAAATGGTGTCAATGACCGCACTTCACGGAGCTGAGTAGAGAGCTTGAACATTAAGCATACCTGTCAGCAACGTCCACAATTGGATCACAGATACAGACGACAGCTCCTATTTAACATTATGTCAGCTCCGCGATGGTGGTATCTGTCATTTCACTGACCAGGTCGTTCTTCATTCCCCGCGAACCAAGCTACTGAGTATCTCTCGTGTTCAAACAGAGTGTTGGCACCTGCTAGCAAGTGATGGCTTCGCAGGATGCTGCATGTCTGGATTCTCTTGTCATTGAAGGTTGAAAAGCTTGAGTCGTCAAGAACAGAGTATGGCCTCCGATAGTCGATCGTGACAAAATTTGATCCTCGGCGTTGGGACTGTAGGTAAGGTGCCACGGTAAATTCGCTCACTGCCCAATCACCTGTGTAATGCTGTTCGCAGCCAGCTAAGTGGGCTTGGAACACTCGAGGATCGAGTCCGAACGCTCGGCCGAGATAATCGATCGTCTCTGTATCTAGGTAATCCAAGACAATTGCTTGACCGTTTGCTCCAGTCGCCGGCTCCCAGGTCCGATGGTCAAGATTATGCGCTCTTTGCCTCCACACTCCTTCGATTCTATCGAGTACGACCGCATTGTGGGCTAAGGTTGACCTGTTGTTACAGGCCGAGTTGGCCTTCCTATTGTTCTCGAGAAATCGTTGAAGATACCTCAGGTCAGGCTGTGTAGCGACACGGTTGCGTATGGTTTTTGCATAAGATAGAAGAGGCATTTTTGCATTATGACACACTGTATTCTGCGGCGTGGAAATGCAAGAGGACTGCGAAAGCTCAGACTCTGAGGCTCAAGTTCCGGAGCCCACGCTATGCCAAGCCCGAGCTGACACATTCGTTCTGCGTTACTGGGCTTGGCTGCATGTTGTGGCTGCTACGAGACCCCCGAGCCCCCAATGGTATTCATCAGACAAGGGTAGTGTGTGAAGCTGTCACATTGGCGCTTAAGTCGAGCACCGCAAATTCCCGTCCGAGCGCTGAAGAGACCGCATGAGGAAATAGTCATCATCAAGATATTCTGTGCCTGCTTCCCGAGTATCAGATCATCTCTATCCATCAATCACGCGCATTCATGGCAACTAACGAGTCAGCGCAGAATGCTACTCGACTCAGTGATTGGATCCCATTGGATATGAAGGGAAAGCCACTGTATGCGGGCATCGACGAAACTCAACGTTTGGCCAATATCCGAACCAGGATTAATACCATAAGAGTCAAATGGAACGATCCCGAAACGCGTCGAGACCTGGTGCAAAGAGTCGAAACCGCAGTGAAGGCAAACACATTCTCGCGAGACTTACGTTCAGCCTTGCATGCTGTTCTCAAGCTGGAGAAGTTCTGGGCAGATCAAAAGCAAGAGAATTCCGCTTATAGGGATGTCGACACTGAAGAAAGCATTGCTGGTGAGGACTACAGCGCCCTTGAAGTTTACACGACAAACGAAGGCTACAAAAACATCTTTGGATACATCAACCAGATTTTCCGTAAGTACAACGTCGATGAGACAGAGATCCAAGGCGCTATCACCCTCGTGGAGTTGCTTACCATCGATCTTTACAATCTCCGCCTAGCCAATTTCGGATGTTCAAAGTACTACAACTTCCAAGGCATAGTACACCGTGGTCTCTCCGTAGACGAAGGAGTCCTGGATACCTTTCGTGGTCTTATGAGGGAGCCACTTCAGAACCGAAACTTTGGGGTGCCTTTGGCTTTTGTGTCGACCAGCGCAAAACTGGAAAGGATCCAGGAGTTCCTTAATAATGCAGATGGGAAGAGATTCCGCCTACACTGGAAGATCCACGTACACGAGCTTCAACCGAGCCTCTTGGCCCAGTATCACGCAAGGTATCCGAAAAGTGTCGTCAGCACTATTTGCGCTATGCCTATATCTCAGGCCTCTGAGTTCCCCAATGAGCAAGAGATCTTGCTGAGAGGGCCGCTGTTCCACATTGTTCGAATGTACGAGGCGCCAAATGAAGACCATATCGTGCATGTGGTCGAGATGGTCATGCTCAATGCAAACCGAGACCACGCAACTGAACTGGCTGACCATCAAGGAGAAAATAGGCAGCAACGTACGCATTTTGGGCAGATCTGTTCTGCCACCAAGTTCCAAATCTGCGCCTCGCTAGCCAGAGGTTACGGACTTCCAGAGGCTGCCGAGTATGAGAAGTTGGCCAAAGGAATGCTAGAAAATCTACGTATCGACGACATCGATGCGCCTTTCAGCCAGCAATTGTCCGACTCTTGGTCTGTCCCACGGCCTTCCTGGATCGGTGCATCTCTTGAAACTTCCTTCTCAAAACACTACGCTAAGAGAAGAGCGACACTTTCCCTAGCTAGTTTTGAGGGAAGGTGGGATGAGGTCAAAAGAGTCATAGACGAAGAGTACGATTGGCAGAAACATGATTGGTGCAACGTCCCTCGGCTACATCGTAAGTGGTATTACGGACTCTTCATCGATTCGGGAACGACGACTGATTTCATATAGATACCGCAGCAGACGCGGCAAATGCCAGCGGCTTCACAGTGCTACATCAAGCGGCCTATAACAACGCTCCGCCGGACTTTGTACGAACACTGATCGATTGCGGTGCATGGCGTGAGCTTTCCTCTTAAAGTCTATTTCCCACACCTGCTTTGACTGTCATAGGAACCATGAAGTCTCACCGTAGAGAAAATTTTGTTACCGCAAGAGATATCGCTCTTCGGCGCGGCTACGAACGTCTTATAGGTATCCTTGAGCCAAACACACACCACAACATCGCGGCCGACAAGCTAGATAGGCTTGAAGTTCATCTGCATGACTTGATGAGGAGGCTTGCTGGACGCTTTGTAAGCTTTGCCCATTCTTCATGCGTCTACTGCTCACTATTCATACAGATCGAGCAGCATGCTGTTCGTCTACCGCAGCTGTGTGTGATGACTGAGATGGCCGATGCCAAGCCTTCCCTCTGGGTACCAGCGCCAGGAATGTATGGCGTAAGTGGCACCTATCTCAACCCCATTCGAGGACAGTGGATTTACATGTTCCAGGGCTTCGTGTTGGACTTAGATCCAGACACACCAAGCTTGCACGTTGTTCGAGTCTCGAACGCATATCCCACAACTAAGACAGCACATAGTATCACCGTTGACGGAGTATGCGACATAGACTAAGAGTATGTGATAGAGCGCACCCTACATCCTACTGCAGCCTTATTACCTCTTGGGCTTATCTATTCCTTACAGAGACCCCTCATCCAACGCCCCGAGCACTGGAGTCCGCTTCTCCTACGTCGTGAGTCAGGATTATGCTAGCGTATCCCTGCTACAACCTGATCCGAATATGTCCCAACTTCGAAATGAAGCGGCTGAAAAGGTGGATGTTGACGGTCATTTAGAGCGTTTAGCTTGTCTATTTTGGGGCACACATCGTAGCTTCTTTTTTCGTTCACAATATAACTGAGCAGTATCTAAGTGAGAGCCTTGGTAGACTTATATATTGGAATTGCAGATCGCCCTCCTTTGTTAATCCTCTTTTCGTTCCAATTTTCCAAGCTCTCTGATCGATGTTCTGCAGATCCTTCTTCTCAAGAACACAGATTTTGCCCCCACTGCAGACTTCTGGTCAAGCTCTAACATTACCCCTCCATACCCTGGCAGAGCAGAAATCAATTCAAGAGTCTCGGTGTCAAGCCGATTCTCCTTGGAGTAATCCCCTCCCGAGTCCACACCAGGCCACAATCCTCGATCCAGACCCTGATTCAGCTTCCGCGGCGATATTCTCGCTCATGATCCCATGTTGGCGGCCTATGCAGACACTTCGTCACGCTCAAGTGTATTCCTGAGTATCTCTGTCCAATAACGCTTTGCGAACGCAATGCTCTGAAATTTTCGACGTTTGGCACAAAGTGCGGCTGAAAAGTACGTTCGACAAGAATGGAGCGCAATAGCCCCTGAAATTTCTCGGGTGTGGAATTATCGGACTCTTCTAGATGCATTGTCATGTGGCACCCTAGATAAGAATCAGTAAAGTGCTTCTTTATAGAAGTAACGGGCTCACCTACTCGTAGTCATAAGCTGTCGAGAGAGAAGGGTCCTGAGACAGATTTCCCACAATATACAGTACCGTAAACCGGCAGGATTTACCAGCATGTGACAGGTATCGAGCAAACATGTGGTCGGAAGATCAATACTAACGAAATCCTTGAACCGTGATTGCGATCAGATATCGAAGAGTTGAGACGTTGCGTACCCTGACTAGACAGCAAAAGGCTGGTCTTAAGCACCCGATTTCTCGCTTCAACCGAGCTTGAGTCCATGCACTCCGCCAAGAATCTTTCTAGCTCCAAGTGAGAGACGCGGACCTACTGAACAAGACCAATGATCCCTGCTGCAAGGTCCGAATCTGTGATTTATGGTGTTGGCAAAGTCATAGATCTTCTCAATAGCTTCAACCAAGTCTATGAGCGTCTCGGAGCGATATTCGATATCGTCTCGAGGATTACAAAGATCAGGGAATTGCTGTGACAAGCATCCAAGGTTCACGGCATCACACGCCTGAGGGTGCGAGCGAGTACATACGCGCTTGATGTTGCTGGTACGTAACGCGCATAGCTCTTGCCAGCAAAGATCGCGAACTGCGAAAACCGCCTTTTCTCTCCTCACTCTAATCTGGTCTTCTAGCCATCAGTGAAGATATGATCAGAGGAGTAGCGTCAACTCACCCACAACCTTCGAAGATACGCCCTCGCCAACTTCCACTTCAGATATCGTAATCAGCGATCCCGATGACGAGACCATTGTGTTGCGTATTAGGTGCGCAGTCGTATCCTTGAAGGCGCTCGTGAATCTAAAGGCGATAGATATGAACAACATTGCCTCATATCCTACTTGAGAGTACGATTTGAGCCAGGGAGCAGCCCACTTTTCGGGCCAGTAGCCCAGACATCTCTTCAAGTCATACTTGTCGCATAAGATCGCGATCTGGTGGAGCTGCTGGAACGAAACATTCTGCGGAACCCTGTCGTTTTGCAGATGCATGATGTTGACGACCACTTGCATGGCCGAGAAATCATCATCTTGAAATGTGATCATCTGGATACCATCACTTTCAGTCATTCTTGCTCTACATTCGCTGAATTGGGAGTCGTCTCCGAGCATAGCCAGTAAGACGGGCGACCCAAGGCAAAGAGCTTTTCGGGACACCAGAAGCCTCCCATGGTCAAGGATCATATAAAGATCGCCTTCGCGGTCTATCACCGAGGTTTGAGACATTATCTGTAACTCGTTTTGCATGCTAGTGCTAAATGCCTTTGCTTTTATTGCTTTTTACCGGCACAGAAGTACCCAGCAGAGTCATATAAATGAGCTCAAGGATATATGACAATGTATGTGATCTTTATATGAGTCACATGGAGGTGCGTGGGGCGTCGTCCGCCTCATTTGGGTGAGAAGAACGAGGCTGACTCGGTTGCGTAGGAATACTAGTGCGGATATTGATAAATCAACGTCAGGAAGGTATCCCGACGTTATCAAGACCGATCAGTTGCATTATGTATGATTCTTCAAGGCGACATCTACACTGAACTATGAAGCGCATCGCATCTCTAACATCTTCTCCTCTATTCTGCACATCTTACAGATCCACACCAAGTCACCCCCCACGCACAGTCTACCAATGCCTCCACACCACTGCGCCCCGAACCGCCACTCCCTTCCCCATTAGTGTCCCCGGTCCTCCTCCTCCAGCGCCTGCACCAGCGGTCTCCCAACATGGCGAGCGAGTCGGCCGCCGGCGAAAGCAAGCCGAGCTCCTCAAAAAGGGCCAAGATCTGCGAGCAAGCCACATGAAGCCCGGCACAGCAATGAAAAAGCGCTTCTGGAAAGATGTGAGTGTACAAAAGGACAATGGTACGCCACTCACCATCAACTCGCCAATCGCCCTCATACATCATCTAACTTTGCGTGCTGGTACCTAAAAAGCTGACTACATACCCCAACCCACAGAAAACAACCACACCATCCACCTCGACAAACGCGCAGTCCGCAACCCAACAACTAAAACCCCCCTCCTCATCCCCCTCTCAAAACCACACCTCGCCTCCGCCCTAGCCCTAGAATGGGACCTCCTCCTCTCAGCACAACAAGCCACCAAATCTCACCTCATACCCATCACCTCGATCTCATCCCGCGCACACACTCTCTCCCTCGAAGACGCCGAAAACCCCCACTCTGCATCGTCGGGCCAGGGAATACGCTACGATATCATCAACATGCTACTTCGGTATCTAGATACTGATACGCTACTTTGCTGGGCCACGGCGCCGAGGAGTTATGAAGGGAAGGAGGAAAGTGGGGGAAAGGAGGGCTTGAGGGAACTGCAGATTCGGACTGCGAAACCTATATTGAGCTATCTGACCCAACGAATTTGGCCGGGCGTGGAACTAACACCCACGCTTGATGATGGGAGTATATTACCAAAAGCACAACCACCAGCTACAAGAGCCGTTATCAAAGGCTGGATGGCCGGGTTACCAGCTTGGGAATTAGTTGGCTTAGAAAGAGCAGTGCTGGCTGGGAAAAGTCTCTGTGTTGGTGCGCGATTAGTGTGTGAATGGAGCGAATATCTAAGGCTCGACACAGACGCTTCAGACGAGCAGGCGCAGGATGCCAGGAGGGAAAGATTTGGGATCGAAGAGGCGGCGGAAGCGTGTAGTCTGGAGGTTAGGTGGCAGACGGGAAGATGGGGCGAGGTGGAGGATACGCATGATGTGGAGAAGGAGGATCTGAGGAGGCAATTTGGGAGTGTGGTGTTGGTTGTTAGTGGGACTGGGAAGAGCGCATAGTGAGATGGAGGCGTGGATTATTGCATTAGATAGAGAGAGAGCATTTGGTGTATTATGTGCGGCACTTTCAAAGCAGCAGTGCGGCGCAATTGAGTATCATGTCGCAGTGATCCATGAAAAATTACAGGTACAGAGCCAGTAGTGGGTCGGAACATCAAGAATGGGAGCTTAAGATAGCGCGGAACAGCCTACGTTGGAGCAAATGTTTTGGTGAAACATAAGCATGAAGAGCTCTGAATTGTCTACATCAAATGTAAATGTTCCATAAACTGTACTCTGAACCAGTCCTTGGACCAGTCCCCATGCCGAAGACCCTATCCAAAGCTCAGCGAACGAGTAACTTGTAGAGCAGCAACACCGATTTGGGGAGCAGAAAGTCTGCCAAAAGACGATTCTTTAGGAGTATGCTTCGTACTAGAAGACTTGGTTCAAGAGTAAGGAAAGGACGTGTACGAGGTTGGAAAGTGATAGAGATATGCGAAAGTACTACTCTTAATGATAGAAAGTGTACCGAAATAAGGTTCTAAGACTAGATGAGTGGCTCAATGACAGGAATTGACCCAGATAAGTGCAATTATTCCCAGTTTTCTGGCATATGGGAAGTGAGATCGACGCAGTCCACTGGTTGAATATTCTTCAATCAGATTCCTGACGACGAAGTAATAATGCCTTGTATGCTCTGGTCAAGGGACGGCTTGTGCGCTGCAAAAGTCTTCAGCTCCCATCATCCCGCCGAAAGAATGGACGGATAGGTAGTAGTTCACAGAGTACAGCCAGGGACTCTAATGAATTTCCCAAATGACCTTCAGCAGAGTCCTTTGATTTATCCCAGAGGATGGCCCATGCCGGCTTTGTAGTCGTGTGGTGTGAAGTCTCCCCATGTCCTCCCTTGAGCATCTCCAATCACCGCTTGTTCCTATCCGAAGGGTTCTTGACACCTGGACACTGGCATCAAAGCAACCCTCAGACCACTGTCATTCCAACGCACCACTTTGATTTATGCTCCAATCGGAGTGGGGTCCCCTGTGTTTGTAGCGGGAACCCGTTTTCCGTTAGGACCAGCCCATGGTAGCGAGTAATATATTGTAGTTCGTACTTGGGAATCAAAAGCTTTGTCGCTCATGTGTCGGCCTTCGACTTGGCGGATGACACGACAGATAGTTTCTTGGGCGCCTTAGGACTCAGTGCGCCGGGCTGTGTAGATGATGCCACCTTAGCTTTTCTGAGCATGTTAGGGACTAACCCTTTGGATCGAGTAGAGGATATGATATGAGTCTTGTTGAGCGCACTAGGAGTCAGTCTCGTAGGTTTGGTAGAAGATATGATAGGAGCATTTCTAGGTGCTCTCGGAACAAGTGCTTGTGTCCTTGTTGCTGCAAGTATACCCAGGGCGAGCCTTCTAGCTTGTCTGACGACCGCTTCCGATAACGACGACAACCTTCCTAACTCGCTTTTCTGCGTTGTGTCGTTGTTCCTGATCTTCCAGGGACCTTCCTGACCCCACCGCCATGTTAATTTCCCTTCAATATTCGCCAAAGGCACCGACCCAAAACTCCTCGAGTCTGACGAGTTGTTCTGGTTGTCACCCTCAACTTTGCAATATCCTTTCTGCACCTACAACATCACGTACGTATAAGCTTATGAGTTCTTCTTCACTTGGGAGTGTAAGTGGGAGATGACACTCACCACAACTCTCTCAATACCCAATCCTCGCAGTTTCTTCATGTATGTGTGGCCTTCTAGACCCTTGACCCTCTTAGCAAGGCCTTCACCCAATTTATGGGGATGCCAAATTAGAACGACGTCGCCCACACGTATGCCGACACCGCCCTTGTAATTAATATCCACCAAGCCGAGTTCACACTCGCCGGTGAGGGTAGGGTACATAGAACGGCCGATGAGAGAAACTATTCTGCGGCCAATCACTGGCCTGAGCATATCATTGATTGCTCTTCTATGTTCCATAATCCATATGAATGTACGAAGATAGAACAATCTCCAGTACCTTCCAGGGTTCGCATTTGGGCCGTGGGGTGGGGGTGTCGAGTTGCGTGACGTTCTGCGGTATAATAATGCATTGGGCAGTCCTGGAGCACATGTTGCTATTCTCGACGATCTAGGCGAGAAATTGCGTAGGATCATGGTGGTTCCATGGCAATTGCGGGGAGTTCGTGGAACAAAGAGGTGAAGCATATGAGGACCCTGAGATATTAGGCTAGCCAGCTAGGCTAGTGAGAGAAGATCCCAAGGGCGGCTCCCGGCTGGCTCGGCCGGTAAGCCGATGGCGGGAGGGCCAGGGGGTAATGCAGGTCGCTGCGAAAGGATGGCAAGGAGATTGTGATAGGCAATTCTCATCAATGCTTCGTTGAAATTGTGGCTTTTCTTCCTGCTCAGGTCTGGACGATTGACCCATTGGCTCCCCATCGCCAGACTACCTTCCCCGTAACATCGTTGAAAGGTACCGGTCCAAACAGTCTGGAGTCCCGGGAACTTACTTTACTATCTCCCAGAACCCAGATATGCCCTTCAAGCACCACTTCCTTACCTTCAAGGGGCCTTCCCTAAGATGGCTTTACAACCCGTTCGCTGGTACTGGGATGATCCTGCAAGTCCAGCTAGTCTCTTCGTCAATCAAGGTCGAGTTCCCGTCATACCCTTCTTCCTCCAGCCTTCATCCTTATTGTCTGGATTTTCAATGCAGACCATATCCCCAACCTCGATGGTGTGAATTTGATTTAATACAAATATAAATTCGCGGTCGCCCGTAAGGGTGGGATAATTGGATGTACCATGGGAGGCGCTAATAACACCATATCGCCTGATCACATTGTTCAATTATCGGAGGTTTCCATCTTGAAGAGTGTGTCTATAGATGAATTCCCCTATGAAAGTTTGCCTGGGGGTTTGGGGAAGGCGGGGAGACTGTAGTAGCCCGCTGTCACGTAGAAGTCTTGCAAAGGAAGGACTCATTGTTGAGATTGGAGTGTTATTGTGGAGTCCTCGACTTACATTCGGAAAGAAAGGGCAAATGTGTAGGGCATGACTCTTGTATTTAAATCAAGGATGACTTGACAACGACAGCTTGGATTCATTGAGGCAACTACTTTGCTTCGGGCGTGAAGGCTTGCCCAGTTGCATGCAAGATGTGCTACACGTCGACGATTGGCGGTCACCTGGGGATGCATTCAGCCCGACCAACGACTGGCAGGCCCCATTCAGGCACTGCATCGTGCCGATAGTGGGGATCTAAAAAGCAGCCGCACATCCAGTCATTCATGTGCAATCTGAAGCTTTCCCATTTCTGAAGGCAGACACAGCACTCATTCAGAGGCCTCACAAGACTCAAAACCACGGCTCCCGTCAGCCCTAAAGTAGAGCCTTGATGCGCTAGAACTAGTGTGAGAAGCGAACGCTGCTGACTCATCAATGGAACCGAAATTTTGGTGTCACTATGTTCACTCTGCCTTATTATACATATATCTGCTACCACCCAAGACACCTATTATGCTATTCTACTCAGTCTGAACCATAGATCTATAGCCTAGCTAGATAGCCATCCAATATTGATTCCTAGGTAAGTTTGTTCATAGGCCAAAATTCTCACAGCTACCGATCCTTCTATACATTTAACATTATAAAACAACCTGTTCTTCATCCTTTGCTCTCTCAACTAATGGTTTTCCAGTATCTCTATCAGATCCGTTAGAGCTCGAATCACAACAAACGACAACCCACAAAACTCTCCATTGTGGGTGAGTGGCCCTAATTATTCAGAGGTTTGTGGTGTAAAACGAGATCAATTACCAGCGTCTTACCAAGGAGCATTGGTACGATGTTAAAGATCAAGGTACCCAGCTCATCAGCCAACCTGGGTCCTGGCTTCGACGTTTTCGGCCTGGCTCTGAAATCAATTCATACGACGGCTGCCCCTGAGGTCTCAAACGCCTCTAGCGCTCTTCTTGAGCTCCAAGTTACTATCTCATCATCACAGATTTCGTCATCACCACTCAACTGTGAGATTACATGTGCGGGTCTGGGTGCGGAAAATCTGTCTAGGGCTCCGGATGGGAATTTGATTACCAGGGTTGCATTATATGTCCTACGCTGTCACGGGCAGCATGCCTTTCCATCACAAACAAAAGTGCACATTATAAATGGTATTCCTTTATCTAGAGGTCTGGGCTCTTCTGGAGCCGCTGTCGTCGCAGGAGTAGTATTGGGCAATGAAGTTGGCGGCTTTGGTCTATCGAAAGATAGAATGCTTGATTATTGCTTGATGGTGGAAGTGAGAATACCGATTACAAGGCGCGGGCATGAAACTTTACTGACGCTCATATAGAGACATCCAGACAATGTAGCGGCGGCGCTCTATGGTGGCTTCGTTGGTTCATTTCTCAGGACACTTAACCCTAAGGACATCGCTCGAAAAGAGATTCCACTGAGTGAAGTATTACCTGAGCCTGCTGGAGGTGAAGATACTGGACTGCGCGTACAAGAACCGCCTGTCGGTATTGGGAGCTATCATGAATTCCGATGGACACCAGAGATCAAGGCTCTCGTCGTCATCCCTGATTTCAAGGTAGATACGGCAAAAGCAAGAGGTGTACTGCCGCTCCAATATTCAAGAGAGGATGCAGTTCGTATAATATAGCTGTCACCATGGTGAAGCTGAGACTGACATGGAGCCAGATCTTTAACAACCAACGCAGCTCGCTACTTCCTGTCCTTCTGTCAGAATCGCCGCCCGATGCAGCCAAGATTTCCGAAGCCATGCGAGATAGAATGCACCAACCGTATCGGCAGCTACTTGTGCCAGGCCTTGCTGAAGTGTTAGACAACCTGAGACCTTCGTCACACCCCGGATTGCTGGGGATTTGTCTTAGCGGTGCCGGTCCAACAATCTTAGCCCTGGCAACACATAATTTTGAAGCAATAGCGCAAGCTGTTATCGCGATACTTAAGAGAGCACAGGATATCCAATGCCAATGGCAGGTGCTTCAGCCTGCCGAGGGTGGCGCTATGGTCGAACGCGTGGGTTAGACTCCTAGGTACTTCAAGATTTGGGGCACTATGCCTCCAATGCGAGCCCGCATTTGTACATATCACGCTCTTCATAATCCCAATGTCTAGTAACATATAAATTTCGCCGGAGAGATCTTCGACAGGCACTCACGGAATGCCGATATACGTTTGTTAAGATCTCGAATGTACAGCAGCAGAAATCATGGACTTCGATGATATTACGGAGCTTTGTGATTGCTAATTTCGCAAGTTTGAACCCTGCACAGCAGCTATACTACTCCAAATCCGAGTGAGAGATTTTTCCAACTCAAAGGAGGAGAAGGTAGGCATGTGAACTCTGACTACGAAAATTCATCGCTAAAATACGAAACTCGCAGCTGCGCCATACGCTTTTGCAATCCCTATTACTCTACAATCCATTCGTTTGCTAGACCCGTGATGTATGTGAATACCCTGTGGCTCCATCAAACCCTTTGTTTATTTGAGAAACTGATCAGGTGGCTAAACGAGAAAATTCAACCAACAGCTTTTGCATGGGGTTGGAAGGTCGTGCCTTTCCAAATCGATAGTCAGGAACGAATGCAACGGTCCAATGTTGGACTTTCCCCCGCGCCAAACCCCTACGTCATCCGAACCCTGAGAAACTTCCTTTGCCGCGACGACTTCGATCAGATATCGAACGTATAGTTGCCTTGCACCCCCAACCGGAAGGGATTACGGTTTTGCTGAGCGCGATCCCCGGTCAGCATTATAATTCCCACAACGGCCGTCTCTCGGGGAGGAAAGGCACCGACGATGTCTAAACCGTTACAAGTCATTGTGGTACGTAGAAAATTGCTCCTATTTCAGCTGCGCATACTCCTTTCTCGCGGATGGTACGTAAGCGGAGATGGCTTTCTTCTTACGACGCATTGTTGCGGTAGTACGCTTGTAGGGAGTCCTTCTGCCGCCGTTGATGTCCCAATGATCATTGTTCTAGTACTTTCCTAACAGCATATTGAGAGTCTTTGAATCTCTATAGAAGTTCTCTAACTCTAGACGTACTTTCTACAAGCTATCTACCATTGAAGGCTTCAGCAACAATACATCTCTATATGACTGGCGCAAACCTGATCCAGTCGCTGAGCAGCTTGCATAGGTTGGAGGCTCCTTAGGAGGTCTATTTGTAGGCATCGTCTTAAAAAGGCTTGGCCACTTAGTCCGCATCTTTGAACGCAACCCAACGCCGTTGCTACACAATCAAGGTGCCGGGGTAGTGGCAGGAGGCGACACGCAAGCGTTCTTCAACACATTTGACGCTACTAAAAGGCCTATCGCTGTCATAAGCAAGCTTCGCCAGTATCTAGATAAGGAGGGTCAAGTGATCCATGAAGAGGGACTGGCTCAGAAGATGACGAGTTGGGACTTACTGTACTATCTACTCAGAGCGAACTTTGACGGAGTCAAGAGCGATTACTGCAACGTTCCCAAGCCTTTTGAGGGCGAAGGCAAAGGATGGTATGAGTATGGCCACCTAGTGAAAAACGTCAGAGACGCTGGCCAGCAGGTGGAAGTAGAATATGAGGGTCGAGAATGCAGCTCCGAGAAGACGACGGCAGATCTTGTGATAGGTGCTGACGGACCGAGCTCATCATTACGCAAGCTGTTCTTGCCAGAGGTTCAGAGAAAGTACGCAGGTTACGTGGCGTGGCGAGGAACGGTCCCCGAGAGCGAAGCAACAGATGCAGCTCAGAAAACCTTCGTGGAGACGTTCACCTTCTTCCACGCCCCAGGCACCCAAATACTCTCTTACGTGATACCTGGTGAGAATGGCTCGCTTGAGCCTGGCAAGCGGCTCATCAATTGGGTCTGGTACTGCAACTACCCCGAGAACTCGAACGACTTCAAACAACTTATGACTGACTCCGATGGGAAGCACCACCACATCACATTGCCCATTGGAAAGATGAGGAAGGACATTCTAGAAAGACAGCGTAAGTATGCGAAAAAGGTCTTGCCACCTCAATTCGCGGACATTGTCTGCGATTCGAAACAGCCCTTCATTCAAGCAATCACGGACGTCATCTCGCCACAGAATTCGTTCTTCAATGGGAAGCTATTGTTGATAGGTGACGCACTTGCAGGATTCAGGCCTCATACGGCTGCTAGTACGAGTCAGGCCGCGTTCGATTCGCTGAAATTGTATGAGATGATGGATGGTGAGATCTCTTTGAAACAGTGGGAAGAGGAGACTATGGAGTATGCGAGGCAGATGCAGAAGAGAGGTGTGAGCATGGGCCAAAGGAGCCAGTTTGGTGATCATCCATTGGCTCAGATGCAGGACATGGCAAGGTCTTAGGGACGTGGCAAGCTTGGTGCTCCGGATCCAATTGGTTTCGCGACTCGTACGTTGAAGGAGAAAGGGGGATGAGTCAAGTCTAACCTGGGATACTCGTGAAATGCACCAAGTCGTGCTCCCACCAATGGTACTTACCGTTCCCCGTTCGGACGCTTGAGAACAAGAGAGGATCCTTTAGAAAGCAAATGTCTCCAACAAGACGACCTCAATACGCGATCATTTTTCGATCCTTTGCGTAGCTTAATGACATGCCACAACATATCCTATGACAAAGGTGATGGCGCAGATGATCCTGCATTGCATCAAAGGCAAGAGTTACTTCTCATGCCGTTCTCATGGGCGTTGTAGACGTGGAACAGGGAGATTTGTACCGAAAGAGAGCTTCCTTTGAATTGCACAAAAAGCCTCCAATCATTTCTCAGCCAACGCCCCCATAAGTGTGCACCATTCCGTACGCGAGCCCCTACGCGGGGTTAGTGCCTTGATTGGGGCTCTCCCGCGCAGCTTCAGGGTCGACGTTAGGGGCGCTTCCGGGTGCCACGAAATGTTCTGTGTTCTTGACGCCCTTTTTCAAGGAAATGCCAAGCAACCAGGGCCCGCTCGGCCCGCATTTGCATCAAGGGCAAGCTTCATGCGTCATCATGGTCGAGAAGCATCCTGTAGTCTCTACATAACAAATTTGGGCCCAATTAGTCGCCTCTAAACATGTCTGACAAGGGAGCAGACGGGTGAGTTACCCTGCATCATCCTAGTCCCCTCCTGTGGCATTCTCCAAACTAGCTCCCCGCCTTTGTCAACATAGCTAACGGTTCCCCCATTTCAGCCATAAGCGCTCCAGATCCGCGCTGGCCAAGTCGCTGCTACACAGGGACAAGTCTTCGAGGAACCTTACCGTTGACACCGACGGCAATGAGTCCACCAGTGTTGCAGGATCGGAAGCAGGTTCCGAGCCACCCTCCCCCACCATCAACCCCTCTGCTTCCCACCACTCCTTCGCCGGCTTACGGTCCTCTCGGCATAAGGCGAAGACCTCCAATGTCAGCGGTGTAGGACTGGACATGACCAGTCCGAGCACCGCGGCCCTAAGCCGAGATGCTGCAGCTGCAGCCAAACCACAAGATGCCGGTCCTACAATACAGCAGTCTGTACGAATGTTCAAGCTTTTCGAGATTTTGCGAAGCGGGGATAGTGCCGCAATTACCAAAGCAGTCAATGAAACCTCTACTATGCCTTCAATTAGTGAGGATGTGGGAAAGGACGCGGCAGCGGGCACATCTTCAGGCACACTAGAAGGAACTACGATATTACATTTAGCTATTCAATGCACAGACCCTCCAGTGGTTGAGCAAATATTGTCTGTTGCGAAATCTACACCAGGAGCTAGCATCGACCTCAATGCCCGAGATCGGGATGGAAATACTCCTCTGCACCTTGCTTCGATGCTAGGCCGACCTACTACAGTGCGCTTGCTGCTTGAACAACAAGAGACCGATGACTCGCTGCTAAATTACCAAGGCCGCTCGGCATTAGACCTGGCTCGGACGCCGGACATCTTCCAGCAATTACAACTGTCCCGATCGCTGTTCCTAGATTCTAAGATTAGAGAGATACAGAATCTTGTCGCAAGACAAAGATACGAGCAGCTCGAAAATCTGCTTGAGGACACACGCGTTGAAATTGTGCTTGATGTGAATGATGGAGAGCTTGCAACAGAGCCAAGCACTGTACAAAGTGGGGGCACACTTCTCCACGAAGCCGCGCGCAAGAGGGATACTCGATTAATTCAAGTACTGCTCATGCACGGTGCAGACCCTTTCCGACGAGATCGCAAGGGCAAGCTTCCTCAGGATGTCACTAAGGATGATAGGACTAGAGGAGTCCTCAAGAAGTCTCCTGCGGCAGCAGAGGCTCAGAGAGGCATCCAAGAGAAGGCCGTATTAGGTAGTGGAGGTCCCATACAGGCGACGGACGGTACTCCTGGTGGCAAAGATAGCAGGGAAATGAGAGGCTATCTCAAGAAGTGGACTAATTATACAAGTGGCTACAAGCTGAGATGGTTCGTTCTAGAAGATGGTGTAATGAGCTACTACAAGCATCAGGGTATAAACGTGTTCTGTGTGACCATCTTCGCCTATGTATTGACATCCTGCAGATGATGCTGGCTCCGCCTGCCGAGGTGCGGTCAATATGCGGATCGCCAAACTCTACATGGATTCCCAAGACAAGACAAGGTTCGAGATACAGGGCAAATCGTCGGTCAAGTACCATCTCAAAGCAAACCATGAGGTGGAAGCAAAGAGGTGGTTCTGGGCTCTCAACAACGCTATTCAGTGGACTAAAGATGAAGCAAAAGAAGCTGAGAAGCAGCAGCGACGCAAGGAAGAGATGCTCCGTCAGGCCAAGTCAGGGCAGATACCCCAAATCCATGGACCAGGCATAACAGATACCTCAAAACTCAGTGGTAGAGGGTTAGCACCTGCGACTGCCGTCGGTGTTCCTCTGACTGCCGCTTCTTCAAGAGTGTCATTCCAAGAGTCAAACTTCGGTGGAACCGCTGCCGGTGGCGATGAAGACGGTTCAGCGTATGGCTCCCGCGAACCTAGCATCGCTGAAAATGAGATGACACGATCTGTTCGGGGTGCTCAAACTTCCATGATTGCCGGTGATATGGACGATGACGATGAGTATGGAGATGATGCTAGCGACCATGAATTGCAACCAGCAAGCAAAGACGCTTTCAACATCACCGCTCACTCTGCAAGCTTGCAATTGAACCTGCTTGCGCAGGTCTCAGCAGCATTGCGCACAGAAAGCTCGAAAGAAAATGCTGTGCCAATTTCTGATCCTACAGTCGTGCAAGCACTATCAACCTATGAGTCTGCCGTTGCTAGCCTTCAAAGCTTGGTAGGCGACCTGCTCAAGATATCTCGTGATCGCGATGCCTACTGGCAGTATAGACTGGACCGAGAAGCAGATGTACGGCGACTGTGGGAGGACAGTATGGCTAGGGTCGCAAGGGAACAAGAAGAGCTCGAGGGTCGCATTGGCGAGTCAGAAGAGAAGCGCAAACGTACAAAGCGAGCGCTCAGAGAGGCCCTAGAAGGCGCCGATGCTAGTGCGCCCAGCAGAGGTATGCAACAGGAAGAAGGGCAAATGTCCGAAGCCTTAGATAAATTGCAGCTGGGTAAGCCAGGAACCGTCTTAGGTCGAAGGAAATCTATAGGAGTCCGAGATCCCACAAGACGAAAGTCCACCATCGCTGACTTGACCAATCTTTCCGACTCCGACTCCGATGAGGACGAGGAGTTCTTTGACGCAGTAGACGCCGGAGAGGTGGAGGTGGTAGAGGAGATGCCAACGTCTATCCCGAGCCCATTGGCTGCTAATAAAGAGATTGAAGACCGAACACCTTCGGAAGATCTACGAGAGAAGAGACAGTCGGTGATCCAACCTTCATTTAAGGGTTATGAAGACCCTATCCGCAAACGCTTTAAGATGGATGCAGACAATAGGCCGAAGATATCTCTATGGGTATGTGCGGCCGTGGAACTACTCTCCAGCTACTACTGACCTACAACCAGGGTATCCTTAAATCAATGATTGGCAAAGATATGACTAAGATGACGCTGCCAGTCTCATTCAACGAGCCTACTTCTCTGCTGCAGCGAGTAACTGAGGACATGGAGTACACTGATTTGCTCGATACTGCAGCTGATCGGGCTGACTCTACTGAACGCTTGGTGTATGTCGCGGCATTTGCAGCGAGTGAATACGCTTCGACCATAGGACGTGTTGCCAAGCCATTCAATCCACTGCTAGGTGAGACTTATGAATATGTCAGACCGGATAAAGGCTATCGATTCTTCATCGAGCAAGTCAGCCATCATCCACCCATTGGAGCAGCCTGGGCTGAGGCTCCTAAATGGGATTACTATGTACGTCTCGTTTCCTAGCATCGCAACTGTCTGCAGCTAACACAAATCAAGGGCGAATCAGCTGTCAAGTCCAAATTCTACGGCAAGTCCTTCGATATCAACCCTCTAGGCACTTGGTTCCTCAAGCTCCGACCCTCAACAGGTGGCGAAGAGCTCTACACCTGGAAAAAGGTTACCTCTTCTGTCATCGGCATCATCACCGGCTCCCCAACCGTCGACAACTACGGTCCCATGGAAATCAAAAACCACACCACCGGCGAAATTTGCACTCTAGACTTCAGGCCCCGCGGCTGGAAAGCCAGCTCCGCCTACCAAGTCTCTGGAAAGGTAATGACCAAAGATGGCAAAACGCGCTGGTCCATCGGCGGCCGCTGGAACGACAAAATCTAC
Organism: Stereocaulon alpinum; assembly: GCA_018257865.1. Lineage (NCBI taxonomy): Eukaryota > Fungi > Ascomycota > Lecanoromycetes > Lecanorales > Stereocaulaceae > Stereocaulon > Stereocaulon alpinum. The sequence goes on along the minus strand of JAEUBA010000054.1, from coordinate 53,499 downwards.
GCCCGCTTAACCCCTGGCTTCGAAGACTCCGTCCTCGCTCCCTCAGGCAAACAAGCTCACGAACCTGGCTCCTCCCAAGCATTCCTAGTATGGGAAGCACATCCACGCCCTCCAAACATTCCATTCAACCTCACCCCCTTCGTTGTAACCTTCCAACACCTCCCCGACCGCTTACGACCCTATCTCCCACCAACAGACACACGACTAAGACCCGATCAAAGAGCAATGGAAGACGGCGAATACGACCTCGCTGCCACAGAGAAGAATCGCGTCGAGGAACGCCAGCGAGCCAAAAGAAGAGAAAGAGAAGCGAAGGGCGAAGAATTCGTGCCGAGATGGTTTAGTAAGAGTCGGGATCCCGTTACGGGGGAAGAGTTCTGGCAGACTAATGGGCGGTATTGGGCTGTGAGAGATGAGCCTGGGAGACCGGGGAGGTGGGCGGATGTGGGTGTTGATGATATTTTTGGGTGTGAGGAGGGGGAGAAGATAATGGTGCGTGAGTGAGGTTGGGGTCCTGGATGTATACAGGTAGAGTGGGAGGAGGATCTGAGCAAGCTTGTTATAGGGCTAATAGAGAGATCGCTTGTTGAAAAGCGGGGCGCTTTATTGTGCAGTTGCGTCGTGCTTGTTCGCATACCGAGTGTGGTGGAGCTGGAGATATCTCTCCTTGTACGAATGAGCAGTGTCGAATTTGCTGAACTTGCTGACTTTGCACCGATCTCAGGTCGCTTTGGTGATAGACTTGAGCTCCTGAGATCCCTGTTTCAACCCATCATGAGGTGAGAATGTGGCATTTGATACCAACAGAGAGTGTCGAATTTACTACACGTCTATGCAGTTCCACTTATTCGTTATACTTGTGAGGTAAGCTGGTGCATAACTTTGCTAGTGATGCATATTGCAATATCAACTGTATAGCATTGAATATACAACCTACCATCTCATCTCGCGTCCTTCATAACGATAATACTGTTATGTATCACTGCCCCCGTATTGCTTGTTCACATATCGCCACCAGCACATCGCCCCTCTTTTCAATAATACTCCCATTCTTATCCACTCATCGCTCCCGCATCAAATACATTTCCCGTCTTCGCAATCCTTCTCATACCCGACTGGGCGCACTAAACTCCCTCCTTACTTCCCCAACATCCACCAACTTCTTCCTCGGCGTCCCATTTCCCTGCGCCAGACTCCTCGCCCTGCCTCTCCTCTGCCTTATCTGCTCAAGCGCTTCTTCCCTACTGATGCCACCCGGGGTTGCAGGTGCGGGACTGAAGAGGTCATCGCTCTTTAGGGGTATTGTCATTGTGGTTGTGTGGCTGATTGTGCGGGGTGGTGGGATGGGGAGAGCGCGCGGCGTTAGGGGGAAGGTAAAGGAGGGGGATCGGTCTGGGAGGATTGGTTGGAGTGTTGGTTGAATGGGTGGTGAAGGAGTCTCGGAGGGAGATGGTTGGAATAGTTGAGCTGAGGGGGTCGGGATTGGTTGAGGCGGTGGGTGGGTGGGTGTTTTGTAGAATGTGCCTGTTGTGGGGGAGAAGTTGAGGGGTTCGGAGGGTTCTCGTTGTTGCGACTGTTGGCGCGGTGGTGCTGATGGTCGGTCTAGCCTGACTTCTGGTTCTGGATGCGCATGTGTAGGTAGTGGGTTGTACTCGTCTGCGATCTTCGAGGCCATCTCCGTCATTTGTTTCGCGAGGCTGTCATCGTGAACGTATTCCGTGCCTTGACGCTCTGCCACGCGACATGAACAGCATTGGAATTGGCATTCCATTTTCATGAAGTGAACCTGGTCGTCCGCTCGGAGTCGCATGCGCTTCTCCATTCTGAGCTCTTCCTTTAAAACCAGTATTTCGTCTTCGAGTTGTAGCGCTTCGGGATCGATGTTCTCCTTCAGGCTCTCCCGCTTCTGTCGAGTTCGTTTCTTGGGCGAGGCGAACTCATCACCTTCTCTCGAAGGTGGCAGGGCAATTGCTCCTTCAGCTGCGATTCGTGCAACCTCTTCTTCTTTCAAGGTTGTTTTTAGGGCGTCTCGCTCTACTTCGATTATACGACTGTGTTGCTGAAGCTTGTCTAATTCCTCTTGAAGGCTGACCAAGCACTCTTGGGCAGCAAAAGCCTCTTGCTCCTTCGCATCTCCCTTTCGTCTTTGTACGTCCACTTCTTCCCTCATGAGCGTGTATTTGTTTCTTGCGGACTTTAATTCCTCCTGCAGCTTGACTAGTGCACTAGACGATTTGAACGCCTCTTTTCTTGCTCTTCGGACCTCCTTCTCATAGATCGATTGCGAGTGCGTCTGTGTTTCCTTTGCGCGCTGAAGTTCTTCCTGCACCCTTAATTAGCAGCAGTCCCAGCGTCACCACCCACCAATCATACCATAACCCCCTCCAATCTCTCTCCAACCCTCCTCTCCCTAGCTCTCCCTTCTTCGACATCCTGCCTCAACAATCGATTGTCCTCCCTCAGCCTTCTACTCTCCCCTTCCGCCTCCTCCCTCCCAAGCACAGCCCGCTTAAGCGCAGCTTCGTTATCCTTTCTCCTCTGCGCCGCCTCTCTCGTCAGACTATTGAATTGAGCAACTTTCCCCTGTACGTCTGAGTTGCCGCGAGAATGAGTGAGAAAGGGATCGTTTCTTGTATGGTTGATCGAAGGTAACGAAGGCGAGTGGGGTAGTTGCGGCCCTTGTTGTCTGTTTGCGCGTTCTGGGGATATGGGAAAGAGAGGCGTGCCTGGGGAGGCTGGAAATTTGTAGATTGGGTCCATGCGGCTTGATGACGTGTGGATGTAATTATAAGAGAGGTTGGAGATGGCTGATCGAAACTGTTGCAGTTGAGCTTTGATTGCTGGCTGCACTTGTGTGTATCCGGAGGAAAGAGCACGCGGCTATTCGCGCTAGTGGTTGCTGTGGGTGACAGCCGCAGCACGCCAAAGCTGAATTCGGGCCAGGGTTTTGATAATCGAACTCTTTGCTGCCATTAGAAGTCATACCAGTGTGAGCCAGGACGTTCTTGGTTCTCGATCCTCGGTATTATGACGCTTGAATTTTGATTCAAGAATGTCGAGAATTTGCTCAATAAGGGTCGCACCACACAAAGATTACGATATATTGACTCAGCATGATGCATTGTCTCAACCAACAGTGGGGGCAGACTCAATTGAAGGAGGCTCGCCCCATCAATCACGGAAGTCTATTCTGTTTATTCTGCGCAACATGTCGGTGCAACATAATTTTACCGTAGACTGATCCCGGTCCATGAAGCCAGGAAAAGCCAATAGGCCTTAGGACAAGTCACCCGTCGGAGATGTCAAAGCTGAGTTGGATGGAATTGCTAAGAGCATGATGAGAGGATTGCGGAGCAAGGAAGAAAGATACAGGAACCGGTTATCTGTTTTCGTGCACTGTTGGGATTTAGCACTATCAAGTACTGCCAGTGGTGGCTTTTCTGTAGGCGTACTCAAAATGCGGGTTGAACCATACCTATGCTTCTCGAGCTTGATTATTTCTCGTAGGACCGCGCATCGAAGCAATTGCCTAAGGCTAAAACCTTCGTCCAAGATATTTGAAATCGTGCCTCTCTTACAACATTGTCCGCTCGAAACCCGCTAAGAGTTGCGATCGAGACTCATCTGAAACGTGCTGATTCGCGGGCAATAGATCACTTAGTCATGCAAGCCCCACCTCTGACGTGGGGCCTGATGGGAGCCTTAGGGCTACAACGACAATCTATTGTCCCCATGTCTTATGGTCCATTCCTCGTAGCTGTACCTACCATTAGTATCTCATTTGACTGTGAACCCTGATCGCGAGTTACTTGAAGCATCTGACAGCATGTCTTTCGGCTATAGCGTTGGGGACTTCCTTACGACGGCGAAGCTCGCACACGGCATCTGGGAGAAGATTCGGGACTCGTCTGATCAATTCGAAGCCATCCGCAACGAGTAAGCCTCCATTCCTCGTGCAAACAGTGCCATTGTTGGAGGGCATGAGATGAAGCTGACAATCAGCAGAGTCGCTGGCTTTTCAACCCTTCTAGATGACGTATCGGGTACCGTGTCGAAGCAAAGTCTCACCGAAAAACAAGCTCAAGGCCTTGCCGCCTCGTCGCAGGCATGCCGCGGCGTTCTTAAGGACTTGCAGGAATTGATCGACAAGAACGGTGGTCTTGCCACCAAAGCTCCCAGCATCGCCAGAAAGATCCGCAAGGTCAGCAATCTTCTTGCATCGCGTCCGCGAGGACGAAGAACATGTCTTTTTGTTTTGGGACGTCATGACAATTGGCCTTTTTCATTAAGCCTAATTTGTTTCTATCTGTACATGACGCGCAGGTTTCTGACCGGACTTCCTTTAGACCTCGAAGAAGCTTTCTTGGGACCAAGATGATGCCAGAGACCTGCGAGCACGGATAGCATCAACTGTTGCGGTTTTAAGCGCATGGAATCTGAGTCTTGCGAACAACAATGAAGGGCGCACAAAGATCACAGAATGGCTTTCGCCACTTGATTTCCCTGCGCAGCAGAGGGACATCTTCAGTCGGCACCAGGAAGGATCAGGTCAATGGCTACTTGAGTCTGAAAAGTTTCAAACATGGCTCAAGACCAAAGGCGAGGTTCTGTTATGCCCCGGAAATCCCGGAGCTGGAAAGACAGTACTAGCCTCAATAATGATAAATCACCTTTGGAACCAAGTTCGTACTCACAGGGTTGGAGTGGCATACATGTTCTGTGACTATCGAAAGCAACGGGAACAGACTCCCCTACAGCTTGTCGGGAGTTTGCTGAAGCAGCTTGCCGAACAACAAAATTCTGTATCCAAGACACTGAAAGACTATTACGAACAGCACACGCACAGCAACACAAACCCTACGTCAAATCAGGCCTGGGATGTGCTCCATAGCCAAAGTAGAGACTGGTCTCGTCTCTTCTTAATTATTGACGCACTGGATGAATGCTCTGAGGAGGATGATACACGTCGGAGAATACTGGATGGACTTCGCTCGCTGCGAGGCTCAAAGATGGTAAATATAATCGTAACAACTCGGCCAATCCCAACCATTCTATCCGAGTTCAAGCTTTCTACGCATTTGGAGATCCGAGCTAGCCGAACAGATATCCGGAAGTATCTGGAAGCGCAGATGGGTCGGTTCTCGAAACGAATGATGGCAGAGAAAGATCTACAAGCGGACATTATCACAGGCATTCTCGATGCCGCTGATGGAATGTAGGCTTATACACCTTCAGAGATTTTGGCGCTGTCATTAACATGACATAGGTTCCTCCTAGCTCGATTAAACCTGGACTCACTTGTAGGCAAAACAAACCCCAAGGCTATCAAGAGAGCTTTGAATCATCTGCCAACTGGCTCCGATGCTCTCGACTCAGCATACAAAGATGCCATAGATAGGATCGAAAGTCAGAGCTCAGACCGGTGCGACTTGGCTAAGAAAGCTTTGATTTGGATCACATACGCTAAGGAACTTCTCTCTATCAAAGAGCTCGAGCAAGCGGTGTCAATCGAGCTCGCGCAATCAGATTTGGATCAAGAGAATGTCTGCGATTACGAAGACATCGTCTCAGTATGCGCTGGCTTAGTGATCGCAGATTTCGACGATGTTCGTCTTGGTGGGTTCCTTAGGCTGGCTCACTACACAACCCAGGAGTACCTAGTGCGAAACGGCATGAAGCACTTTCCGGAAGCGCAACAGATCATGGCCTCGAGCTGTCTGACCTACCTTCTATACGATGCCTTCTCTGGAACTTTGTGCAATACTCGTCGGAACCAAGCTTACCCCTGGGAGAGAATGTGCACATTCAAGGAAGTTAATTCGCTGTGCTTCGGTTGTAATATATGCTTGAACGATGAGAAGCATGATGGAATGTTACCAGATGAATTCCTGTGCTTCGGTTGTAATATACGCTTGAACGCTGAGGAGCATGATACGAAACTACCTGATAACATTGAGAATTACGCTGGAGACCAACACGTATTTGATTACCAGAAGACGCCAGATGTGTGGTATCATAGCCTGGTCCAGCGATATCCTTTCTATCGATATGCTGCTTGGCATTGGGGATACCATTCTGCAAAATGTAGTCAAGACTTAGTTCAGCATCTGAAGAGAAACCTCCTCAACGATCCTAGAAGAGTCTTTGGTATATATGACTTTTTGCTCCGCGATACTGATATGGCATATGGAGGATATCCTGGAGCTAAGAACGTCCATTCCGACCACTCCTGTCTTTACCATTGGGCCAGACGTTGCCGTTCGATAGCCTCTGCCAATTCGTTCAACCTGCGACCTCCAAACGGTGATCCCGCACATATCGTCAGAGGCCTCGCAAATCGTGGCTTACTACCGGCCGAGGCACCCCCAATCTCATCGCAGCTTGCGTTTGATAGGCGCAGAGAGGGTTTTCGAGCCCCGGGTCTAGAATTATTTGACGATAACTCTTGCTTGGCTAGCATCGATGTTTAAGCCAGAGCACCTTGGGTCAGATGGGATTTCATTGGGGGTTCTGGACTGCGTATTTTTTCAGCACACTGAGTAGCTTGAGTACGCTCTATCTATCTCTAACACCAGGTATATTTCTTTACGAATCATATCCTTTGCATATTACACCGAGTAATTTCGAGTCAGCCATTATGGGAGGACTGCGTAATTAATAGTCAACAAAGTATTCATATCACGAGTAGTGTTGCTACATCACCTCGAATTTAGAAGAACTATCGGTAGCAGAACGCTGAATGTGTTCATTGACATATTAATTGTTCGACGTCCCATACTATAACGATGCAAAGTAGATCGAAATCATAGAGTCCAATCTACAGCAAGCCCGACATACTAAGCGCTGGAGTCGAGAATCGCCTATAACCCACTCCTCCTCCTAATTATGTCTTCTCTTCCTCTCGTCCCCAACGTTCCCCTTAGCTCGCTTAGCAGCCTTCTCCTTCCTCTTGAGAGCAAGCAGCTTGAGCTCAAGCTCGATCTTCTGTTGCTCCAACTTGAGAGCTTCCTCATCACTCTCCTCACTCTCGTCTTGAGTCGGCTTCGCCTTCTTCCTCTGTGATTCACTATCTCCAGCCTCATCAGCACCTCCCTTCTTACCTTTTGACGGTGTCGGCATAGCAACTCTCGTCTCCCGAATCGAAACCCCCCTCAACCTCGCCGTCGTCGACATCTCTCCCACATTCCCCATAGTCTTCAGCGCCGGAACACCAAAATTGTCTAGATCCTCTTCATCCTCTGAGGCGTCTTCTCCCCCATCACCCTCACCCTCCTCACCCTCATCATCCTCCGGTTCACTATCCCGAAAGTTCTCGCCCCTAAAAACCCTCCTATGCTTAACATTAACAATCAACCGATTCTGATTCCTATGACTCCGACTCCTCTCCCTCAACTCCACCTCTTTCTTCAAATCCCCCAAGTGCGTCCGCAAATTACTCCCCTCATACTCCGCCAGCTTCATCCGTGCTGTTCTCTGTCCATCTACAGCTCTCGGTTCCTTCCTGAGCTTAACGCACGCTAGGCGGTTGGTAAGTGTACCTTCGTAAGGGCGATCAGGCATGTCGAAGCGAGGGTAGGATTCAGGGACGTTGCCGTTCTGGCACGCTTGGATGAATTTCACCACGCAGACTTCTTCTGCTTTCGTGCCTAGGGACATGGGATTCTTCCCTCTGTGCTCCTTTGGCATCTTGCGCGTGTCGGGGTGGATGTTCAGCTCCGCGCATATCTTGGGGAAATCTGTGAAGCGTTCCAAGCACCAGAGATGCGCGTAGCCAGCCACAATATAGGGATCGTGATCTGGGTGCGAGGTAGTCAGCTCGTCGAAGGAGACGGCCCAGTGCCCTTGGTTGATTGTGTTGTTGGGGTAAAAGGGGCAATCTGCGAAGCGGCAGCGGTGGGAATGGTTGGTGGGGTAGCGAGGGCGGGACCTTGGGGGGTTGCGCTGGACGCGGATGGCGAGGTCTGTACCGAGGGGATGGGAGAAGAGGAAGGTATTCATTTCCGAGGCGGTGTAGAGGCGGGCGGGGTCTAGTTCGCCGTCTTTGGTGTATTCAAAACAGTCCCAGTCTTGACTTGGGTAGGAGTGCTGGGTGTATTTCGTGTTTCGCTGGTATTGGGGATTCTTTGTGGTGATCCTTCTGGGGGGATCTTTTGCTCGTGTGTGCTTTAAGTTTGAGGTTGTCTTACGGGTCTGGGGTTGGGAATTAGATTGCTCAAGGGCGGAGGGGGTCCCTGGTTTTGGTAGTATGGGGACATACCTCGACTCCGGGAACTTGTTCATATCATTCGGTGGAGGAGAGGCCAACTCCGGAGTACTCACGCTGCCTAGGGACTCATCTGCGACATCCTTGCAGCTAGTACCCTCGCCGATATTGCTTATCAAGAAGGAGGTCTCCATCTTAGGGGACTGCTGTGGCGTCGACGGCACCGTTAGACCTGTCGAGAGGGACGGATATTGCATACCTAAGTCAGCATCCTGAGCATAGTCAGCAGACATGGTGAGCATCAACGGCGAACCTGCAGGGATCATATTAGGAACAAAGCCTCCGCCACGAAGTTGAACTTGTCCATTCGAGATTGGCTGTTGATTTAGCATCTGGTGTTGTGGGTATGGAGGCGGGTCGTAGAAGCCACTCCCGTACACGTTCCCCACGCCAGTTCTGCTAAGTTCATGCAAGTCTCCTGAATTCATCGTGTAGGGTGGAGGACCGAACGTCCAGTTGCAGTCAGCGTTTGGCATGTCGACGTTCTGAAGGTCTAAGGCTGGAAAGGTATTGGGATCGAAGTCTGGGAAGTCATACCCGTTAGAAAGGGTGTCCGGATCGAAAGTGAATTGATCTGACATGGAAATGTCGAGGCTGGCGGTACTGTCTTCCTTGACCAGACTATTCATGCTCCACTGAGCGTCCTCATTAGGTAGGGAACCGTGATCAGACATGACGAAAATCCTTGTGCGATGCCGATAGCTTCGACCTGGCGTGATTGTCAGATGTTCAATGGCTCCAGGATGATGGATACCTGCTTGAACGATGAGAAGAGAGAATTAAAGACTCGAAGGTCGAAACGACGAAGAAATATCCCAGAGATGGTAAGACTTCCTATGAGTAGATTTTCCATACTGACAAAGAGAATAGAACAATCGGATTATGTTCTTAATCAAGGGATCAAAGAACAGCGTATGTCTCGACAGTACGACAAAGAGTGAGAGTCGACTCAGTGACAATGGTTTTCAATGCACAAAATCGAGAATTCATTGATCACGTAGGGTAACTTCCTGCGCTCACCCTTCAGGCAGAAGACACAATGAACTCCCTTGTCGCTGGATGGATCTGCACTCCTCTGACCTCCAGCTTTGGCCAAAATGTAGAGAAGCAGCAGCATTGGGAGAAACCGCCAATGCTGTACCTTGCTTGGTAGTAGTTGAACACATAACAGACATTTGACTGCTTTGTGTGCTATCATGAAAACGTACACAGCCTGTTGTTATTCTAAGGATCCTTCGCCCGGATTGGCCCATGTCGTTGCCAACTTCGTACTTATGCGTATCCGCCTGAGCTTAAGCCTTCCTCATATGCATGCAATGATTCTCACATTTAGTCCTATCTAATCTGCGTGTCACGATCAGCAACGTTCATATAAGCGCCGTGGGAACATGGGTATGTGGAAGTGCAATTGATCAGTTTCAGAAGGTCTCCAAGATAGGTTTATCCACACAATGTTTCAGATCAGGTCTGTGATAGTTTGTGGTTTTCATCAGGTGTGTCAAGGTATAGAATGATGATGGGGCTTTTGATCCAGTGAAGTTACATTTGACATACCATGTAATTAATTGTCCCCGAAATGTCGCAAAGAAGCTTCTATGTTCGGCTGAGCCTTCTAATCCCAGTCCAGGGCTAACTGCGTGAACACTGTCGAAATTGTTCTTGCCCAGCTCGGCGAATGAGTATCCGTTACCATCCAGAGACGCTGAGTGGACGTTCGGGCTGCAGAGTTCCGTCATTTTGTCTAGTTCGAATGACTGCCACTCACTATGACCCAAGGTATAAGCCATTGTTTTCTATTGTCGTGCTGTCCAACCAGCTTTCAACCCAATCTTTTCATCCCATGTTGGCCGAGTACTCGCCGCAGCCGCGCAGCCATTTCCTATAGATAATAAACATATCTGGCATTGGGATCAGAGCCACGATATCTTGCGTCTCCTTTGCCGCCGCTATGCCAAAAAAGAAGACTGCGGCAAGGAAGGTTAGTATGAAGACTGCGGGCTTGTGGCCAAAGCCTTGGAGGAGAATGTTGGACCCAAGTAGGGAGTCTTCCATTCCGAGATGAATGCTCTGACATGTAATGAATCGCAGAAGGATAATAATTACCCTAATCCGGAAAGGTCAATCGGAGAGGAGGTAGGGGTCGTAAGGCCCGTCGAAATCAACTACGATGTTGGCACTCTTCTTAAAATGGGAGAAGGGGTGATTGAAGACTGTGCATCGTTGCTGCAGAATGGCCCCACTGGGGCACGGGTCAGAAGCCTTGCATTTGTTTCAAGTGAAGTAGTATGCCACATATTCATCTTCCCAAACCCAACACCTTTCGCCTCTGGTTGCAGTCCGCTCCAGCCGCTATCAAGTGTCCTATTTCCCAGAACGCTGGAGGTTGAAGAAGCTGAAGTGAAGACTCCGGAAGGATTCAAACGCCAGCCTTTTAGCGTTAAAGCCACACCTTATCTCCAAAAAGCTTAACATTTCTTTGTCAGCAAGCCTGTGGTGCGCTTCCATGCACCTCCATTGGTAAGGCATTACAGGTTCAGCTCACTCGTTGCTTGCCTTCTTGCATAGGCTGCGAACTAATCGTCGCTCGTTTTCAGTGCATTCAATATTTGACAGAGACCGCTTCGATAGCTAAATGGCCAATCGTCCTTCCCGGACATCCCAGTCAATCAGGCGCAAATAAACACCATGGCCGAAGACAATCCCGAGCTACAGCAGAAGCTGAAGGAGCTAGACACTGAATTGGAAGAGGGGGAGATCACGCAGAAAGGATATCAGAAGAGGCGCACACTCATCCTCTCACAATACCTCGCTCCTCCAGGCGAATCTGCTAGAGGGTTACGGGTACACTCTCCGGACGACACTGCTCACCCTTCGAACGATGGTTCGCGTGCCGCGTCTTTCGCGGCTCTTACCCAACGCTCGGCCTCCCCTCGGACTGATATGATGGGGCAGAGCCCCGTTGAGGCGCAACCAAGGCAGTTAGGGATTAGGAATCATAGTCCCGGTCCCTCGTCTCTCGAACAAGAAACCTACAGTGGACGGCCAAGCGAGGATGGACGGGGATCTACTGCGGGAAATAGCCAATATGCATTCAACCCAGGACAAGACGGCAACTACAATGATCAACAGACTGGTGGCTATGGCAATGGCGGGCAATCTCGTCAATCGACAATGCTAGATCAAGCTTACTTTTCAGACTTTGCTGGAAACCAAAATGAGAATCAGCGTGACAGTTACGGTGGCGGGCCACAAAGATATTCCACTCAAGACACGCTGTCGCCAACAGCGAATACTGCGCCCCCGTTACTCAGGCATAGTGATCTACCCCAGCAAAGTGCTCTCGGCCACCAATTACCTTTGGAGCCCAGGGAGGTTCCGTTTGCCGTTTACGATCCTCACAATGGCAACATACCAATGTCAAAGTTTGACAACATAGCTACTGTCTTACGTCACAGGGCTCGTACGAACCCGAAGCAGCCGGCATATTGGGTACTCGACCAGAAAGGGAAGGAAATATCGTCTATAACGTGGGAGAAGTTGGCGAGTAGGGCGGAGAAAGTGGCACAGGTCATTCGAGACAAGAGCAACCTATACCGAGGAGACCGCGTAGCGCTTATATACCGTGACGCTGAAATAATTGATTTCGCTGTCGCTTTCATGGGCTGCTTCATCGCAGGCGTCGTTGCTGTTCCAATCAACGAATTCGACGTTTCAGGGGGAAACTTAGCAGATTATCACAGGCTCAACGTGATTCTCACGACAACGCAGGCACATCTAGCTCTGACCACTGATGTGAATCTGAAGAACTTCCAACGTGACATAACAGCAAGTAAGCTCAACTGGCCACGGGGAGTAGAGTGGTGGAAGACGAATGAGTTCGGAAGCTACCATCCAAAGAAGAAAGACGAGATCCCTCCTCTGATCGTACCAGACCTTGCATACATAGAATTCTCCCGAGCGCCTACAGGAGATCTCCGCGGTGTTGTGATGAGCCATAGGACCATTATGCACCAGATGGCTTGCCTTAGTGCTATCGTTCAGACCATACCTACCAATGGATTGGACACGTTCAATTCATCATTGCGTGACAAACAAGGGCAGCTTGTCACGAGACCCAATACTGGCGAGATCTTGCTCAGTTACCTCGACCCTCGCCAGAGCATTGGCCTAATACTCGGTCTGCTCCTGACCGTCTACGGTGGTCACACTACAGTCTGGATGGAGGCTCGGGCAGTAGAAACGCCGGGCCTCTATGCGAACATGATTACCAAATACAAGACGACGTTGATGGTTGCAGACTACCCCGGGTTGAAACGTGCGGCGTACAACTACCAATCCGACCCAATGGCAACGCGAAACTTCATGAAGAAGTTCGAGCCTAATTTCTCGAGTGTAAAATTATGTTTGATTGATACCCTGACCGTTGATAGCGAATTCCATGAGATCTTGGCAGACAGGTGGCTCCGGCCATTGAGAAATCCAAGAGCTAGAGAGTTGGTCGCCCCAATGCTCTGTTTGCCAGAGCATGGTGGTATGGTCATTAGCGTACGTGATTGGCTAGGTGGAGAGGAAAGGATGGGATGCCCATTGAAGGCCAATGACTCCGAAGACGAAGAAGCTCAGGCAGATCAAAAGGAGGTGGATGTTGCATTGCCAGGTGATGGTTACGGGAGCCTACTTGGTGGAGGTCCTAAGCGGTCGACTGGCCAGAAAGGCCGGACTGAACTTAGTGAGGTGCTGGTCGACAAGGAATCGTTGAAGACCAATGAAGTTGTTGTGGTAGCCATGGGCGAGGAAGCGCGAAGAAGGGCGGACGAGCCAGGAACAGTTCGAGTCGGAGCTTTTGGATATCCAATTCCGGACGCGACCCTGGCTATTGTCGACCCAGAGACAAGCTTGCTGTGTACTCCATATGTCATTGGAGAAATTTGGGTCGACTCCCCTTCCCTGTCAGGTGGCTTCTGGGCGCTACCCAAACATACTGAGACTATCTTCCATGCACGACCATACCGATTTCAGGAAGGAAACCCAACGCCAATGGCGGTGGAACCAGAGTTTCTGAGGACAGGCCTACTAGGATGTGTCATCGAAGGCAAGATCTTTGTCTTGGGTCTCTACGAAGATCGTCTGCGGCAGAAGGTGGAATGGGTTGAGCATGGTATAGAAGTAGCCGAATTCCGTTATTTCTTCGTACAACATCTGATCATCAGTATCATGAAGAACGTGCCCAAGATCTACGACTGCACGGCGTTTGACGTGTATTCGAATGACGAACACCTCCCTATCATTTTGCTGGAATCGCATGCTGCTTCTACAGCACCGACTACGAATGGAGGCCCACCACGACAGCTAGATACTGCTCTGTTGGACTCTTTATCGGAGAGGTGTATGGAGATACTGTACCAGGAACACCACGTCAGAGTTTACTGTGTCATGATTACTGCTCCGAATACGTTACCTAGAGTGGTTAAGAATGGTAGACGAGAGATTGGTAATATGCTATGTCGGAAGGAGTTTGATTTGGGATCCTTGCCCTGCGTCCATGTCAAGTTTGGCGTAGAACGCGCCGTATTGAATCTGCCAGTAGGCGTTGACCCTGTTGGTGGTATCTGGTCGCCCGTCTCCACTACTGCCCGACAAGAGATCCTCCAGCACCAAGACAAGCAGTATTCAGGTGTGGACTATCGAGAGGTTGTAATAGACGATAGAACATCCACTCCGCTTAACAACTTCTCAAGCATTGTGGATCTGCTACAATGGCGCGTTGCAAGGCAAGCAGAAGAGCTATCCTACTGCACCATCGATGGACGAGGCAAAGAAGGGAAAGGCGTGAATTGGAAGAAGTTCGATACGAAGGTCGCAGCCGTCGCGCAATACCTCCAGAACAAGGCAAAAGTTCGGCCTGGTGATCATCTCATTTTGATGTATACACATTCAGAGGAATTCGTGTACGCTGTACATGCATGCTTTTGTCTCGGAGCTGTAGCTATCCCAATGGCACCTCTTGACCAAAATCGCCTTAACGAAGATGCACCCGCGTTCTTGACGTTGGTCGGGGACTTTCGAGTCAAGGCTGTTTTGGTCAACGCTGATGTCAATCATCTATTGGGACAGAAAACCGTTTCTCAACATATCAAGCAATCTGCACAAGTCCTTAAGGTTTCCATGCCTCCAACCTACAACACTGCAAAGCCACCAAAACAATCTAGTGGCTGCCGAGACCTAGGATTCACAGTGAAGCCTGCGTGGGTTCAATCGAACTATCCGGTCTTGGTTTGGACTTATTGGACACCTGATCAACGACGAATAGCTGTACAACTTGGCCACGATACCATCATGGGTACATGCAAAGTCCAGAAAGAGACCTGCCAAATGACTAGCTCGAGACCCGTCCTCGGATGCGTGAGAAGCACCTCGGGTTTGGGCTTTGTCCACACGTGTTTGATGGGCATCTTTGTTGGTAGGCTAAAACTTTGTCTATGAGGCTACCTTTACTGACACTGCTACAGGTGCTCCTACTTACCTGGTCTCGCCTGTGGACTTCGCTTCGAACCCTCAATCGCTGTTCCTCACTCTGTCAAGGTACAAGATCAAGGACACCTATGCTACTGGTCAAATGCTGGACCACGCTATGGGTAACATGCCCGGTAAAGGCTTTGCACTTCATGAACTCAAGAACATGATGATCTCGACAGAAGGCAGACCGAGAGTTGACCTCTGTAAGTCATGACATCGGTCGTAAATGCAACGCATTGATTGACATCTGGCAGTCCAGAAGGTCCGCCTGCACTTCGCACAGACAGGTCTAGATCGAACAGCCATTAACACCATCTACTCCCACGTGCTGAACCCGATGGTGGCGTCTCGCTCGTACATGTGCATCGAGCCTATAGAGCTATGGCTGGACACTCGAGCACTTCGGCGAGGTCTTGTTTACCCAGTCGACCCTGATACTGACCCCAACGCTCTTCTGATCCAAGACTCTGGCATGGTTCCAGTGAGCACACAGATCGCCATTGTCAACCCTGAAACCTGCAGACTATGCCACATCGGCGAGTACGGTGAGATATGGGTGCAATCCGAAGCATGCGTGAAGTCTTTCTACGGATCCAAGGATGCTTTCGATGCTGAAAGATTCAATGGGCGGACCGTTGATGGCGACCCTCACGTTACCTACGTCAGGACTGGCGATCTAGGCTTCTTGCACAACGTCGTCCGCCCGATTGGACCGGGAGGGCAACCAGTGGAAATGCAGGTGCTCTTCGTGCTCGGCAGTGTTGGTGAAACGTTCGAGGTCAATGGTCTAAGCCACTTCCCTATGGACATTGAGCACTCGATTGAAAAGTGTCATCGAAACATTGTCAACAATGGATGGTAAGCTTAACCCAGTTTTATTGTCCTGTTTCAATTGCTGACAATTTTCAAGCGCCGTCTTCCAAGCTGGTGGCCTTGTTGTTGTCCTGGTCGAGATCATGCGAAAAGCGTACCTTGCCTCAATCGTCCCCGTCATCGTCAACGCCGTCCTTAACGAACATCAAGTTGTCGTCGACATCGTCGCCTTTGTCACCAAAGGCGACTTTCCACGCTCCCGCCTTGGTGAGAAACAGCGTGGCAAGATCCTCGCCAGCTGGGTAATGCGGAAGCTACCCACCATTGCCCAATTCGGCATTAGAGACCCAGATGGTGCAGACAGCCAGATCACAGAAGTTGCAGAACCAAAAAGCGGGTTGGGCAGTGCCGTTGGCGTTGGCAGTTCCCTGAAGAATGTCGAGACCGTCACCTCACCTCCAGCCCGCGAACGGCAAGTACAAGACTATACTAGTCTTCCCACTGGCATATCAGAAATGCCAGTCTACGAGTCCTCCATCATACAATCGCCACCTCTCCCATCCGCAGAAGAAGACCGAAACGACACGCCCACAGAGCCTCGAAGCAATGGTAATGCATTCCAACATACAATTCATGACTACTCTCCCGATAACGGCTTTTCCCCCGCTCAACAAACTCCCACTGACACCACTTACGTTACCTACGGCCCGAACAAAGAACTCCCACTCCCACCGCGTGACAACACGGCTTTACGATCACCTGACGAATACCCAGACTATCAATCCTACATGCAATCACAGCCTACACCTTCACCGTCAGACCCCATCCGCTCATTCGCCTTCGACCCTGACCCACCTCCACCGCCAGCCCGCTACGACAGCAAACCCACCCTCTCCCTCTCCCATCACGGCCCCTCCGCAACCGCTACCGCCAACGGAAATCAAGAATCAAACGATCTCTGGTCCCTTCCCTCTCAGCAGCAGCGAAATTCGTCACAGCCACTATCCAATCGTGATGACGGCTACCAGCCACGGACTACTTCTAGGAGTGGTATTAGCCATACGCCATCTAGTGGAAGCAGCGATCAATATACCATGGACGAAGATTGGAGAAAGGAAGCGTCAGGTTATATGAACCTAGCAAGAGATGGGAGCGGGGCAAGTAATAGCCATGGGTACGGGCACGGGCAACAAAGGGAAGGAAGTACGACATTAGGACCTTATGATGGGAGTGGGTATGGGAATGCGCTGTGAGGACCCTAAAGTGGACGCTGGTCATGCGCTGTGATGATGAACACGAGCTGCATGGGGGCGTTCGGAATTGCAGAGACGGATTTCGGTATATGCATTGTTGTTATGGAGTTATGAGATATGATGTGAGAGTACATAATTGGTACTCTATGGGTACGTTTTTCGCTGTAGATAGTATAAGTATTAGTAGAGCGACGGGGTAAAAGTATGATATGTTAGCGATACTTAGGTAGCTTTGATTCGGATTTGAATTGGTTTGATCGATTCAATGCTATCGTCTCCCACCCCCTTTACTCTTCTTCGCCTTCCCACCTCCTTCTTTCCCACCTTTCCCTTTCCTCCCACCTCCAGCACCAGCACCATCCCTTCCCTTGCCCTTATTCTTTCCCTTGACTTTCCCCACCTCCCCATCCCCCCTCCCCTTCTTCCAAACCCTCCCCTCCTTCCTCTCCCGCCCATCATCCAACCTCTTCTTATCCTTATGCGACAGCTTTCCCCCAGCCTTACTCTTACTCCCCAACCCAACAGCCCCATTCAACTCCACCATCCCCTTCTTCTTCGCAACTAATTTCTCCTTCTCGCTTTCAAACCAAGTCCGCTTAGGTCTTGATTTGATCTCGTCTTCGTAAGAGATGATGTTAGAGGCTTTGGAGACTTGCATCTCTGCTCCCAGAAGCGCTTTTTCTTCTTTTTCTTCTCGGAGTATCTCCTCAACTTCCCCCTCTAACGCCTCAACTTTCGTCGCCCACTCATCTGCATCCCCATTCTCCACCACACGCGAAACAATCTTCGCGCCTTGAGCTTTGCCCGCTTTAACGGCCTGTTTCACGATCTTTCGATCTGGTTCTGCGGCTAGGGTGCAGGCGCGGCCGGAGCGGCCTGCACGCGCGGTGCGGCCTACGCGGTGGAGGTAGATTTCGTGGGTTTGGGGGGTTGTGTAGTTTATTACGGTGTTGACGCCGGTGATGTCGAGGCCGCGGGAGGCGAGGTCTGTGGCTATGAGGTGGGTTGTTGTGTGCGTGCGGAAGGAGGTTAGGGCTGCTATTCGCTAAAGGGAGGAGGAGGGTCAGTTGATAAGATAGAGGAGGGGTGGGGGAAGGAAGGTGAATCTACCTGTTCTTGTGACATGCTACCGTGAAGTTCAGCTGCTTTCATACCTAGGAGACCGAAGATGATGCGGACGCGGTGGGCTTCTTTCTTTTGGCGGAAGAATATTATGACGCGGTCTGTGTAAACGTTTTGGCAGAGATACGTTAGATAGCCGAGTCTTTTATCCTCTCTACCCGGTCGTAACCGGACGAATTCCTGGATGAGGGTGCCGACTGTTTGCTTTCGTGCATCTACCATTAATCGTACTGGTCGATTGAGACCCACGCGGATGAGCTTATCGACTCGATTTGTCATGGTGGCTGAGAACAGCATTGTCTGCCGCGATTTGGGGATGGTGGTTAGAATCTCATTGAGCTCGTCTGCGAAACCGTCTTCCAGCATCCGATCTGCTTCGTCGAGTACTAGGATTTCTAGTGAGTCGACTGTGAAACTTGCAGAATTTCTCATGTGGTCAATGAAGCGTCCTGGCGTAGCGATGATGACATCTGGCCTGCTTCTCAGGACACTCTCCTGCTCTCGGAGACTGAACCCTCCCACAAGCTGACAGAACGTGACGTCCGTAAAACTAGCGAGTTTCGTGGCTACGTTGAAGCACTGCACTGCTAGTTCTCTAGTCGGCATGAGAATGGCGACGCGGCTTGTGGGTACTTTCTTTGGACGGTAGAGCAGGCGTTCGAGGATGGGTATGATGAATGCAGCTGTCTTTCCCGAGCCTGTGACTGCGCCGCCGACGACATCTTTACCTAAAAGAGCGACTGGTATAGTCTTGGTTTGAATGGGTGTGGGCTCTGAGAAGCCTACGGCCGCTAGCCCTCGAAGGATGGGTCGTGAGAGGGACATCCCTTGGAAGGAGCCTGTAGAAGTGTCTTTGTTCTTGCTCTTTGATTTTGGCTCTTTCACTTCGGGTGCGAAAAATGCTTCGCGCTTAACACGCTCTGTAGGATCATCCTCTTCGTCTGCCGAGGAAGCGTCTGTGTCGATGTCATTTGGATGAGGTACTGGCTCCGCTACTGATTCGTCGTCTGAGCTTGCCCCTGAATCATCGTCATCTTCTGAGGGTCCGTTGACATCTTCCTCGTCAAGGCCTGTAGCTGCCATGCCGAACGCATCCTCTGCAAGTGTCTCGTCCTCATCTTCATCTTCCACCTCCACAAAATCCGTCATTCTAGCATCTTCCTCCTCGTCCAAGTCACTCTCCATCTCTTCCGCATCTCCATGCAGCTGTTCAATAGTGCCATTCTCCGTCTCTTTGACCGCACCGCCCTTCCTCCGCCGTGCAATCAACTCATCAATATCCACGCCCTTCTTATCCCCAGACTTAGCACCCGTAGCCATCGTGGTACCACCTTTCAGATCCCATCCATCAAAGTCTTCCACGACCCCAGTATCCACGTCGCCAACCTGGAACTCAAAGTCTGAGTCCAGAGCCCCGTCGTCTTCCCCTCCTGCGGTCCATGTCTGATCTTCTTCTGGCGAATCGTCGCCATTGGCCAAGGGTTCAGGCCCGGATTTCTGCTTCTTATTCGTCTTTGCTTTCTTACTTTTCTCATTGGCCAGGTTGTCTGTGATGATCAGGCCCGCATTGTCATCACGTTTGCGCTTCTTGCTGTTCTGTGTGGGCTTTGTGGGGGCCTCAAAATCGAGGTCTCCGTCTTCGCCTGCAAGTCCTTTCAGATCCTCGTTGTCCGATATCGTTCGAATGAAGTCATCATCCCCTTCTGAATTCAACATGATGGGCGCCATAACCAGATTAGCCACAAACTTTCAGATCCTCGAGATTGAACTTTTTTGATATTCAATGTGACAGAGCGCCGAGGTTTAACCGACACACCTTTTACCGGACTTCTCCAAAATGGAATGCCTGCATTACCGGGTCTGAATAGATTGATTTCTACTTACATTGTAAAGTCTACTTTGGTCAGAGCAGATTAGAGTGAATTTTTGATATTTCATGTTGATCTACGAAAGTAAAAGAAAAAGAGAGGAGCATCTGTGACCATGGCGAGCATAACCCAAGGAGCAACTGCCAAGGTGAGACCTCCAGTGTTTGGCATCTAGCTGCCGTAGGAAGGTCTCGGAGCTCGTCAATGCTGCAGCCGACTGGCTGCCAAGGATGTCCTGCAAAGGATAGTATTGTCGCCCACCCATTTATCATACACCGCCGGGTGCAAGTCCCTCAGTAGAGAGGAATCATATCCAGATCATTCACATCCTCAAGTTATCATTTCCATACACACATGCTCTCCGTTTCATACTCATTTTGGTAGTAGCTGTAGATTGTTCGGGTTTGTGGTGGTGTAAGGCTAGACCGTAGACATAGTCTCTAGCAACATTTGGCATATGTTGACCCTAGTGTCTTGAAGTCATTATGGTGGTTTCAGTAGAAGAAGGAAGGAAACTCACGGCTTCTTATCGTTATTGTGACCAATCCTGGGAAGAGACCCAGTATGCTGGAAGTTAATCCGGTCGCCAGACAACCACTTTTTCTTCCATTCGACATCGGCTTTCTCTGCATCAGAATGAAGGATGTTGATGACAATGGCCTTCGTTATGCAGTGGCCGCCACCGACCCAGCGGTCAAGAGCATAGTCGCCTAGGAAAGGTACGCATTCGAGGAGATTGTATCCAGGATCCAATGCAGCGAGCATTCGGTCAAGCATCGTTCTACCAATGCCTTGACGTACATGGTCCTTGTGGACCCAGAGATCCATTTCCTTGGTAAAGCGGTAGCAAGTCCGCTGTAATCCATAATCTGTTGCCGCAGCGAAGCCTACGACGGTTTCCCGCTTCTTCCGACGGATATTCTGGACATTGTTTTCACGCTTCTGGCCCATGTGAATAGCCACGATGAATGGGTTGCCCTCGTCGTGCGCTTCTTGTAGGCGATCACGCCAGTGAAGCTCGTCCACAGGCTTGAACTCAGGTGCAGAATCTGTCTCTTGCACATAGTAGTTGTAGATATCGGCACATTGTTGCATGTCCTTATGCTCTGCCGGACGAAGGTAGATATTCGCTTTAGGCGCGTATTGGTTTGGAATGTCCACACCACTGCTGTCTCGCTCTTTCAGAAACGTCATCTGCTCCTTCCTCGTA
This sequence comes from Stereocaulon alpinum, assembly GCA_018257865.1. Taxonomy (NCBI): domain Eukaryota; kingdom Fungi; phylum Ascomycota; class Lecanoromycetes; order Lecanorales; family Stereocaulaceae; genus Stereocaulon; species Stereocaulon alpinum. Next base: position 32,454 of record JAEUBA010000054.1, on the reverse strand, counting down.
CGCACTTTGTCCTTCCCAGACTTGGGTGATGTGCTATCTGCCGACGACTTCGCTTTCATCGCCTCAACAGCAGCGGCCGCATTCTGTTCTCGGCGTGCCTGCGTAAAGTCATCGTCATTGGGAATGATCTCATGATGCACCTCATCGATAGGACTCATGAAAGTCTGCATCCCGCCTGCAAGCCCACTTCCTGTCTGGAAATTTGGACTGTTGGTATCAAGTCTTAGGGATTTCGCTCCAGGATCTTTTGCCTGGTCTTCACGCCAGGCTTCGATGACCGAGAAACGCTCCCAACCACCGGGATCATAACGCTGACGATAGTCCCAGTCGTCGCCATTGGGTGGGGCTACCATCTTACCATCCCAACCAACTAGGCCAGACTCATGGTTAAAGGGAGAGCCGTTCGTCGCAGGCTTCTTTCCTGCTTTCACAGTAGACTCCGAATCGCGTGCGAATGTACCTCCATTGGAAGACACGCCTTCCTTGCCATTTTGTCGTAATTGAGTGACATCTTTAAGGGCATTGTTGTGTGACACGTTTGTCGTGATAGGTTTCGGTCCCGTGGAGTAATCCACTATTGGCTTCGCCTCTGTAGTTGACATCCTCACCTCGGCTGCAGGAGTGGAAGCGGAGTATTTGCCTCTCAAGTGTGGTGGAACAAAGATCTCTTTGTTTATCAAGGGTTTGGTGACTTCATAGCTCTCGGGTTTCGTTGGCTGAGCTTCCTCGTCCGATAGTTTTGCCTGCACAGCGACATAAACCTTCTCTTCAGGCACGGGTAAGACCGCAACGACCTTTTCAGCAACATTCATTGCGGGCTGATCGCCACTGGCTCCTTGGTGAGATGCTGACACTGTAATTGGACCTGACTTGCCGGTGTCTAGACGTTGGTGAGGGAGCAAGGCGTAATCCTGCATGGCCGGAATTGTCGGCTTACTTACAAGAACATCTTTAATAGTCTTAGTTTGAACGTCTGAGCTCGAGGGAATGGCTGATATGCGTAGATGAGGAGGAGCCTTCGCCGCCTCCTGAACAAGGTTTGTATCAGCTTTCGTAGTGGGCCTGAGAGGGCTATCGGGAGCTTGGAGATGTGGTAGAGGATTTTTGCTCTCGTACTTGGTTCGCACGACTGGCTCCACGGCTCGATGCTCTAGGAGAGCTTGTTCGAAGGCCTTGTTAGTTTTAGCCTCAGCCGCCTGTGTCTTTGATGAGACCTGAGCTTGAGGTTTGGCCTGGAGCAGGGGGAAACTCTGCATTTGATTTGCACCCCACTCCAATAGAGATTCTGTCACCTGCGGGAGTACTGGCGGTGCTCCGCTTCTGCCTTTGCTAGCTACTTGCCTATCAGAGGAGCTGGCGGGTGTCTCGGTCTTTTGGGTAGCTGGCTTCTTTTTCCCAGAGCCCGGAAATCTATACTCTGGTAGATTTGCTAAATTGGCTCGCTTTGGAGCGTTGGGAAGTTCGGCTAATTGAGCGTCTCTGAGCACCCAAGAAGGGGTATTGAGGTCAGTGGTACCGTTGTCCCAGCCAAGAGTTGTGGCTAGGGTAGGAGCTGCCTTGGACCAGCAAGATGGTTGACGATCATAGGTGACAAATTGCACTGACGAACCTTCGCTTACATTAGATTTGAAGGCTGTCCCAGTATCGACGGCATCGTGTTCAGAATGAGACATCTCCCTCGTGGCCAACTGGGCTGGAGTATAAGACTTGTACTTGATAGATTCGTCGTTGTGAAGTTGAGCTTGAGGGTGAGAAGTAGTACCCTTGTGAAGTTGGACTTGAGAGTGAGAAGTAGAGTCTTTGTGCGATTGTGCTTCGAGGTGAGAGATAGAATCATCAGGAGCCGTACAAGCTTTCCCAGCCGTCGACTTGTTAAGAGAATCTATATTCTTGGACGTTTGCAGATTCGTGGATACTTCAGTATGAGTGGGGGTTTCTGTAATTGGGACCTTGGCTGGTGGTCCCTGATCTCGCTTGGTATCTTGCTTGCCTTTGTTTACCTCACTTGGCTGAAAGCCACGAGTACGCCGACTGCTGGCCGCACTTGGAGTTGGCGAGACACGGAAGGTCAAGCCGGTACCATCAGGCGGCACCTGGCTACTTGAAAGTCTCCCAGAGCTTCTACCTTAAGTAGTAGTCAGTACGCGGTCTTCTGATCCAGGTGGTTGTTTTGGAAATCATAGTACCTCGTCCACTGCTCCCCTTCGTACTCATACTGGCGTCGTGTTGGTCTCTACCAGAAAGCACAGATGTGTTATCAGAATGAAGAAACGATGTTGGAGGATGTGCGGATGAATTTTCGTGACTGTCCACGGAAGGCAAATGAGATTGTTGTTGTCCAGCTGAGTCGACGGAATCAGAACCGAATGCCAAGACATCCTTACATTCACTGACGTTCTCCCGGCGTTTTGCCATTGATTTCTGCCACTGAGTCTTACTGACGATCTGACTCTTGTGAGCAAGCAAAGGCTTTCCCTTCTTGGGTGTAGAACGTTGGCGATTCGCGGCTGAGGACACACCATCCGCTAGCGGTAGGACTTGCATTGGGGATGTGATTAGGGTAAGGTCACGAACATTTCTCGCTTGCTCTTCGCAAATCGCTTGACTTCCAGGCGTTCGTTCTTCTTGTGTATCCAGGCGTCTTGGTTGCATTGCCGCAAAGTGCTCGTCAATTGTTGATAGGACCTTGGACTGTTGGTCTATGTCAATCTCCCGGACATGACGCGCATCCTTCATATTGGCGAGACTCGTTGGTGATGACACCCCTTTTAGCTTCTCAAGGCCGTCCTTTCTGCTTCTGAGTCTCTCTCTGACATTGTACCTCTTGATCTCCTTCGGTTTCGGAGCATGTTTGGGGGTATCAACGTGTGGTAGCTTAGGATCAGCACTTGTGATGCTGCTTGACGCTTCTGGAATATTCATGTCCTTCTTGAGAGTTTTCAGTGTATCCACGGATCCTTGAGTCAATTTTGGCTTTGTAGCAAGCGTTCGGACGATCCAATTTCTTTTGGTGTCAGGATGCCGATGGCGTTTCCTTACTGTCGACTTTGGCAGGCTTTCAGAAGCCGCATCAGTGCATTCCTGGATCTTCAAAGTCGGCTTGTCTGTAAAACCAGGCATATCATTGAACAATGAGCCCTTGCAAGGCTGCCAATCTTGCCTGTCGCAACTTCCTGATATTCTTGACTCTTCCCAAATGGGTCTGTGCTTTCAATACGGATGTTAGGAAGGCGAAAGTCAGGTTGAAATTGCAAATCGAGTCTTGTGAATGTGGTGTTGACCGGGATTATAGACGAACTTTCTACCGCCACCTTCAACCTCTAAACTCTTCCCGCCACCAACCACCAGAAACGTGTCAGGCAAAGCAAAGATGCTCTCGGTTCTGCGTAAGGCTCGGTTGAAAGACAAAGAGATGAGAATTCTGATGCTGTAAGACAATCTATCTGAAAAGTGGATGAGTTTCGCTGATATGGTAGCAGGGGTCTTGACAATGCCGGCAAAACCACGATAGTCAAGAAGCTGATGAACGAAGACGTAAATACTGTCAGTCCGACATTAGGTTTTATCATCAAGACCATTGATTACGAAGGGTAAGTGGATAGGAATCCTGAAACCAAGAAGCCTGCATTGACCTCAAGTGAAGCTACCGGCTCAATATCTGTATGTGAGAATTGTGGTGTTTCCTCGGAAGTTTCAAAACCTAATACTTGCTCTTACGAAGGGGACGTAGGTGGCCAGAAGACATTGAGGTCGTACTGGCGCAACTACTTCGAGAAGACGGATGCCTTGATTTGGGTAGTGGATGCAACGGACCGGCTACGCATCGAGGACTGTGGGCGGGAGCTTGCATCCCTGCTGGTGGAAGAGGTCAGTGATTGCGCTCAATGGGCTACTCATGTCCGCTAATTAGAGCCCAGCGACTCATGGGAGCCAGTCTTCTTGTCTTCGCCAACAAGAAGGATGTGGGAGGTTGCATGACAGATGCGGAGATCCAAGAGGTATGGAATCTTTCAGATTGTACTACATGGTTAACACAAATAACAAAATGGCATGCTTTAGGCATTACGGCTTGACGACATCAAAACGCACAAGTGGATCATACTCGGTTGTAGCGCGATCACAGGACTGCAATTGAAAGAGGGACTGGGCTGGGTGGTACAAGATGCAAAAGACAGGCTGTTCTTGTACTGAAGGTCACTTTGGGTCTTTCGTACTGGGGTGATGGGCAGGCTTGAGACCCGGCAACGCGCGCAGAGCTCTCTAAAGCTGATAGGCTCGCGTTTGGTGGGGCAGCGCCCAGAGAAGAAACTCTAAGCAGCTGCGGGTCACAACAAACCGGCCTGCTAGTAGACCGCGTCTCAAAGCAGCGTTGATACTGTAGTAATTCTTTTGCATTCAACGATTCTTATGTCTAGGTAGTCCATGAGGGACCTTCCGATCCCATTGGCGTTGGCAGCCTTTTGGTCCTTGCTTTTCGTTCCTTCCACCGTCCCTACCGCAGAGCTTCGTCTGACTTCGGGCTGAAAGTGCAGCTGCACCCGTAAATAGAACCTTACAACCAACTAAAGTCATTGATCCCGAACCTCACACACCTCGGCGTATATCATGCCAGGAACTACCGTAGACGATGGCTCCGAGGACGTCAATGATTTCCTGTTACGCATTAGGGAGCTTGGGGATCAACGGGATAAAGAAGATGAGGAGCGGACGAGAAAATTGGAGGAGGAGATTATACAGGGGCGGAAAGAGAGACAAGCCCGGAGGGCCGGTCAGTACTCATTTCGCAGAGCTTATGGAACCTCCGTCGCGGGGTGATGAGGATGTGTTGAGCTGACCGAATTTGCAATCACAGAGCGCGCACGGTCACTGTCACCTACCAAAGACACCTCCTCCAATGCCGGTACACCGGGCTCAGTCCGCTCGAATAACAATATGTCCATGCGAGATGACTTCTCGAAGACTCCAAATTGCCAACCACCGTCTTTTGGCAGCTCAGGCGTAGGCTATGCGCCTCTCAAGGCCAGTGGCGCCCCACCCATCACAAGTGCCCGAGAGGCCAGCGCAGCATCTCGAGAGACTCCGCAGGCAACTTCAAAGCCGCAGACGCTCTCGTCTATCTCTCCCAGCGCGGCAATCGCCCCTTCTCGTGCTGGCACACTTTCATGGCAACAGCGCCCATCCTCGCGTGAAACTACAGGGGCGCGGACTCGACCGTTGTCTGTGCTAGCTTCAGAACATAACGCTGCGAGACCCGTACGGGAAAGTAAAGCACCGGTTTCGATAAATGACAGTAGCATGTCGAGGGCTCAGATCGCGCAATCATTGGGGGCGAAGGATCCTACATGGTTTAAGCAGACTCACGACAGAGGCTCGGGGTCGGCAGCATTCCGGAGGAATAAGGACGATACATCAGATACAGCTTCTGTGACCGGAAGCCTGCGTCTACCAGGGATGTCACGGGAAAGCACCGCTGAATCTGAGACTCGTTCAAGCCCACCGCCAGACAGCGTAAGCTCGAGTTCGCCTTCAATGGGAGGCTCCATACGGGGACTGTCTCGACAAAGCCAAAACCTTTCAAACTCAGCTTCTATATCATCGACTGGCGGTATACGGTCGCCGTTGCCGACTATGGCTAGTCAAAAGTTTGAGCCTCCATTATCCGATACACTTTCGTCCTCTGACGGCGACATTTCCTCCATTGGTCGGACGCTCGCAATGTCACCTTCACAAGGACGCATTTCTCCAGAGCGCATGGATCGACCTGCGTCCCCAACTAAAGGGCTCGGAGGCTTTGTACAAAGTGCAATGATGAAGCGCTCCGACAGCGTCAACAAGCGGTGGAGCGCGCAGGCGGGACCTCAATTGAGTCGGGGGAACTCGGTTGCTTCCAATACAAGCGGCTATGGAATCTCAAAGTACCCGAGGGGCGGTATCACTCCACTTACGGAGTCAAGACCCAATAGCATCAGCCGCGAAACTTCGCCTGCAGTGAATTCACGGCCTGGCTCAAGTCATAGTAACGCTACAGCCACTCAGGGTCAGATTGAGAACAATAAGCCAGGCACTTCCACATCAGTAGCAAGCAATCATTTCGAGTCTGCGTCAAACGACAAATTTGGGATGCCAACTCGGGAATCAAAATCACCGCCTCCCCTGGCAGCAGAGACAACGATGAGTCCGCCAGCCAGCCCTAGTAAAAGATGGAGTCCATCCAAATCAAGCTGGTTAGAGAACGCTATCAACAAGCCTGATTCACCGAAGGTTAGAATGCCTGCACCTCAGCAACCAGCATGGATGGCCGACATTGCTCGAGCCAAGCAGCAGCGGGGAAGCGTTGATCTTTCAAAAGGGACCAACTTCAAAGAAGTGACCATTGGTGGGTTAGTACGCTCACCCCCACCAGGTGCTGGCTATAAGCCGCCGAGCATAAGCGGGCTTCCAAGTGGCTTTAGCGCGGGGGTAGCGGTGAAGCCTCGAAGCGGAAGCTCTGATGATCTTGGTGGTGATGAAGGCACGCCAGAGGTCGCGGAGAAGAAGGTTGGATCCGGAATTTCATCTCCATTACATGCGAGATCACCGAAACCATCGAGCAACAAGATGGGCCCGTCCGAGATCAAAGAGGCTGCTTTAGGCAAGGAGAAACAGCAATCATCGCCTTCAGCGAAGAGGGAGAGCTCCGAAACTGGCTCGCGCACAATATCACCCACAATCATGATATCAAAGCCAGAAACGCCCCCGAAGAAGGATTTTAAGTCGTCCCTCAAACCCCGGCCAGTTGATGAAGGTGCTAGTAAGGACGAACCCGAATTCAAGAACGTATTCGGAAAGCTCAAGCGAACACAAACCCAGAATTACAAAGCTCCGGACGAGCTCAAGGACAACATCATGCGTGGTAAAGCTGGACTTGCTCAGACCGGAGGACCCAAGAAGACTGAACGTAAGGACGAGTTCAAAGAAAGCATCCTGCAAAAGAAGCAAGGGATGGTTGCTCCTTCAGCTTCCACGAGGATAACGAGTGCTTCCTCGAAGTCTCCGGATCAGACCATACCGGAGGCCATTGCTAAAAAGAAAGGGCTGACGAGATCTGAAAGTATTCTGAGTAACGAAAGTACCGAAGGAGAGAAAGAAGTGACAAAGCCTGAAGCACTTGCCAAGCTACAACATCTTCGAGACAAGCCGAAGCCTGCGCCGCCTGAAACTCAGAGCGGGCCATCTGCAGCACCACAGACCGAGCCTAGAGCGAAGAGTCCATTAGGCGGGACCTTTGCCTCTTCTCTGGCTGGAATCCTCCAGAAGGGACCCTCGCCAATCGCAGGCAAGTCTACTACCGGCCCATCGTCAGATATCCAGCCTGAGAAGTCTGTGTCGACTTCCATCAACGACGAGCCATCTTCGACCGGACCACAGTTGACACACGCTACCAAAGCAAGAGCTAAAGGGCCGAAGAGACGCCTTCCTACCGCCGATATCAAAGCTGGAGTGAAAGAAAGCCGATCGTCCGCGCCGCCGCAAAAGCCAGAACAATTCACTACTGAGAACGAACCTGTGGCTACCCCCGATATTTCAGTACCTCGGTCCCCTGCTTCTAGTCCTCGTACATCTAGACCATTGTCGAATATAACCAACAACAATCGCAAAGTTGTTCAGCCAAGCTCACCTCGAAAGCCGTCAACAAGCATAAATATTCAGGGTAACGCCGGATCTGCGTCACATGTCCCGCAGACGACAATTAGGGAACCCGACATGAAAACCTCCCCCACTGTCAAGCAAAAGCCAGTGTTAAGTCCAAAGAATGATAATATGCCAAGTACGACCATCTCTACATCGGAATCTCCTCTGGATACGCCGTCAAAGCAATTAAACACAGGGGAGCCACCTCTACCAGATTCTACATTGGCCTCTGACAAGCAAAAGCGTGAGATCGAACCTCCAGAGTCTGACAGGCCGTTGCTCTCAGTTAGAGGTGCTGCAGCTTTGTGGGGTCAATCAGTCAAGCCCACCCAATCAAGCGTACCCAAGTCGCCGGTCAAGCTACCCACCCGCAAGGACGAAGAGGCCGCTATAGAAGAGGCGGGTCTCAAACGGAAAGAGCCTGTGGGCTTAGATATCAAGACTTCGGACGGACAGCTTGAGCCAAAATCAAACCGCAACCCTGCGTCGCCAGCGGTTCAATCACCAAAGTCTCCGCCCTTGCCCAGTAAGAAGCCCACGTCAATCGCTGGCCTAGCTGGCCCTACCAATCCCCAGCCACCAAGAACTGCTCAATCCACTATATCTACCATCTCACAACCTTCAGAAGCGTCCGAGCTCCTTGCCGATATATTTGAGGAGGCTGCGAATTCGAAAAACAACGCCAACATTGATACACAGGCTATTGTTAGCTCTCGTGCGTCAGACGAAAGCTCACAGAAGATCAAGACGCTACGCAAACAAATCTTCGAAATAACGAGCAATGGCAAATCCCTTCCTGTTCCCTCCCAGCAAGAACACGTCCTCTTCGAAGATAGTCTTTATCTCTGCATCCACGTTTTCGGCAGCCACTCAGGCCAGCGCACGACGGAAGTGTATCTTTGGTGTGGTGATGGAGTATCCTCTTCGTCTGCGGAAGATGCACAAATTTTTGCTAAGAAAGTAGCAAAGGAAAATAATGGCAAATTCATCCTTCTCAAACAGGGCAAAGAGACGAGCAACTTCTTTCAGGCTCTTGGTGGCATTGTCATCATACGGCGTGGCAGAGCTGCTTCTTCTTCAAGCTCAGCAGCTACATACATGCTCTGCGGACGACAACACGTTGATCAGATGGCCTTCGACGAGATTGATTTCACTCCACGAAGTCTATGCAGCGGATTCCCATACATCGCCTCGACCCAGTCCGGGAAGACCTATCTTTGGAAAGGGAGTGGTTCTGGTGCAGAGGAACTTGGATGCGCAAGGCTTATCGCGATGGATATAGGTCTTACAGGTGACATCGAAGAGGTGGATGACGGCAAAGAATCGAGAGGCTTCTGGGAGTCTTTTCCTGGAGGTAAGCGAGATGCAGCTACAACGCAAGCAACCAGCATGCAACACTGGAATTTGAAGCCTTCCTGCGAGCGATACACCACCAGGCTGTTTGCAGTTGATGTCGAATTGTCGCGGCCGAAGTCAAGCTCGGGCTTCATGTCGTGGGGTAGGAGAGGTAGCGCGCCTTCGAACGAGGCAAACACAGCAGCAACGCCGCAGATCAAAGAGATCATGCCGTTTGCACAGTCAGATTTGGTGGTAGATGGGGTCTTTGTCCTCGACGCCTTTTTTGAGATCTTCATGTACGTTTTCCTATCCTTTCCGAGACAACGCTGGAGTTATTGCTGATACCGGCCTTCTAGCATCTTCACCATTCGCTCCCTCGCTCCCGCGCCTCAGCACAAGTCCACGAGATCCGCAGCCTTCCGTGCTGCATTGGTGTTCGCCCAGGAATACGGCATTCTCGCCGCCTCAGCTGAGGACCGACCTTTCGTACCCACCAGCTCGGTTGTGATATGTTCAAGAGGAGGACCAGAGAATGGGAAAGCCGTGGACAACTTACCAGAAGGCATGATTTGCGCGTTTAGAAAGTGGGATAACAAAAGTATTGGAGAGTGCAAGGTACTGTCTCTGACGGCAGCTCTAGAAGCAACTGGATAAAGGGGAGAGATATTACCCGTACCATTTCGGGCTTCTTCGTGCTGTACCATAGACTCATTGCATCGACGAAGAAAGAATAGGATGTTTGTATGCTTTTATGTTTACGAGAACGGGCAATAGAGCCATCGCTGTCGACGGCGTTGGGTTTTCGTTGGGCTAAGAGTCTCTGGAAAGCTCTGCCTTCTGTATCATGGTTGTGGGTCGTGGTCTTCTTCTTGTACATATACATCTTCAATGCAAAGGCTTTTTCTCATATTATGCATGCATGCAGCTATGCTTCGGGTTTTCATGACTTTGCTGGGTTGTGGTGAATAAGATACCATTGCGTATATCGTCGAACCATTCCAAACTCTGAATACTGAAAAATAAATATATCCACAACGTACCTAGTACCGTTCTCTTCCCCCCGTCGGTCAACTTACAAAACTCTTTAAGCCCCCCCCCCCCTTCCCTCCCTCCTCCCTAAATCCATACCCTCAACCTATCCAACCCCCCCCCATCAGCGCACCCCAATGAAACACAACTCAATCATTCGCCATGCGAGGTGCGGTCAGGTATCTCATGGTCAGCGTCTGCAAGCCGCACGAGGTTCGTCTGTGGGTTCTGGGTTCTGGAGTCCTCAGACCTTAGGGTTTGGAAAGTGGGGGGTATGGAGATGGAGGTGGGGGAGGTTGTTAGTTGGGTTTGGGTTTGGGTTTGGATAGAGGGCCGCTAGAATAGGCGGGACGTACTGTACACTCGACTTGGGTAGTTCTGGGGTTAGATTTACTTAGACTATCCGCTCTCTGGCCCTTAGTGCCTGGAATATAATACTAGGGTGAATAGCCTTAGAACGGTGATGGTTTTACGGGTGGCTAGGGGTGGGATTTGATTTCTTGAAGGGGGGGAGGTGGTTGAGATGGGAGAGGTGGTGGGTAAGGTGTAGGAGGCGGTGGGTAAGATGTAGGAGGCGAGGAGGTAGGGGGAGATGGGCGACGTGGGGGTGTAGAGGGTTGGGATGGCTTGGTTATAAGGTGAATGGAGGCGATTCTGTTGCTGGTATGTAGGGTTTGAAGATACGGTAGAGAGGACAGAGAAATCCTGTGCGGCACTAAGGACTCATTGTGTGGGCCATGCTTCTCTATGGTGCTTTTTCATGTCCAGTTTCGTGGCGTTTGTCTCAATGACTGTTCATTGATGCTGCTTCGTTGCGTCGTCTAGCCTGCCCGCCACTTGAAGGTGTGAAGCGATTTTCATTCTTGCTTCTCATCTCTCCATTCGTTCTCGCTCATCACATCATAATCGCGTCAACGATTAGTCGTCTTCATGTCTCACAGATCAACAAGCTCCATGTCCAGCTCATTATCCACCTCGCTGTCATGGTCCTCACTATACCCTCTCATCCACCTTTCCCATCCTCACCCTCTGCGCACAAGAACGCCGTTGACTCACCATATCGCCAACCCCCCCTTCCACGCACTTCTCCTCCCTCTTCACAATCTTAACCGCCATAGCAGGTCCCTTCGGCCCAAATCTCTAACAGAACTGTCTGCTGTAATCCTGTCCGCAAGACTTCTCCTTCGCGCAGCCTTTTTTGATTGTAGAAACAAACTTTGAGGGTACTAATGGTGTCAGAGAAGCGGAAGATGCTTGAGGGTGTCTCGGCGAGGACAGTGCAGGCGAGGGTGGAGGTGCCGTTATGGACATTGGTGTTATCGCCGCTGCAATTGGCGTCGGGGAAATGTTTGAGCTCCCAGTCTTTGGCGGTAAGCCGGGCCGTATCCTCATGGGCTGTCAAGATCTTTTGCGACGACGGTACGGGGTCGATAGGATTGCTGGTGATCAAGAGGGGGAGCATAGATAGAGGGAGGGGAAGGAGGAGAGGCATCTTGCTGGCAACGAAGACGGGAGAAGTAGAAGGGAGGGGGAATTGTTGCACGCAATATTGTGTACAATGGAACAGAGATGGGGACGCAGCAACGCAATTCGAGAGGCAATACTTGAACGCTTGCTTTTAGTGATTTCAAGATTCTTGCCAAAGCTTGGCATTTTTCTCCCGGTATCCACCCCCGCTGCATTTTATCTAGAAAATTTGATAATTATTAAAATACCGACTTATTCCGCTCCTAACGTCCTAAATAGGTAAGTATAAAGCCGCAGCGACGTCTTATAGACTAATTCTTAGTATTATAGGTCTTCTACCGCCCCTCCTACGCCCCCCGTTGCATTGCGACGCGTCTCCCTACAGTATACCTTACCGCCCTATTAACTCAGCTACCAAATCAAAAGCTATTATTCTCCTATATAGTTATTAGCGGCCTGATACTATTACTGAGAAGTCTTATTACTACGAGTCGACGGTATATTACTAGGAGCGAAGGATCTAGGCCTATAGCTTACTAAGTCTGCCTGGAATTCCTAATAAAAAAGGCTTACTGCGTCGAATATATACCGCTGCGAAGAAGAGTCTTCTATAATAGGTGTATAATAATCCCTAGGCTTATTAGGATAAAATAGCGGAGTTTCTGTCTAAGGAATAGGATATTTAGGTTAGCAAGCCTACGGTCTACCAGCTTTTAAAAGAGTATAGAATTAGCTATAAGAAAGGTTAGCGTATTAGCGATAATTAGAGTTAGATATTAAGAAACGCCTAGATTACTATAGCTGCAGACGTTACCGCTGAGTAGCTTATTTTCCTAGATAAGATACTCTTTAAGGCGCAGAGTTACTAGAGATTTATAGCTTATACGCTAATTAGCGATCCAGCTCGGTAGTATAATAATATAAGAAGAGGAGATATATAGAGTATATTACTAGCCTATACGGTAGATAGTTATCTACTATATATAGGCGTTCGTAAGGGGTATTTTAATACTAAGTATTTTCTATAGTAGGTTACTAATTACCTACTACCTCTCTATAATCTATTCCTTAGTCCTTATAATATATTATGTCTTAATAACGTTAGTGTCACGGTACGTTGCTAAGCTTGCCTTCCTAGTGCAGGAATAGGCTTAGCACTTATACGACTTCGTATAGTAGCTAGTTAGTATAGAATACTAGCTTTTACCACTACTAAGAAATAAACCATTATACTACTACTATATAATAATATAGTAGCAACGGCGTACCTTTGATACTATCTATACTATTAAAGGATCTAGGAGTTCCTCCGCTAGGGCGTTACCTATCTATTACCTATCTTAATCTCCGCTTCCGCTGCAATACTGTAATACTACTACCTTACGTCCCTTAGTGCGCTATAATAGGCCTCTAGGGCTTATAGGTCTCCTAAACGATTATATTAGTAAAGGTCTTTCCGTTATATAGTAACACTCCGCCGCTATTATAGTATTTCGACTAGATATTCGCTTACGGCGAACCCGGCCTAGTCGGGCCTTATTACTGCTTAATAGTAACTATTCAGCCTCTCCTATAAAGCCCTAGTATAGGAGACGCAGGGCTGCTAGGATATCTATAAGAGTTAGACTATACTACTGCTTCTACCTTACGTTACTAACGCCGTATAGTAATAGGCTTAGTAACGTTAGTTTTTTAGAAGTTATAGTTAGGAGCGAAGTCGCTTAGTAGGTACCCCGCAGCCGATCTCGTATTTTCCCTTTTTTTTTATCCTACTAATCTTAGGGCAGTTACCTCCTACTTCCTAGGGGATTTCTATCCTCCTATTTATTCTCTTATTAATATAAGAGTATACCGTATAGTCCTTTTAGTACTTCAGCTATTTAGCTTTTCAGCTATTCAGTCTTACTGCTATAGTTAGTGCTTTTCTATCTTACTAAAAGAAGAGTTCTAGTCACCCTAGCTTCTCTAAGCCTAGATACGCCGGAAAACCCTGTAACTTATAAGACAGCGGTGTAAGCCTTTTACTTAGAGGAGTTCTTAAAGTCTAAGCACCGCTACACCGACTGTATTAATAAGACTACCCGCTAAGTGATACGATATCTCGTTAGCAGGAACTTTAGGCTGCCTGAAATTAGTATAGGCGTATCTAGTAAGCCTGCTAGTTCTCGTAATAGGATAAGATCTTAATCTATAGAACCTCTACCCTTTCTACTAGACTAGGCTATTAATCGATTAACTTTAAAAGCGGCCCTACTAGAATTCGAAGCTACTATATAATCCTTATGTACCCTACCGTCTATAGGGACTACGCCGTAATAGAGTACGTCCCCTACTATCTCTAGCAGAAATTCTACGCGAGCAGTATCTACTGAGGAAGGAATTATAGGGAATACGCCGTAGTCTAAGATAACTCCTTCTACTTTAAGTAGAGATTCTATATAAGTAATATTAGCTAAGGAAGGAATCTAGAAGGAACCTTTCGGCCCTAGTAGTAAGGAAGATACCGAAATATCTTAGTAAAGACGCTATAGTACTAACCCTCCTACCGTTAAACCTAGATAGGAGCAGACGGGTTTCACCTAATAATAATAGGCGGCCCTATAATATCTAATATATCCTTTTTAGACGCCCTTACCTCTAGGCCCTCTAGGCCCTCTAGGCCCTACTAGCCCCCTAGGGGTTAATAGCTATTCGTCTTCGGGGAACTAGAACTGGAACGCGAAGGATATTAGGCTTTTTAATCCCTACCTTAATAAATCCTACGGAGACGGTGATATTATTACGTAGGGTAGTAATATCTACTACTATAATATTATACTCTTTGTTGAGCGCGTTAGAGATCTAGTAGTAATTAAGGGTACTACTGTTATTAGGACGAACCTTAATACTTGCCTTTAAGGTAACGCTTAGATATAGTATATCGAAACGCTCTTAAACCTAGAATGTATAGGACTCCGAGCGGATAAAAATAGCGTAGAAGAATAGTACTCCGCTCTAATCTCCTAATAGAAGGAATCTATAGGAGTAGCCCTAGAGAAACTAATAAGCGAAAAGTATACCCTATAGGACGCTTATAACTAAAGAGAACCTACCTAATATATATATACTGTTATCTAATATACTAAAGGGGCGAATATAGAAAGTATTACTAACTAACTTACCTTCGTCCGCTAGGGTATAGTACTAGAACTATAGGTCTTTATTAACCCTCCTACCTCTATAATAATAGTATTAGACTATATTAAGATCTTAGAGGCGAAAAAGGATACGTAGTTCGAACTACGCTAGCCGTTTGCGATATTAAAGCTTAGTATATAGAACTAAAGAAACGGTAGGTATAGAACTTCTAATTCTTCTCCTCGCTAGTACTAAGGTTCGCTAGCTTATAGCTAGTAAACCTACGGTCTATAGGCACCTTTCTATCGTTAGTATAATAATTAATATACTTATCAACCTTAATAGCAGGCCTATAGCTAGAGGTAGTAGCCTTCTCTATAACTATATTAAGCCCCTCTAGCTTTGCCGGCTCCTCGACAGCTACTATAAATCACAGGGCTAAACGCGTTAGGTTTAACGTTATTAAATCAGCCCCAAAACTCCGGTTAAAGTCGATAGCCAAATTAAAATTAAGGGTAAAGGTAAGGTCGTTAGCAAAATTAGTAGGCCTAGATAGATAGTCGCCCTCCCTAGTAATAGTAGTACTAGCTAAAGGGAGCGGCCTATTAGGCCTCCGCTTAGGACGAGGGTATAGAGGACGAAAATACCGCCTATTATACTAATAGTATCCAGTTAGAGGTCGTTAGTCCTTTAGAAGAGTTCGCCGTATAAGATAATACAGATAATAAGCTTTATTACGGTAAGGCCGTAGACCACTAGGAGGAGCCTTTTATAGGATTT
The DNA here is from genome assembly GCA_018257865.1 of Stereocaulon alpinum. Taxonomy (NCBI): domain Eukaryota; kingdom Fungi; phylum Ascomycota; class Lecanoromycetes; order Lecanorales; family Stereocaulaceae; genus Stereocaulon; species Stereocaulon alpinum. The sequence goes on along the minus strand of JAEUBA010000054.1, from coordinate 17,052 downwards.
ATTAGTATTAAGACGTTTTATTAATACTATAAGTAGTCTTTCCCTTCTAAAACGCGTTTATATAAGTACCTTAAAACCGGCTATAAGACTATATCTACGTCTTCTTCCCTACTGCTAATAGTTATACCCTCTAAGGCCTATCCTACTACTACTATCTTAGACTTAATAGACTTACCTCCTAGGGTCGTTAAGTCTAATGCTTTAAGAACTGATATAGGTTTAGGAGTCGCTTTTAGAGGCTAGACCTACGCCTAAATTATAGTTAGGCTTAACCCTACGGGTAGCGACTTTAACGTCTACTTAGATATAGGAGCGAGCGTAATACTTATTAATAGGACTTAACTCCTCTCTAAAAAGCTAAATACGGAAATCTCTAAAATAGCTTTCCCCGTTAGTATTTAAGGACTTAGTACCTCTTAATACTAAACTAATAAATACGTCTTAATACTATTCTACTTACCTAGCGTTAATAAAAATAGCTAAAAGGCCTTAGCCTATATTCGAAGGGAACTATATATTATTAATAACTTAAGGGCAAAATTACTTATAGGAAATAATATCCTTAGCGCTAAAAGTATTATAATAGATATCGCTGGTTATAAGGTAATAATTAGGAGCTGTAAAATAGAGGTGCCTATTAAAGCTCGATAACGCAGCTAGTTTATAAGAAGGAATATATACGTAAAGCTAGCTACCGTCGTTCCGCCTTAGAGCGAACGTATTATCTCAGTCTCCTCGAAATCTCTTCTAGATAATAGAGATTTCCTATTCGAACCTATAGGGGTAGCGAACCTTTATCTATTCGCTTATATAGTTAATTATAAGATAACGGGTATATTAGCTAGAAATAAATTAGAATATCTAGTATAAATTCCTAAACGATTCTACCTTAGTTCTATAATAGAGATAGAGTATGAGAACTACTTTTAGGTTAAACTCTCCGCTGAAATAGCTATAACGCCGCCTAAGTATAATATAAGCTGGATTAAGAAGGCTGTAAGTCTCGCCGCTATTAATACTATAGCCTTTACTACTATAGTTAGTCTAGCGTTCCCTGCTACTATAGTTATTCCGGCTTACCCTACTACTACGGTTAGTCTAGCGTTCCCTCCTCCGGAAGGTGCTAGACTTATCGTCTATTAGGAGATATAACTCCTGAACGGAGTTATAGTCTATAGTAATTAGGACGAGAGTTAAGCCCTAGTAAACTTAGTTAATAAGTTTCTATCGCTATAGGTAGATTAGGGTTTTATTAAGGTTCCTAAAGATAAGTAGATAAAGATTATTTTATAAGAAAACTAGCAAGCTAAGGTAACCGGTAAGGTAAAAATTTATCTATTAGGTATCTAAGATAAGGAAGTAGTAGATAGAACTTTTAATAAACTCTATTACTAAGGACGACTAGACTAGATAGTATAAGCGATACTATTTAGTTATCTAGTATTTATAGTCTAGAAGAACTTACCGGATAATAGAAGGAAGGGTTATACTATTATAGATATTAGAGGCCTTAATAACCTTATTATACCCGACGCTTATCCTATACCCTTATAAAGCGATATTATTAATACCCTAGTAGGGTGTATATATATCGCAGTCCTAGACGCATCCTCTTTTTTCTATTAGTAGCGCGTATACCTAGACTATTAGTATATACTTACTATAGTAAGCTATCGTAGCTAGGAAACTTTCAAAGTCCCTATTATAGGATGTATAAATTTAATAGCTTATATTTAACGGCAAATTAATAGGATCTTAAGGCCTGTGAAATATATTAAGGCCTATATAGATAACGTAGTATCTAAAGCCTATTCTTTTCGCTAGTATATTAGGGACCTGCGAGAACTTTTCTAAGTCTTTACCTTAGTTAATATATTAATAAGTCCTATAAAAACGTTTCTAGGCTACCCTAATATTAATCTACTAAGATAGCGAGTGAACTCCTTTAGATTATTAACAGCTTTAGAAAAGCTGAAGGCTATTAGCTCTTTAACTTACCCCTCTATAGTCGAAGACCTAAAATACTATCTAGGCCTTACTAAGTATTTACGTAACTATATTTATATATACGCCTAAAGGGCTAAAAGCTTATAAGAGTTGAAAACGTTAATACTAAAGACTACTCCTATATAAGGTAATCTATACTAGGCTTACGCCTCCCGCACTAGACTTCCTAAACCTACGCCGCTAGAAAAGGCGTCTTTTAACTCCCTATAAGCGGCCCTTATATAACCTACCTTACTAGCTTATTTCGATCCTAGTAGGAAGCTATAGATCGATCTAGACGCCTCTAAGGAGTTTAGCTTTAGTGCGATTATATTCTATATTAAGGAAGATATAAAGATAGACGGGAAGTAGCTAGCGCGAGTAGCTATAGAACCTATTATATTTCTCTTAAAACTACTAACGCCGGCCGAAAAGAATTACTAGCCCACCGAACTAGAAATTATAGGTTTTGTATAGGTTATTAAGAAAGTACGCTATATAGTAGAATTATTATAATACCTAGTTATTATCTAAACGGACTACTCCGCTATTATAGATATTATAAAGTAGTTATCTATTACGTCTACGTCGTCGACTATACGAATAAACGTTCGCCTTATAAGAGCGTCTTAATTCCTAAGGTAATTCCGTCTTAACGTAAGGTATAAACTAGGTAAAGAGTATATTATTCTAGACGTACTCTCTTATCTAGTAAGCGCTAACTATAATATAGTATCTTTAAAGGATAATAACTACTTAGAACTAGATATTCTCTTTACTACTATCCTAGTAGAGATAAGTCCTAAGTTTAAGGAACGCCTTATTAAAGGCTACTAAGACGACCTATAGTAGTCAAAAACCTCGAAATAAATTAACGAAAATAATAGACGCAGCGACGACGCTACTACCTTACCTTTCGTTCGTAGTAACCGCTTACCCCTTACTAATACTAAGCCTTATTTTACTCTACGACCCGAAAATAACAACGTCCTATAGGAAGTATCTAAGGCCTTACCCTAAGACTATAATCTTATCTACTATATAGACAGACTATTAGGCGTATAACGCCTTTATATTCCGCAGCCCTTAGTAAAAGAAATACTAGTAATTATATATAGTAACGGTTATCTAAGTTTCTAGCGCTGCTATGAAATAATCTCTAAGTTATAGTATATTTATAGTCTTATAAATACCTTAAGAGAGTATATCCGATACTATCTAGAGTACCTTATACTATAAATAAGGCGTTATAAACCTTACGGCGCCCTTTAACCTATCTCCTCCCCGCCGGTACTATTCTATACTTTAACTTTAGATTTCGTACTAGTACTCCCCACTTCGGAAATACTAAACCTATTCGATACTATTCTATTAGTAATATATAAGTTTTTAGGAAGAACGACGTTTATTCCTAGTAAAGTAACTTAGTCTGCTATATAGTAGGCTTCGGTCCTAATTAACCGACTAGATACAGTAGACTAGGGATTGCTAAAGATACTTATCTTAGATTATAATAGAAAGTTCCTTTTAGAACTATAGAAGGCTATATTTTAAAAGCTCAGCGTTAGTCTCCTATACTTAACAGCGTACTATCCCTAGATAGACGGTATAAGCGAAAGGACGAATTAGACCGCTAAGATCGTATTACGTTTCTATATCTATACCTTAGAGAAGCTATTATTATAGCCTTCGGTTCTACCCCGCCTATAGGCCTAGCTTAATAATAGTACGTCTATACGAATATTACTCTCTTCTAACGCTATCGCCTATAGCTTCTAGCCGAACAGGCCTCTTAACCTTCTAATACCTACCTTAGACTTAGATAAAGCTATAGTAAGGGTTACCGTATGAGACGCTATATTATTCGTATAAATAAATAATAAGTGTTACTACGATCGGCGATATTAACTAATATACCTAAAAGTTAGTAAGTAGGTACTAGTTCGCCTTTATAAAGGCTATGAAATCCCTTTAATACTTAGCGTTATAAAGAAGCTAATAGACTAGTACGTTAGACCCTTTAAGGTCTTAGAAAAGGTTAGTAAACTAGTATACTATTTAGAAATACTAGACTATTAGAGAATTTATCTAGTCTTTACGGTCGTATAGCTTAAGCCCGTACTAGATCCTAGTATAAACCCTTATAGCAGGCCTTAGCTAAATTATCCTAATTCTATCTTTATTAAGGGCGATACCGATACTATAAAGTCCTATTATATCGAAAGACTTCTTAATAAGCGTATAATTCGTAAAGGATAAGGCTACGCTATATAATACCTTATAAGATAGAAAGGATATAGACCGGCTTTTAATAAGTAGTATAATATTAAAAACCTTAAGAATACTAACGAGCTGGTCGCCGAATACGAAGCAGCTATAGCGGTATCGACTCTAACGCCTATACCTATAACGCCGCTGGATATTCCTCCCCGCCGCCCTTATAGAAGGCCTCGAAGGAACCCCCTTCTAGATACTTGAAGTAGGCTTATATATTTATTCTAGCGTTATTAATGTATATAGCTAGGTATATATTAGTACGATATAGGAGTCGGCTTTCTTTGCTTATCTAGGGGGAGGTTGTTATAGTACGTTACTAAGCTTACCTTCCTAGTGCAGGAATAGGCTTAGCACTTATACGACTTCGCACAGTAGCTAGTTAGCATAGAACACTAGCTTTTACCACTACTAAGAAATGAACCATTATACTACTACTATGTGACAGTTAGTCTTTATCTAGATATATATATCTAAGAAGTTATTAAAGCTAAGGGCTGCCTCCTTAAGTTCCTGCTACCGTACTCGCCGGACTATAATCTAATTAAGCTATTATTCAGTGTTTTAAAGGTATAGATAAGGCGCTATTTCCAGTAATTATAATCCTCCTTTAAGGGCGACTTTAGGGGCTTTCTATATTATACTATAGAGTCTAGTAGATATAATTAATTCGTAGTAGAGCACTTCCGCTACAGTGCTAGTAGCTATAAATTTAAGGGTAACTATAAGGTAGTATATAGGCAAATAGAAGAATACGTATATAGTAAAGATAATTAAGGGTTTTTTAGGAGTTCTACTATATAAAGGTAGTGTATTTAACTTCTACCGGCGGCGGGGCTTAGACGACGGTAAGGTTAAGGATATCTATATAAAAAGCACTCTCCTATAGACTTATTATACTAAATAATATCTTCTAAAGAGGGCTTGCTATTCCCTTTACTTATTAATTTATACTATAGCCCGTAATAATTAGTCTCTAGGGCGGAGTTCGTATATAGAATATATAGTATAGGATTACTAGCGGCGGCGAGGTCTAATAGTAGTAGGGATCGCTATATCTCTTTAAAAACTACTTATATATTAGCTTATACTACTAAATAGTATTATCTAAAGAGAGTTAATTAATTATTCTATTTATTAAGTTATAGATCTATATCTGCTGAAAGGTCTTTCTAGCTAAAATTAACACTATATATTATAACCCCGAAAAGGCCTAGTAACGTTAATTACCGTAATAAAAAAGAATATAATAACTTACTTACTTACTTACTAGTCTCCTTCAGCTTCTACTACTAACCTTAGTATATACTTAATCTCTTATTCTTAAATAAAACCTCCTTCTATACTATATAGCTAGTCCGCTAGCTAGTATCTCGTTTACTAAGCTATTATTACGAGAGTACGTCTAACGCGGAAGTAGTTACGATAGAGGCTTTTAAATTCCCTAAGATCTTCCCTAAAGCCTTATATTAAACCGTCTAGTAACCCTAATTTAGACCCGCGCTGATAAAGACCTAAAGAAGGGTTAGATATCTGCTTCAGCTGGTTAATTATCTATATATTCTCCTTATATATAGCCTTCGCTATAGTATAGACTCGCTTCTTTTACTTATTCCGAATAGTAGCTATCTTCTAGGTCCAGAAATCTTCTATAACCTACTTATCTTTAGATTAGTTAGTAATAGGACTTGATTGCTGAGGTTCCTCTAGTATAGAGCTAGGGCGAGGCGGGTCTAGCGGTAGGGCGACTAGCTGAGTTGTTTAAAAAGCTGTCTAAGGCGGCGGTTAAAAAGTTGTCTAAGGCGGCGGTTGAAAAGTTGTCTAAGGCGGCGGTTGAAAAGTTGTCTGAGGCGGCGGTTAAAAATTTGTCTAAGGCGGCGGTTGAAAAGCTAGTTAGGGCGGTGGCTAGGGACTATAAATAATACTCGTATATAGTTACTCCTAACGTTGGTGGTTGTTGAGACTCCCGATAGTCTGCTATATCTGGGCTATTATAGACATCTCTATCTACTACTGTATTATCTTAAATACTAGAGAATACCTGTAAAAATCCAGATTTTTACTATTTTTACTAAGGCTATTAATTAGGTAATAGCACCTAAGTATATACTATATTCTTTATTAATCGGTTATTCGTATATTTATAACTATCCGGCCTAATAATATATAGATTCGCCTGCTTCGTAACCTATAAAAGCGATATATAGAGCTGACTATAACTAAAAGCCGGCCGTAACTATAGGTTAATACCTATAAACTTTATAGATTACCCCTAGGACTTATTTATTATTATTATAAATACTAGGCGGACTGGATATTACTTATATATAAAGGGCGTAGGGATCCTCTTATTATTTTCCTTAGACTATAATAGCGTCTTAAAGAGTATTACCTTTTCGCTATTATACGTACCGCCTATAATCTCGCCTTTAAAGATATACTTACTATACTATATAACCTAGAGCTAAGTCCCGTTATAAAGCCGTAGCGGATCTAGGTTTCTAAGTAATATAACTAGAATACCTAGTTTAATATAGAGCTTATAGGGCGGTAGCGAGGCCTTATAAAATATATTAAAATATTTAGTCGGAAAGAGGTCCTTATCTTCTTTAGAAATAGCCTGATTAACGCTTTAGTATATAGTAAGCTCGCTAGGTATCTGCGTTATAAGCTTGCTATTAATCTTAGTAATATCCTTATTCGCAATAGTAAGAATAGCTCTTTAAGATAAATACTCTCTATCTACCGTACCTAGGCGATATAGGTTTAGGTATACCTTATTAATTAACTTATTAATAGCGTTTTTAGGAACGTAGCTATAAGCCTAAGGTACTACGTCTTCCTTAGTAGTAGAGCTCTTCTAAATACTAAACCCGTTCCCGATCTTAAGAAGATTAATAGCAAAAGCCCTTATATCAGTATATATAGAATTAGTGAGATTAGGATTATTAAGTTATTCGTTAATAGTTAGATCTAATTATATAGTATCCTACCAGAACTCAGCCTATTATATATAGGTATTAATAACCTAACTACTAAATCCGCTAGCTACTACTAGTAGAGTTTATCGAAAATTACTATAGAAGTAGACGACCTTACCCCTAAACTATACCCCCTTATTACTATAGATATCTTAAAGGCTTCGGCTTATAGCCTCTATATTATACCTACTCTATATAGGCGACTTATCCTAAAAGATTACCTAAGCTCGCTTTATAAGCTCTATAAGGTTCGTCCCTTTCTTAATCCTATATAAAGAAGTAGCGTCCGAATCTAGTAGTATCTTAAATTAGGAGTAGGTAGTATAGCTACCTTAAAGGAGTATTACTACTATACCTAAGGATACTATAGCTAAAGCTACTTTTCGTTTAAGGTATACTTTCTTTATTATAATATTCTTAATAAAGGTCTTACTAGTACCCCTAGCGCCGTTAAGAAAGAATAGGGTACTAGGGGCTCTATACTTATTATCCGTATTTATATTAATAGCGTCTATAATCCGGTTAACGGCGTAGCTTTAATTAGGATTAAGCTTACTCTATAAGAACTTAATATCCTTAGGGCTAATATTATAAGATATCTCTTTATATAAGAGCTAATTAGGAATATCGCTTATACTATTAAAGTTAATAGTAGGAATTAGTAGATTATATTAAGCTAGATCCTCTATACGCTTTAGAGTAGAGGTATATTCTAACTAACTATTAATAAGGTAGAGTGTATACTGCTTAGTATATATAGTCTCTTTACCAGCCGGTATCTAAAGCGTCCGAAATTCCCGTTATAAGATACGTATATAATTAGATAATATATACTCTTTATATTTATCCTATAATACTAGAGCGTCTGTTAGTTAGAGCTTAAGTAATACTATAACGAATAGGCTCTATAGTTTATAACCCCCCTAAAAGTCCTTACCCTTATCTAGGATCTCGTTAGTATACTTATTATTTTTAGTTAGCCTAAGCTCTATATAGGCTTCTTTCTATTCTATTATACAGCCGTTAATTATACGTAGGTCGTTAAAAGACGTAGTACCCTTATAATAATATAGGAGTAGTTATAGATAATATAAATCCTTACTCTTAGGGCTAATAAAGTATATACGCCTAAGAGCTTTACCTTTTTTATAAACCTTCCACCGCTTAGATTACTTAATCTAGGTGAAATACTTTAGAAAGTTAGTATATAGGTAATCTAGCGGGTTCTTTTTAACTATAAGCCGCCTACTATTCTTCTTCCTAAAAGGTAGTAGCTAGCCTTAATTAAGGGCTTCCTTAGTAATCTAATTTATCTTAAAGTACTTAGTTAAGGTAGTTCTACGTAGCTTTTTATTATCTATAAGCTTCTACTTAGCAGTATTATTTACAGCCTTATCTTCGCCTAGATTAAATAGGATACGTTATTAATCTAGTAGATAGATCTATAAGCGCTCTATATAAGGCTTTATTATACTTATACCGAATAATAATAGCTTCTATACGGCCTCTACGGAGCTAATCTAGCGAGCTGAATAGTACTTAGTAATCTTATCTACCTCCTTACCTTATTACTTAAGCTGCCTTAAAGGAGTAGGGTTATTATTATAGTACTTACTATATTAAGTTAGGGTAATATCAGCCTGATCTAGGCCCTTATAGACGTATTTATATAGATAGAAAACCGACTTGATAGAGCTATAGATCTTAATATTAATATAGCTACTATATTTCTTTAATAGATAGGGATTATACGGAATAACCTATCTATTATTAATATTTATATTTTCGAGAGGCTCTGTAAATAGACGTTTATACTAAGGGTAGCTCCTATTAGGGGCGAACTTAGTCTAGTCGCGAAAATCCTTAGGGAAGCTCTTACTATAATAATTCTTCTCTTTACTATAGTATATATTATTAGGGTTACTAGTATAGCGATTATAGACTATATACTATAGAACTAACTTATAGAGCTTCTTATCAGCTCCTTTATTAGGTATAAATACTTAGACGACGCTATCGACATCTTTAATAGTATAAATCCGATCCTCTTCCTATATAATCAATAAAATGTAGGCGTATAGCAGTCCTCGCTTTTAAAACTTAATTATAAAGTAATAAGTAATATTAATACTAAGTATATAGAGCTTAAGGAGGTCGTATATAAGCTTATTAAGCTTCTACTTGAATATACGGGCCGTTAGATTATAACGGTACTCTTATATCTAGCTAGGCTTTAGTAGATTTTAAATATTAGGCTACTTAGGATTATATATAAAGGTAATAAAGTACTTAGGTTGTTAGAAGATAACCTGCGGAAGGCTTCTTACCTTAAGAAGCCTTCCGCAAGCAGGTGCTATCGCTATTACTTGGTAAGCGCTGCCATATTTATTCCTTCTATAGCATACTAGATAGAAGAATCAATTAACATTATATCTACCGAATCCCATACTATAGCAATTAGTAGCAACGGGCTTTCATATTTAATTATAGCACTATTACTTTCTTACTTACAGTCGAACTAATCTACTAGTCGTACGGCTATACCCTGCTAACACTAGCTGCCTAGTAGCACTACGTCCTCTACTATATTAATTCCGCTTAACATATATTAATTAAGTGTCTTCCTACTATATAATTCGATTTCTGCCTCTCTACCACCCCGGTATTCTATTACGACGCAATCGCTTTTAATACGCTTACTACGACTTTCGCTTCGCCCCCTCCGAACTTTATTACTATTTAATAGTGACCTCAGCCGCACCCGACAGCCGCAGAGCCCTAATATTAGAGTAAATATAAGAGCTGGAATCTATAATTACTGCTACGCTATATCAGTTAGGTAATTCTAAAGTCTTATTTCGCCCTACGCGCAGCGCTAAGACGGAAGCTATAATTCCGTAATTTGCTTAGCAGCGTTATTACCCCGCTCTAAACCAAAGTTAGGCAGTCACCGCCTACTTTTGGTGGGAAAAATACTCTATCTTATAGCTTATTATCCCTCTTACTTTACTAATTACCTCTATTAAGTCTATCTTTATAATCGTGCTTCGTGCGTAGCTAAACTATCGCTTAGTCTTACTATTATTATTACTTAGTAGATAAACTGTTAAACTGGCTTCGCTACCCTCTAATCTATCTTATAGTACTGTAAGGGAAGCTTATTAACTTAAAGCGTTCCTAAGAACCGGTTACGCCTACTATAACGTAATTCTAAAGAGCCTCTATAGTATTATTAGGAATATTACTACTATCTATCCTCAGCCTAACGGAATCCCTTTATAGGAGTCTTCTATAAGGATAACCTATACTAGCTTAGTATTAAGAGAACCTTCGGTTTTAGCAGATAAAGTAGGTAATTTAGTAGCTTAGATTATAAACTAGGCTGTCGACAGATTATCCTTACAAACTAACGTTAAACAATTTAAACGGCACGTCTAATATCTAAGTATTATACCCCCAGCCAGCTCTAGCTAAGATTCGAGCTTACAGCCCTCTTACTAAAATACGTAACGAAGCTCAGCGGTTATAGAAGAAATCCCTAGGTCTTTCGGTCCGCTAGATATAGCTATAGGAGGAAGTAATACTAGTAGTTAAAGCTAGTAAAATAAGCCTCTATAGGACCCTAATAACTTTCGTAATACCAGCTTTACTGAGAAATAATATAAAGCCCTTTAAGCTATACTTAGGGTTTAGCCTACCGCCGACGGAAACCTAAAGGGGCCCCCTGCGTTAAACCCTTAACTAGATCCTCCTTTCGGTCGTCCTTAAGTACTCTGAGCTGATGATATTAGGTTTTTTAACCCTAGTGTAGAAGGGGATAGTCCTATTATTAGTAAAAAGTATATTACCTTCTAGGATATCTTTACTTTTATTAATCAGCTTAAAGAAATAAAACGTCGGTTTTCTAAATAGTAAGTACTACTACTTATTAGTAGCTACTTAAAAGGAATAGCTATTACTTAGTATACGGTTAAACTATCTGATTTCGAGCGTGACATTTTAGACGCTGCTGCTTTAGACGTATAGATAAAAATTCTATAACGTCGGTTTAAGGAAGACACCGGTAATATAGTTAAGGCTATAACTTTAGAACGGTTTATAATAGAAGACGCCTTATATAATACTATCAGTCCGCGAGAATATGTATAAAATATCTTTCGTTACGCCCGCTCTGCTAATATAGGTAACGCCTAACTTATTATTACTTAGAATAACTTATACCCTACCTTCCGTAGACAGATAGTATAACCTACGTTATTAACTTCAGTATATTCCTTCCTTTAAGAACTAGATATTAAGAGGACTATCTAGTATAAGATAGCAGTCGAAGAGGATAAGCTAACTTATTATATTATCGGTAAAGCTACTACTAGAGGCGGTTAGGCTAGTTAGTATACTTCGTCTCAGGGATTTTCTAAGCCTTAACCTTCCTTCCAGCGTAATAATTAGCGAAATTCGAATAATTACGGCTATAGGAATAACTACTCTTTAAATACTACTAATAGGTAACTATAGTACCAGCCTTAAAGCTAGCTATTTCCTTTAAAAGGAAATCTGCCTACCTCTCGTCAGCCCCTTTAAATCACCAGCGGAAACATATTAGATTCGAGGAACTAGATACCTATACCAAAGGCTTCTACTGATAGGAATACTAGATATAATACTAACTAGAATAACTACCGTAATCGTCGCTCCGGTAAATCCTATACTGTTGAAGAGGAGGAATAGAATAATAATAATCCTAATAAGCCTAGCGAAGGTAACTATTACGCTAATAAAGACCTTAACTATAACGAACCTCCCTACGAAGAAATAGAAGATTACTTCGGAGCTGCTACTATTAATTGCCCTCCTACTGTATACTGCAAAAATTGCATATAGTCGTTTAAGTCGAAAAATTAATTACACCAATATCTCGGCAACTCTAGAAGGGGCCGTAAGGCTTCTAAGTCTTTATATCTAGGTCTGTTAGAAGCTGGTATAGTAGGGGAAGGCTTAGATAAGAAGCCTTCTACCGGCCTAGGGTCTAGAACGAATAACTCTAGTCCTAGCAGCGCCTTTCCTACTGCTGTAACTAGGTTACGTATAGCCAAATCGACGACTAATTCTGCTAAAGAAGTTAGCACTAGGTATACTTTCCGCTAGTATTACTACGCTATAATTAATATCCAGCTTACCCCTAAGCAGTCTGAGCTGAGGAAGGGTTATACAGACTCCGGTTATTCTATTACCCTTATCGATAGGGCCTTTCTTAAGTCACTGCTACTCGATTATAAGATTCGACGAATGGCTAGTCCTATTACCGTTAGAGGGCTAGGTTCTAATCTATACGAAACGGCGGAATACGCTATTATCCCGCTGTACTTCTAAGGTACTGATTTAGATAGTGTCAAAACTCTAGTAATAACTTCGCCGCGAGAAATCCATATCGTGGATCAACTAAAAGCTAATATTCTGATCGGAATAGATATTATAGTACCGGAAGACATCGATATTATCGTTACTAGGTTAATTGCTTCTATAGGGAGCTGTAAAGTCGAAGTTCCAATTAAGGTTAAAAGCGTTAGTAAAACCGTACGCCTCCCTATATATATAAAGCGGTCTACTGTTATTCCTCTACGATCTAAAGCTTAAATATCAGTCTACTATACTACGCTACTAGACCGGGATTTCTTATTCGAACCCTCTAAAAGTATACTGTTACTCTATACTTATTTAGTAGATTCCTCCCTGCCTGCGGTGCTAGCGAAAAATGATACTAATACTGCTATTATAGTTCCTAGGAACCACCGCTTAGGGATAGTCTACGACACTGACTTTAATAACTACTATCTCGTCTTATAGGAAGACTAAACCGATACAGTTTATTTAGCCACTCGTTTACCCGTCTCGAAGTATCGTAACAGCTGGTTTAATTATATAATTAAGGTCTTAAAACCTGCTGCTGTCGCTAGGCTAGCAGTATTATACTCCGCCTTCTCCGCCTTCCCCGCAACCGAAACTTCGGCCTTACCGAAATCTAAGGATATTTCGGTTCCTGCTACGCTAATAGACATAGTCCTTCTAAATAGCGTTACTATCTATAGGAATACTAGCTCCCTATAATCGGTCGCTAATAAATTCCCCTCTCTTTAGGAGGAAGGCGGCTTTACTAAGATTCTAGAGGAGGACTGGATACGAATTCCTCTTAGGGCGGACTAGGAAGTAAAAGTTCCTAAAACCCCTCGCGTCTACCCTCTAAGTAATAACGTAAAATAGGTGGTTGACAGCGTTTTCGATAAGTTATATAGTTAGAAACGCCTTAACTAGACTAGGGGATCTACTCCGTTTAGTTTTCCTATCTTTATAGTCTGGAAAACGCTTCTGGATAGAAGTAGGAAGGGCCGTCCTATTATTAATATTAGGGGTCTTAATACTATTACCTTGCCTAATATCTATCCGCTACTATTACAGTCAGACCTAATCGCCGCTATTAAAGACTGCGGGTATATCAGTATTATCGATTATACTAGCTTCTTTTATTAATAGAGAGTATACCTAAAGGACCGTTATAAGCTTACGGTAATTAGTTATAGAGGGTAGGAGATATTTAATATCGCTGTTATAGGTTTTAAGAATTCTCCTATATACGTCTAACGCTAAATAGATAGAGTCTTACGGCTATTTTAATACTTTACTAAAGCCTATATTAACGACGTTGTTATTTTTTCTCGCTCCCTTAGAGAATATGTTTTATACTTAACTAAGGTCTTCGACCTCTTTTAGTCTAATAGTATTTTAGTTAACCCTGCTAAAGCCTTCCTAGGCTACCCTTCTGTTTACCTGCTAGGATAAAAGGTTAATAGCTTTAGTCTATCTATAACTAATAATAAGCTAGAAGCTATTTCGTAGCTTCGGTTTCCCCGGATATTATCCCAGCTGGAAACCTATCTTAGTATAACGGGGTGGCTTCGTAATTATATTCTAAACTACGCCGCCGTTACGAAGCTGCTATAAGACCGTAAAACTATACTGCTAGCTACCGCTCCTCGTGCAGGGAATAAACGAAAAACTTATACTAATAGGATATAATTTAATAACCCTACGCTAGTAGAGCAGACTGCTTTTACTACGCTATAGAAGGCTTTAGCAAAGCCTTCTTTCCTTACGCACTTTAACTATAAGAGTACTCTATATATCGATCTGGATACTAGTAAAGTTTTCGGTTTTGGCGCGATAGTATACTATATTAAGGGATAGGTCGTTAACCCCGAATATCCTAAATATACGTAAGTTAAACTAGTCCTTTTCCTTAGTTAGCTCCTTAAGGACGCTGAAACTCGATATTAGCCTACTGAGCTAGAGCTGGTAGGTATTGTCTAGGTACTTTTAAAGGTCCGCTATATAGTAGAGTCGGCTCCTAGTACTATCGTCTTTATAGACTATAGCGCCGCTCTAGGTATTACTAGATAAACTAGCCTTACGTCGTTATTAACTGCGAAATTAAATCTTCGCCTAGTTAGGGCTTCTAAGTATATCTAGCGTTTCCGCTACTTAACCTTCCGCTATAAGCTAAGTAAATAGTATATTATCCCTAATACCTTATCCTAGTTAAGTAGTTCTTCTATATCCGTAAAAGGCTTTAGTAAGTAAGAAGGAGAGCTAGATACGCTTTATAGATTCGCCTATACTACTACTACTCTAGTAGAAATTTATACTAATCTTAAGAAGTAATTGCTAGACGGCTATATAAAAGACCCCTTATAGCAGAAAGTTATTACTATCTTAGATACTAATTAGAATAACCCTAATAATACTGCTACCCTTCTATTCTTCCGTAACGAAGAAGGTCTTATCTAGCGAACTGATAGCTCTACCAGTAATTACGCTTTTAATAGAACTAGGCTATACGTTCCTAGCGATAAGATATACCTTAAGATCTTCTTTAATACAGTATATTCGGAATCTTATATTAGTTTTGCAAAAATGTTTAAAGTTATTTCTAGATAGTAGTATATTCGGTCGTTATCTTAGCAGCTAAGAGACTACTTACGCTATTATTCTAAATACTAGCTTTATTAGACACGCCGCTATATAGAATATAGCTCCTTACAACCGATTATATCTCCCCCTATACCCTTCTATACTCTAGCAATTAACTTTATACTAGCTTTACTGAAGTCTGCTAAAGCCTACGACTGTATTATATTAATAATATATAAGTTCGCTAGACGGGTATCACTTATTCCTAGCAAGAGTACCTTTATAGTAGCAGACTAGGCTAGTCGTCTGCTAAGGCGTCTCCGCAAAGTCGATTAGGGCCTCCCTAAGGTTATTATTTTAGACTATAATCGAAAATTCCTTAGTAAGCTTTAGACTGCTATCTTCGAAGTATTAGGAGTTAAATTATTATACTCTACAGTATACTACCCTCAGACTAATAGCTCTTCGGAAAGAACGAATTAAACCGTTAAAATTATATTACGATTCTGGATATCGGTGCTAAAGTACCCCTACTAATAGCTACTTACTATTCTAGCTATCTAATTAGCCTATAATAATACTGTCTCTATCCCGTTAGGACGCACTCCTAACGAAGTCGTCTATAGTTTCACTCCTAATACTATACTAAATCTAATAAAGTATAAGAAGGAGTCTCTCCCTTCCGCCGCTACCGCACGACTAGAGGCTTCTAACGTAATTGCGTTCGCCCAGATATCTACCAAATATTATTATAATCGTTGGTATTAGCTATAGTTCTTCCGTAAGGGAGACTTTACTCTGCTACGGCTCTATAAGGGATATAATATCCCTTCGAACCTTCTAACCGGAAGAAAATATAGTTAGCAGTATATCAGGCCTTTTAAGGTACTTAATAGAGTCGGAAAGCTTATATACTATCTTAATATCCCTAATTATTAGAAGCTGTATCCTATCTTTACTATAGTATAACTTAAGCTATATCTAGACCCCGCTAGGGACCCGTATAATCGCCCCTATCCTAACTATCCTCCTGCCGTTACCATTAACTATAATGGCGAGAAGTAGGATATCGAACGACTGCTAAATAAGCGTATTACACGCTGGGGTAGAGGAGGAAAAGGTATAAGTATAGAGTTCCTAATTCGCTGGAAGGGCTACGGCCCGGAATAGGATACTTAGGTGAATGTTAAAAATATAGATACCCCCTTATTAATTAAAGACTACGAACGCTATACTGGTAGGCCTGCTACGCCTGCTACTAATATACCTCCGGAGGTACCTCCTCGCCGTAGGCCTAGCCGGCTAAGGAAAGATCCGGCTAGCACTCCGCCTGCTAGCTAGGCTGAAACTCCGCCAGCACCTCGCCGCCGTAGTAGGCCTAGGAAATCATAATAGTATAGTTTACTTTCAGCGTTTACCAACGAGGGCGTTAGCTTCCTTTTTTCGGTCGGGGTAGGTTGTTAGAAGATAACCTACGGAAGGCTTCTTACCTTAAGAAGCCTTCCGCAAGTAGGTGCTATCGCTATTACTTAGCAAGCGCTGCCATATTTATTCCTTCCATAGCATACTAGATAGAAGAATCAATCAACATCATATCTACCGAATCCTATACCATAGCATAGGTTTACCCCTTTTCCGAACGATCGTTATTACGTCTTATATCTTCGCCTTTATATATTATAGGCTTCCTAGTATCGTAGCCGGTAGTATAATTACTTTAGACCTAAAATCCTTAAGAGAGATACTAGGGTTAGTACTAAGCCTATCTATAAGCCCTAAGTAGTAGTTAGCTTAGATAGTTTACTAATTTCGCCTATACTAATTTAGATTATTTATCTTAATTAAAGCT